>JBCNJP010000003.1:62079437-62107194 GCA_039602395.1 Deinandra increscens subsp. villosa | reverse complement strand
ATTGTTATATATATAAATTAATTTATAAAAAATAATTAATTTAACCTAGACCTAATCCTATACCTAGACACGCTAAGTTTTACCTAGACAACTAAAACTAAACCAAACCAAACCCACTAGACAAGTGTACCTATCAGACGCAATATAGCTACAGAAGACCAGGATGGAACCCTAAGGACACTATGTAACAAAACTAACTAAGAAAAATGAATAAGAAAAATGAGAATTTGATTTAACTAAAATTAACTATCTTAACTAATTAAACTAACAACTGATACTAGGAAAAGTTAACTAATTCAGATTTGGAGAAGTACTACCTAGGCTAAGAATCCTACTTGTAACTCTCGGGTTCTCTCGGCTATGGAAAACTACGATGGAACTAGGATCTTAGACAACGAACGTATAGACTCCTAGTAGCCCCCAAATCATTCTCCAGACGTACCTAAAAGGATACCTACAGACCGTAATATGCTCACCAATTAATCAGATCACCTCCCAAATTGTCTCCAACAATACGCTAGTACTCGAACAAGTCACCTTCCGGATTGTTCCTACTTCAAACTCCCTAAGATGTAAGGAGTAACCTAATAACCACCCGGAATGACATGAAATAGCAAGAATATTAAGATATCTAGGGAACCCCTCTCTCGAGGCAATTGTACCTAAATCCTAATAAACCCAACTACCCAACTAACCTATCACCTCCCGGATTGTCTAGGTTAGGCAGAACACAAAGATCAAACATATAACTAATTTCTATTCCTTTGGATTGCAATATCAACAAACCATAAAATAATTATAACACACAATCAATGACCTAATTCGCTACCCAAACCGAAAGACATTCGCAAGCAGCAAATGGGATAAAAACTAACTATAAATTTAATCAAAGCACTCACACACATCAAAATAGTAATTAATAAATTCTTACTAGAATATTAGTCCATCAATAATAATTAACCATAAACCGAAATCAAGCCAAAGAGTTAACAAGTATTCATCACTAGCCTAAGTAGTAATAAAATTTAGCCAAACATTATGATGATCAAGAATATTACATCAAAGTTAAACCCTAACAACATGGTGTAAACTAGAATCCAAATAAGAAAATAATATTCAAGAAACGAAGAAACTAAACCGAATGGCCTTCAAAAGATTGTTGCTTGATCCGTATCACTTTTTTCCCTTCGATCCGTATCTAGTTTCTTTTGAAATCAGCTGAGAATTGCAAACCTTTTCTGCCGTCCGAACTCCCCTCAAGTTGAATGCGTAGGGCTCTATTTTTATATCCTCCTTCACGTGTAAGTTTTCTTCTCATTGATATTTAATAAATCCGACTAATTTGTCGGTTTTCACCGACTTCACTCATCACATTTGAGTTCACGATTCAATTCACATGAAGTTTTATATATTTGCAATTCATCCCCTCAAGTTAGACATAGTTCTATGCCGGTCCTCCATCTTAATGATTTATTTGTTTCAGCTCTTAATCTTTTATAAATAATTCTTTAAACCCTTCATCTTTAATATAATGTCATACCATCCTCCTTGGACTCGTACGCCAACCTACAACGAAATATAATTAAATAATTTTTTAGCATATTAACATAATTGAATTCACAACTTAAATAATTATCTAAACTAACACCAAAATATATAACAATGACTCAATACAACTTAAGACTTAAAAAAATATAAATGAACTAAAAATAAACACAAATGACTCAAACTCGACTCAATTTATAAACAAGATACAAGGGAATTATAGATATGTTTGCAACACATCAAACATCCCCACACTTACTTTTTTTTCGTCCCCGAAAAGTACCGCAAAATGGAATCATAACCAGGGCATTCAATTTCTAACTTATCAATTACCAATTTTAGATTTCAACTAACTTTGCCTAGCTCGATTACCGATATTTCGGTCCGATTAAACCCAACACCGACCCTTAGTCCCAAATGCATTAATTATTATTATTCTTGTATTATATGACATCATTTAACCTAATGGGTTCCACACTCAAAATTCACAACTTTACCCTAATCCCATCTCCAAATTCCAAGGCATAGGTTTAAACCATATAGGTTTTCTTACCCTAATATATATATATACATATATATATATATATATATATATATATATATATATTTGTCTCAAAAATTGTGGAATAATGGATGAACGAATGAATGATTTATTTGAGCTATTTTTTTCTTTTTTTTCATTTCTTTTTTTTACGTTTGGACTTCATCTAGAGGCGCATCCACCTAGGGATGTGCATGGGTCCGTTTTAGCCCTTAACCGTAACCATAACCGACTTTTCGGTTAAGCAAAAAACCTTAACCATAACCATCAGTTAAGTCGGTTTCGGTTAATCGGTTTCATGTACTAACGCGGGTCGGTTAACCAACTTTTCAAAATTTAAACTTTTCATTAAATTAAAGCCCAAATACTTATTTGGACTCTTAACCAAACGAGTTGAAAAATTACAGCTAGTGGGCTACTAGTTTTATATGCCAACTATCCTATACAACTCATTTTTCACACCACATGCGATGTGGGATGAGTCGTATACTCATATAGTGTGAAGTTATAAATGAACGTTATTTTATAAGACCACATATTCGAGACTTCTAGTAAAACTTTCGATGTGGGATGCTTATGAAGAAGTTCTATTGCACTTTCGATATTAAAACAATCATGTAACAATTGTTTGAATTAAAATTTAGATCATTTAGCTCTATAATAGTTATCGACACATGTATATCATAAAATTGAAAACACTTAGAACTAAGGGAAAAAAGTGAAGCGAGATTCTCATGGCATTACAGTAGGTACATGATTCAAATGAAAAAGCATGCATGTTCAGTTCTAACTAGACAACACCTCAAATGAGGCATACCGCATAGTCGGTCAAATAGTGTAATGATCAAACTCTAAGTACAAATTTAGTTTACGAATTTGACATAGCAACCAAAACTTGAGTGATTAACTTGAATATTGCTGATATAGTCTGATTTGATTATGTAGTTCTAAACAGAACTACAATACTACTCCCTTAATTTTACACTAAATTCCATTTTCCTAGTAAACAAAAATGTGGAATAGATAGCTAGTCTTAAATGTATCAACTACATTGGGTTCGGTTCGGTTACGTTCGGTTATTAGAAAACGAATAACCGTAACCAAACCGTAAATATCAGCTTCGGTTATTTCGGTTCGGTTATTTTTGGTTTTTTGTTCGGTTCGGTTTTATCGGTTAATTCGGTTACAATTCGGTTAATTCGATTCTTTGCTCACCCATTTTTCAAACAACTTAAAATAAATAGGAATGCAAATGGAAGCGCCACTGATATCAAATTTATTTTCATAAAAAGATAGAGGCGTGTTAATTATTTAAGAGACAAGTATATATGAAAATATTACGGTACCTATCTTCTAGTTTTTACAGTTTCAGTTATATTGATCAAATTAAGGCGGGAACCCACTAAAGTATCCTGATTTATTAGTTAAAGATAAAAAAAATTCATAACTAACACATAAGGATTTTTAAGCTTAATGATCGGTTGGGCCTACCAATACATCGAAACTAGCTATGAACAACTTATACAACAATAATATAACAATCAAGCATGTTTATTAGAATATTAATCCCCAATTGTACTATCATTTTCCATTTAATTTGCAGCATAAATCAAGAACATTTTCAAACAATTTTTCATTTTTTTTATTTTTGGGTTTTTTAAAGACTCAAACTAACCTAAAAAAAACACACAACTCAAGACTAAAGACGTAGTCTTCCCATCCCCACACTTAAACAACACATTGTCCCCAATGTGAGCTGGAAAAAAGACTAAAAAACACAAAAAAAATATAAAATAAATAATTTACAAACATAAGTAAGGAACGAACTCCCCTGATTTTAATTTGTGATGAAATATGAGTTATTCGTCATTCGCCCTCCATTATAATTTGTTGATCATGTATGTTTGAATATAATCGAGCCTGCAAACAAAGACACAAAATAAAACTCGTCTCGACTGAACACGTTAGAAATGAAGTACGAAAAATAAAATCACAAAATTATAAAAAATAAGGATGAAAGAAAAAAAATTAAAACAAAGTAGAAATGGTGTACCTAGAATCCTTCAAACATAATTTAATGATCTTGAACTTTTGGAATTTCCTGCAAACAGCGAAAAACACGAAAACCAAAAACAATAGCACACAAAGAAAAATTTAAACGAGTAAGTTACAAAAAAATTATAACTCGGGCTTTTCCCGAGTATTCAACCAACTCAATCAGGAGGTTTCTCCTTAATGTTCTTACTAACCAATGCCCTAACCATCAAACCGCTTAGAAATCCAAAGGCATTAACTAACAAATCCCCGTACCTCTCCAAACCTAACAAACAATCAACTCACCAACATTTGAACTTACCTGGAATTAACCTAATAATTACAATAAAGCTCAACCTTGGGTCATTCTTACATCTAAAACCCTCTAACGTAACGTCCCCACACTTGGATTAAACACATGATCATCATTATAGCTAACTTACCAAACGGGACGTCTTCTAGCACCTCATCCTCTTCCTCAACTACTGGTCCATCACACCTTAGCACGCCCCGAATGGAGATTGAGTACGGTTCATGCTTCGGTGCTCGAGCCTCACTAACCTCACAAAACTCTTCCTCGAGTGGGACGTTTTCACCCTCAATGACCGGTTCCCCGTAAAGCATCTCTTCTAGTTTATGCAAATCAGCCTCCACGTCAAATCGATCATCATCTAAAACTCCTGGTGACATCGTCGTCCACTCCTCACCAAATATTTCTACCATTTGTGCTTCAAATAAATCATTTGAATCACCCTTACGAAGCTCTTCTTCATATCCGTCCTCAGCTACCTGATTTGTTGTTGCACTCACTGCGATCTCATCCTCACACTCCTCATCCTCCGATCAATCCCAAATTGGATCCGAAGAGTATGCATCCCCATCAGCCATGTCATTATCCGTGGGAAGCTCCTCATCCTCATCCTCTGATATTTCATCTTCCGGATCATTCTCCTCCACTATTGAATCTTCCTTTTCAATGATCTCCATAGCGTCCATTGAACTATTATTTGTCCATTAGTTCAGATCACAGTCATCATCATCAAAAATCCATTGTATACCATGATTAACCGGAGGTGGGACTTCAGTGTCCATTAACGTCTCCTAATATCAGATTTCCTCAGATATTGTCCTTAATGACTCCCCCGTACGCCTTTCTCTTTCTTCTCGCTCTCCGATGATCCTTTGAAAAATATCTCTATATATACCAACACGAATAGGACAATCATTATAGTGGTCCTCGGCAACGGCGTTAAAAACTTGATGTATTCGGAATGACTACTTAAAAATAACTAATTTAACCTAGACCTAATCTGATACCTAGACACACTAAGTTTTACCTAGACAAGTAAAACTAAACCGAACCCACTAGGCAAGTGTACCTATCGGACGCAATATAGCTACAGAGACCAGGATCGAACCCTAATGACACTATGTAACAAAACTAACTAACGGAAATGAATAAGAAATTTGAGAATTGGATTTAACTAAAGATAACTATCTTAACTAATTAAACTAACAACTGACACTAGGAAAACTTCACGAATTTAGAAATGGAGAAGTACTACCTAGGCTAAGAATCCTACTTGTAACTCTCGGTTTCTCTCGGCTATTGAAAACTACGATTGTCACACCCCGGTCAACGGTATCGGGTGTGAGCGAGAATGGAATCATAGTCAAGGATACATAGAACAACATCTAATAATTTAAACTTCATAATTACGTCATTTCAATTGCAGCGGAAAGATAGTGGAAATGATAATGTCTTACATTTTAAAAACATAAAGTTTAAATTAAAGTTAAAACATGAAACGGTTTATTTGGATAGGTAGGGACTATGACTCCAAGAGCAGGTCCGATAGCATGAATAAGCCCCATTTGAATGTCCTCCGAAAGTTGGCTTCAATTACCTAAGAAATCGTGAATTTAAAAGGTCAACTTAAAGTTGGTGAGGTTCACAGGTTTATGACTCTACGTTTAAAGTTAGTAAAACAGTTTTCGATATACTTAAATATTACATTGGTCTACCGTTGTGGATGTATGAGCTCACCTGAACCTTGATTTCAAATACTAACGGTTTACCCACCCATAGTATCTCGCTCGAGAGATACTGAACAGAGCAGAATAACTGATGTGTACCCCTTGACAATGTACGGAGTCAGGTTTGGAGCTACCAAACTGGGCAGGGTTGTCAACCCAAATAGATCTATTCACTAGCTATCGTTCCGTACAGAACTAATTGAAATCAATTAATGGTGGGATACGGTTGTACAAATGTTTATAAAGATAATGTACCAAATTGCGCAATCAGTAAGAGAACAAAGAGTCATACGGCTAACAGATAAACCATAATATTAAGTAAAAGCATTTATCAGATTTCATGATTTCTCCCCCAAAGTATAAAACAGTTAAAGGAAAAGGGGCCATGAAACTCACTGGATCAGCAAGAAGGCAGTAAATAAACAGTGTAGGAATCGGTAGCACGTAACGTCCTAAATAAATAAATAGGCACATGCATAAGGTCTACAATTATTTGAGTAACATAAGTCACCCAAGTGATACCGGTCAAGTCTTGACATTTTAATCCCGTTTGTATTCGTTTGAAAACTCGTTAGCTAGTATTTATTAAATAAATACTTTTGTGATGTTTTATATTTATGTTCAATAAATATAATAAAAGATTAAACAATTAATTAGTTCAATCAAGTCCTGAATATTGAATTTAAAAATAATAATGATTATTATTATTTTCATGAGTTCATATATTTATTAAATAATTATATATTTGGTTTTGTTAATCATGCAAGTTATAATTATTTTTAAATAATTGTGTTTAACAATCCTTGGTGAATAAATCATAGTTTAAAACTTTTATAAATAATTATTAGCCAAAAGAATAATTATTTAAAGTTTTTAAATCATAGATCACAACGTTTAATCATTTTAATTTCTCGAAATTATTTAATATTTCATTTGTATGGAATATTTATTTCCTTGTTAAAAAATTGTTCTAGAAATATTACTTGGCGACACTTGGATTTATAAAAGTTTATTTATCATAACTTTTGGATTGTTTTAAATAAAACATGATAGGTAATTGTTTGGAGATTTTAAACATTTACGTTTTCACGTATATCGACTCATCAAAGTAATAATAAAGGTTTATAAAAATAATTAATTGCTTGATTATTTTTATAAAAGTCTTTTATAAAACATGTTTATTTTACAAGTGTCTTTTTATAAAAAACTTTCATTTTTATATCATGTTTCTAATTGTTTAAAAAATTGTAATAAATCCAAGAATTTATGTCAAACTAATCATTTGACATAAATTCTATTCTTTCCATTTTTGGTAAGAAAATCTAGTAAATTCCTTTTGTCTTGGAATTTTTATAACATATTTAATGTGTTATATTTTACTAAAACAAGAATTATTCTCTTTGTTCCATTTTATTTGTTTTAGTCTTTTATGCCATAAATTACATATGTAACATTCTAGTTATTTTGTCCATGAATTTATCATAAGTATTAACATGGGATATGTTCATTTAAACATAATATGGTTTATGATTAAATCAACTAACACATTTTGTGTTAGGACATAAATATAAAACAATCAACTAATACTTTGTGTTAGGACTTTATCAAATAAAAGACAATCAACTAACATTTTTAATGCTAGGACAAGATAAATAAAATCAACTAACACTTTGTGTTAGGACATAAATATGAAACAATCAACTAACACATTAGTGTTAGGATAAGTAATTAAATAACAATCACTAACACTTTGTGTTAGGACAAATTAATTAAATTTAAACATGATGATCTTTAGGTGCACATAGATACTTTCTTTTGATTTCTCCATGTGTTTCACCCATCTCCATGGCTATTTTAAGTTCCAAGAACACCATGGAAATGTTATGATCAAAGAAGAATGGGGATTAAAGAAGAGAGATTTAGATGATTAAACAAAAATGTAAGTGTTTGTTTAGTGTTGTTGTCATGACTTGGGTATTATTTGGGTGTTTGAGTTGTAAGGAAATGAAGAGAATGAGTTAAGAAAACTCACGATAGGGAAAGAAGGGTGGAACCGAGAGAAAAGAGGGTGGTTCGATGGTGTCCGGCGGCTTCTCGACGGTCCACAGCGGCGGTCAGCGACGGTGGACGGAGGTCCGGTAGGTGGAAGCTGGTGGTGGTCGGCAGGCTGAGGTGGTGGCCGGCCGTGAGTGTTTAAGGGAGGGAGGCGAGAGTTTGAGTGTATTGTGTGTGTTGGTTGTGGGGGAACAAAGGAGATGGTGGTCTCCTACTTATAGTCAAAGTAATGGTTAATACAAGCTTAGGAGCTTTTATAAAATATGGTGGGGTTAGGAGTTTATAAAAATTAGGATTTTTATAAATTTGGTCCAAGTACAATTTATTACAAAGGTGGTGGAAATTGTAGGTTGTTGGGCCAAAATTTTATAAAAAGAAAAGTGGGCTAGTTTATAAAATTTAATGGGTTAAAGCCCATTAAATTACAAGGTTTGGAAGTGGGCCGAAGCCCATATGTATTCGGTTAAGGGATTGGGCCGAAGCTCAAAGGGAAAATAGTGGAGCTGGGCCGGCTCTCGGTTTGGGCCGCGAAGAAATTGAGTGGGTCGGGTTCGGCCTAAGGCCTTCTGGGCCACGGGTAGGGTCAATGACTTGGTTAGTTGATCACCGGATCGAGTTTCAGGTTTATCTGGTTTGTTTTGGGCTTATTGGGCCTAACCGGGCCCAAAAGGGTTAATGATTCTCGTTTGGCTAAGTCTTGACAACGTAATATTTTTAAGCACATTTTAAGTTCTTAAAATGTCTTAACAGTTTATATCAGTTTAGATAAAATATAAAAAGTAAATTTTTATATTTAATTTCTTGTTATTAAAATTCCATATTTGAAATATGAAATCTTTCGTATTTTACGGGCATACAAATGCGGGATTTAAATCGGTTATCAGTAAGTTATCGAAACTAATTCGGTTAATCATATGATTAAAACATATTGATATTTAAATCAGAAAGTCAACGGAGAGAGGTTTGACATGTTTTTGACGAGGTGTCACAACGATGGAACTGGGTTCTTAGACAACGAACGTATAGACTCCTAGTAACCCCTGAATCATTCTCCAGACGTACCTAAAAGGATACCTACAGACCGTAATATGCTCACCAGTTAGTCAGATCACCTCCCAGATTGTCTCCAACAATACGCTAGTACTCGAACAAGTAAGTCACCTTCCGGATTGTTCCTACTTCAAACACCCTAAGATGTAAGGAGTAAACTAATAACCACCCGTAATGACATGATATAGCAAGAATATTAAGATATCTAGCACTACGTTAAAATTCACCTTTGGCCACGAAAAAAAAACCGTGACCAAAGTTGTTTGGCCACGTTTTTTTCTTCCATAAGGTCCCATCACCGTATATATAATACGACCACGTTAGAATATTAGTGGCTAAAGCCACCTATAAGCGTGGCTAAATGGTATTGTTGATACATAATATGTGCGTCGTGTGAAGTATCAAGACAAGACGATGTGAAGATCAAGACGAAGTTCAAGCTGCCAGACGAACTGGATTCGAACTGGCAGTTCACGTGAGGTTCCGCCAATCGGGTATAAATAGGAGTTTATGCTTTGTAATTCAGAACGAGGGTATTAGAATATGAGCTAAAGTGTGTGTTTTATACGGTGTTTCTCTGTGTCAGTTCTTTGTGTTTATTGATTGTATTTGTTCAGTTTGATTAATAAAACAATCGGTTTAATTACGTTTCTCATCCAAAATAGCTAGATCAAGTAGACGATCTGTCACACCCCGGTCAACGGATTAGGTGTGAGCGAGACGGAATCATAGTCGCAGATATAAAGAACAACTTCTACTAAATTCAAACGTCATTTAAAACATAATACCATTCATGTTGCAGCGGAAAGTCGTGGTGAAATGATATTGTCTTACATTTGAATAAAAGTCTTAGTTTGATATTGAAATCATAAAACAGTTTATTTAAGATAGGTCCGGACTACGACTCCGGTAAAGCAGGGTCGAAAGTTACAGTGAAGCTCCATTTGCACGTCTTCCATGATAAGCTTAGATACCTGAGAAATCATGAGTTTAAAAAGGTCAACATAAAGTTGGTGAGGTTCACAGGTTTATGATTCTATGGTAAGTTTGTAAAAAAATAGTTTACAGTATGTTGGAATAACAGTTTACGGTATGTTGGAATAACAGTTTACGGCATGTTGGGATAACAGTTTACGGCATGTTGGGATAACAGTTTATGGCATACTTAAATGTTACGTTGGTTTACTGTCGTGGTTATAAGATCCTACCATGAACCTCAAATTCGAATACTAACGGATTACCCACTCATAGCATTCTATCCCAAGAATACCGAACAGGCAAGAATAACTGACGTGTACCCCTTGACAATATACGAAGTCAGGATTGGAGCTACCAATCTGGGCAGCGTTGTCAACCCAAATAGATCTATTCACTAGTTATCGTTTCGAGCTAATAGTGGGATTCAGTTGTACTAACGTTGATAACGATAAAGTACCAGTTGTTTGGGATACAGAATGGAACATGTAGTCATACGGCTAACAGGTAAACCATAACATTAAGTAAAAGCATTTTATCAGTTCATGATTTCTCCCCCATAAGTATAAAACAGTTGTAAAGAAAAGGGGCCGTGAAACTCACTTGATTCAGTGATGATGATGGATTGTCGAGTGGCAACTAGCAAGTAACGTCCTAATAAAACATAAGACAATATGCATAAGGGTCCACATAATCATTTGAGTAACGAACGTTACCCAAATGATACCGGTCAAGTCTTGACGTATAATCCCGTTTGTAGCGTTTGTAAACCCGTTAGTTAATCAGTTTAAAATCAGTAAATGCTAATGTTCACGTATGAAGGCATTTATGTAAATTGAATACAAGTAACGAACATGTGATAACGTATCATGAAGGCCAGTTCAATCAAGTATTAAACATCATTCTAAATAATAATATTTATTATTATTTTCATGTTCGCTCGATCAATTGAATAATTAATCGCGTTAAGTTATAATATATATATAACTAGAGTTGATAATTATTATCAAAATAATTATTCTAACTTGTCGAAATAACTTTATTAAATTATTACAAGTTAAATGATTTAACCTAAGTAGGTAAATATTAAAGGTCATTTTAATATTTAAACTCATGTTATGAAAATTAGGGTTTTGAGTTAATATAAATATAATTATTATTAAAATAATTATATTAACAAACCAAAATGATTTTAACTCAAATTAGGTTTTCTAAAATTCATAAGGATAATTATTTGTCGAAAACAATTATTTACGTTTCGATACGTCGCAAAACGTTCTTAAAACGTTAAAAGATTTCATTTCAGTTCCAAACGTTTAAAAATAAAACATTTGGTCCGGTTAAACATTTTGATTATTTTGATTTATTTAAAATAATCAACAATATGTTTTTCATAGTTTCTATAAGTCTTTTGATTTTATTTTTATAAAAATCATTTTTAAATAACTTTATTTATCCAATAAAGTTAGGGTTTTAATGAAAGGCTTTTTATAGAAATTCACCAACATAAAATGTTTCCATTTTGTATAAAATCCAAAGTTTTATACTTTTCAAGTCATTTGTCATAAATAGGATCTATTTATCATTTTTGATATAAAAATATATTTATATATATTTTTATCCATTTTATTTTCTATAAACTCCAAAACAAGCATTTTAAGTCTTGTTTTCTTAGAAGTTATATTTTTTTATAAAATATGAGAATTTTGTATATAAATACCATGATGAGATTCTAAGGTTTATTTTATTTAAGTAATTATTATAAAATTACTAACCTTTGTTATTTAACCATAAAATCTTATTTAAAGGTTTTAAAGTTGTCATCTTATGTCCAAAATTTATGTAACGTTTTCAAATGTTCATAATAAGTCCATGCATGTCCTTAAACACCAAATTTAATCCATGATACTTTGTCATTAGCAAATATAAATTCATTAACAAGATGATTAATAACAAAAAAAATCACAAATAACAATCTAGTCATTTATAATTACATTAAAACATAAAATAACTAAGATTAATCATGCAAAATATATTAACATCATGAATTAACTAAATGACTATACAAAATCATTTAGTTTGTAATTTAATCCATAGGTTTTTATTTTAAATAAAAACACTAACCCATTTACGATAGAAAAATATAGCTCGGTGGTTACGATCGTTTAGAAAATTCGGGTTTTAACGGTTTAGTTGTCAAGACTCGGGGAATCATTCGGGATGTTAATAACGTATAAGATTGTAAACGAATACGGTTGAAAAGACTCACAACGGAAAAGGTTAGAAAGGTGATGGCTCGGATTTGTGGCGGTTCACGGCTGCAGTAACGGAGGCGCAACAGCTCCGGTGACCACAGAGGGAGGCATGGCAGCAGCTCAACGGCGGCTGAAGGTGTTTCACGGCTGTGAACAGCCCTGGTGCTGCAGCAGAATCCGGCAGCAACAGCAGAATCCGACAGCAGCAATGGTTGCTGTTTTCCGACAGAAGATTAGAGAGATAACGGAGGAGGGGATCGGGGGGCGGCAGTTTAAGGTGGTGGCGGTTTATAGAGTTGCCGAGAGAAAGAAAAGAAGAATGAAAAGGTGGCGGGTTGGTGGTTCACAGCTGCCCTTAGCGATGCAGCAGCACTGTACGGCGGCAGTAGGGTCGTACAGCAGCAGCCGCCGCCGGCAGCAGTAGTTTGGCGGTGGTGGGTGTTGTTTCACGTGGAAGAAGAAGGAAGGGAAGAGAGGGAGGAGGATAATGGTGGCGGTGGCTGCTAGAGGCGGTGGTGGGGGCTGGATTGCTTGCCGGAAAAGTACAGAGAGATGGGTGGATAGTTTATGGTGGTGGTTGATGTTGAAAAGAAAAAGAAAAAGGAAAGGCTGTGATGCTCTCGACAGAAACAACAAAAAGGAGAAAAGGGTGGTTGTTTTTTTTGTGGTTCCACCATACATATGTATGTATGTATATAAATTGAGTGGTGGAGTGTTCAAGACATAAAGAAAGAAAAAGAGAAAAGGGAAAGTGGAGGTGTTTGGTGAAAGGTGTAGTGGAGTGGAGGTAGGTGATTTGGCTAAATCATCTTCACAAAAAAAAAATCTCCTATCTCTTTTTATAAAATTTAACATGTAGGTGATAGGTTTTATAAAAATCAAGTGTTGGTTTATAAAATATTGTCACATTTTATAAAATAGGTTATGGATAATAGGAGTATTATACAAAAATATACAAAGGGTGGAGATGGTTAAAACAATATTTTTCTTTTTATAAACCTCAAAGTATAAAATTTATAAAAAGGTGGTGACTAATTTTTATAAAAATAAAAGGTGTTAATTCATTTTATAAAAATAATGCAAGGTTGATGGGCTTAAGTTTGGGTCAAAACATTTAAAAGGATTATGGGTTTGGGCCGGTTTGGCGGTTATGAGCCGTATGGGTCCAAACGGAGCACCCGTTCGAGGCCCTGACCCGTTGTGCACCGGTTGGGTTCTCGGATCGCCACGATCATTCGGTTCATTAGGTTTGAGTAACGGGTCGAGGTTTCGGGCTCGGTTTCATTGTTTTTGGCTTATTAGGCCTATTGGGCCTAGTTGGGCCCGTTGGGGTTAACGATTAAGGTTTGGCTTAAGTCTTGACAACGATTTCAGTTTGTGATGTTTTTATTTCGTAAAAACAATAGTTCGAGTTGGTTATTACAGTTTTTCAGAAAACGGATATAGTTTTCAGTTTTTTTTTCACACGTGTTACGGTTTACGTTTTCAGCTTTGTCAGTTCGTAATAGTTTTAAGCTCGACCATCCAGATTGTTTAAAACCGAATAGTTTTACACATACGATCGCTTATCAGTTTTCCGTGTCGGTTATATAAAAGTACGACACCAGTTCCAGTTCCAGATAAAATATAAAATTACATTTTATATTTAATTTCTTGTTATTGAAATTCCATAATTAATACGTTAAATCCTTATGGAATTTACGGGTATACGCTTGTAGTACAAACGCGGGATTAGGTTTACGTCATCAGTTAACGGTCAGGCACAGTAATTAACAGTTTAAGCAGACATTAGACCAGTTAATGCACATTAATACTTAATTAAAAGTCAAAGTAAAGAGGTTTGACCTAGGTTTTCGGACGAGGTGTCACACGATCCGATGCTCACGAACTTTCAAGTGGTATCAGAGCTATCCGGCTCATTCTACTGATTTGTGGTTGCTATTTTTGGAGTTTTGAAACAAAAAGTGTGGGTTTTCGAAAAATTAAAGTGTTTTTACGAGTTTTAGAGTGTTTTAGTTTAGTATTTTGCGAAAAATGTGTTCCTAAATCATTCCTCGTCATTTTTTCTGGTTTAATGCTGCAAATCTCGTTCAAATCTGTCCAAATTCGAAATTTTTTAGTGAAAATGGTTCAGTTCGGCTGAAGATTCTTCTGTTCGGAATAACCGTCATCCGAACTCAAGGTTCGACTCATGTTCGTTTCATCCGAAGTTCAAGTTCGGCTAAGTTCATCCTAGGTTCAGTTGAGAGTTTCTGTTCGGTTAAGGTTTGGTTCTGGTTCGGATACATTTCGGTTCGGACAAGTTCGGGTAGTTTTTTCAGTTCGATTAAATCTCAGTTTGGCTACAGTTCGGCTATAGTTTTCAATTCAGGCTGAGTTTGGCTAGACTTCCAGTTCGGCTAAGGGTTTTGAGTTCAGGTTTGGTTCGGACAAACAGTGTTGAAATTTTTCAAAATGTCGGATTTTCAAGCTTTTGCTGCTATGCAAAGTGCGATGCAAACAATGCTAAAGTTTGATAATGAAATTGGAACAAGCAAGAAAGTTCCCAAATTGTTGAAGTTAGAGGATTATCAAAATTGGAAACAACGATTTTCTATATATATCAGCACGAATGATATCGATTTGTGGATTCCAATTAAAAAGCTTTACACACATCCAACTGATCAAGGAAATTTCAAAGAAGTTCATACTTTTGACAATGTTGAGTGGAAACTTTATGAACTTGAACAAAAATCGTTTGGTTATCTTACAATGACATTACCTACCGAATTACTACATCAATTCAGTACTTGTAAGAAAGCAAAACAATTATGGGACACGTTATCAACAAGGTGTGAAGGCAACGATTAATACAAGAAAAGTTAGAAAAAGGTGTTGAATAAGGAATTTGACAACTTTCAACATTATGAAAATGAAAACATTACGGCTCTAGTTTCAAGATTTTCAATTTTGATTAGTGAATTGAAAGTTGTTGGGATTGGGAAAACCGATGAAGAATTGAAAGAGAAGATTATGGAGGCATTACCAGAAAATTGGGAAAATTATTTCTTGTTACTCACTCATGACAAAGAATTTTCTACATTATCATTCCATGAGCTCATTGGTAAACTTCATGCTCGAGAAATGGAGATGATGAATTCAAAGAAATCAACGGCCAAATTGCAAAATCCAAAGTTATATTATGGTGAGAATGTTGCAAGCATAAATGCTAAGGCTAAACCAAGTCTTAGTTCTGCACCACCTACTGCTTTCATTGGAAATATTTTTGGAAGTTCGGATGATAATTCTTCAAGGGGTTGCAGTTTTACGATTCCGAAATCATCAAATCAAGGTGCGTTCTCTGTCAAGTCGGTAGATGATTGTGCAAAGTTAATTTCTGCTCTTATTACATCTTCATTTGGGATGATTATCAGTGATGTTAGCACTGCTCGACTAACTGAGCAAGATCTAGATGAAATTGATGATGATCAGCTCAATGATATGGACATTGCATGGCAATTGACTATGTTGAGTCAAAAGTCAAAAAGATACTTCAAGAAAAATAGAAGACAACATTTTGGATCAAATGGAAATTTAGGTTTTAACAAATCTAAGATTAAATGTTACAAATGTTCAAACCTTGGACATTTTACAAGAGAATGTCAACAATCTCACACTTTCAAAGCTACAAATGGTTCTCAACCATCTTCAAGCAATTCATATTTAACAGCTTTAACACTTAAGAATAATGGTACTTATGATTGGGGCAAACACTTTGATACATCTGCTTTGATTGTCACACAATAGCTAGATGAGTATTATTCTGATTCAAGTTCGTATGAAGCTGCTGAAAATGAAAAAATTGAGTCTAAAATTGAAAGCTTGTTAAAAGAAAATGAAGGATTGTTGAAGGAAAATTATTATTTAACGAAAGAAGTTAAAATGCTTACCGAGGTTCTTTAATTGGTCAAGTAAGATTTAGAAAGATCTAAACAACATGGAAAAGATCTTGAAGAAAAGACGACAAAGGTAGTTGATGAAAAGGATGAGTTAGTTAAAGAAATTCAGAAATGGAAGGATGAAGCAAAAGATGCTGCAAAGGATTTTCAGAATCTGTTTGATAAATCAAAAATTAAGCTTGATTTGCTTACTAAAACTTCTAAAGAGTATGCTGCATAACTTGAAGCTTATCAGATTGATATGGGAAAGCTATTGGATGAAAAGAGGGAATTAGTGAGTGTAGATAAAGTGCAAGTTGCAAATCTAGAAATTCAGAAAAGAAATGAAGATAAATAGAAGAAAGAATTGTTTGCTGAGATTGATAACCTACGATTGCATAAATTTGAAACTCACAAAGTTGCTAAGAGATTGATAACTACCGAGAATGAATTAGTTGAAGCTCAACAAAATATTTCCGATATAAAGATCCAAGTAATTGATGCAAATCGACTTCTAAACAATGTTACAAATTCTCAATCATTTACAAGCTTTTTAGCTAACGATGAAAATTTCGAAAAGATGTTTGACAAAATGGCATCACCTCCAGCAAGTGTTAAAGAAGCTGTTAAAGATGTGAAGGAAAAGGTTGAAGAATATGATTACTCAAAGTTTTCATCATCATCGAATTCTGAAGAAGAGAAGGTTGTGAAGAACAAAAGGAATAAGAAGAAGAGTAAAAGGATTGAGAAGAATTTTGAAATTCCTCAAGTTCAAAAGTTTATGTCTGGTTCAACGTCGACAGACAATGAAAAATCAGCTACTTCTAGTGAGAAGATTCGGTCTCAACCTGAATTTGATGAGACAATTTTCTATGAAAAGAAATGTGTACAAGAGGCCAAAGCTGAATTTTCTCGTTTAGCGAAGAAAGGACATAAGTCATCAAATTCTGAGGAGAAAGTTTCTGGAAAGAATGTTGGGTTGGGTTTTAAGGCACAAAACGTTCAAGCTGGGGAGGTTCAAGGACCAAACTCACAAAATTTGAAGAAAATGAAGATGAAGCAAGTTAAGAAAAAGTGTTCAAAGCTGAGAAGGTTCAACCCGAAAGGTTTTATAAACTCAAGGATTTGAAACAAATATTTTCGGATAAAGAACTTCCACTTCATTGCGTTGATGCACAAAAGATTTCTGAAGTGTTTGTGAAAGCTGCTACTTTTTCTCCTGAAGGTTCTACTTCAAAAAGCCCTACTTCCAAATGGGTTCATTATCATCGTCATCAGGTATATGATACATTTTATGATCATTTTGAAGGTAGAAATGTTTATGAAGCTGTGCAGGTACATAAACGATGGGACAAAGATAGTCGTTTGTGCTGTTTGTGCTATATTTTTCGTCAAACGGGACATATGGCAAAAGAGTGTCCAATTCCTGCTGCTTCTAACACTAAAACTCACAAGGTCAAAGTTTTTGGAAAACCTGCCAAACCTGTGTTTCTTGATGAACATGGTAGAGTTTTTGATGAATTTCAACCTACAATTTTTCACAAACAAAAACGTTTTGTTCCAACTTTTCAAAAGGTTCAAAATGTAGTTTGTTCGTCTCAGTCACCTGTGATTGCTTAATGAAAAACTGAATTACCAAAACAACAACAACAATGGAAACCTAAGATGGTCTCGAAGCAAAATCAAAATACTGGTCGAACAGAAGCACTTCGCTTTGGGTCAACTGATAAATTTGACCAGTGTGCAGGTACTTCTAGAAGACCTATCGATGATTGAAAAGTTGTTGATGGAGGAGTATTCTGCTTAACTTAAATTTCATGCTGTATTTTTCTAACCTGAAAGTTTTCTGAAACTTTAAACTTCAAGGTATCTGTGTTGGTTGATCAATTTTTTCTTTCTTTACATTTCGTTTGTTTTGTTTGAAAGAGAAAATTGACTAAAGCCAAAAATAGTGTCTTGTTTTTATAAAATGAAAATCCAAAAATAGATTTTTCATTTTTAGGTGGAGAATTGCAAGTAAGGGGAAGTAAAAGCATGTTATGGGGAGAAGATGAATACATGCAAAATATATAGTGAAGGTGAATACATGCAAAATATATAAAATTTTGAGAAATTGATCATTGGGAAATGATGGTACATTGGCTTACGTATCTGACTCATGGAGAGGGTAGATGAAAGAGCCATGAAATCTATGTTTGGTAGACTCAACAAATCAGAAAGTATTCAGATGTGATATACACTAAATTCTAATGCTTGACCATGTGGATAACATCTTGAAGCGTATTCATGACAAAAAGAAAAATAAGTGTGAAAAACAAAATGAGAAGTCACTATGTATACATGTGTTCATTTTGCAAAGATTTAAATTTGTTTGATTTTATTTATTTTCTCAAACGATCGGACTTTCTTTGCGTATCGAAAGATCGACCTGATTGTTGTTCGTTTTAGGTTCTGCTTTATTTTCTTTGGTGTTTCGTATAATTCATTGGACTTTCTCTGCGTATACGGAAGTATCAACCTGATCGTAGTTAGATTATACAATTTCAACTTGTTTTATTTTTTTATTTTGTTAAATCCGAGGCCTTATCTGCGTACAGAAAGATCAACCTTAAGGTAGACGATTTAACATTCTGATTTCTTTTTGCATGGAACACAGTTGACGATATCATGAAAACATTGTGCTATGTGATAATTACAAGTGTAATCACACGAGAAAAAGAGTAATCACACAAGAAAAAGAAAAATGTTTGAATATATCTGATAGTGTGGTATACACTGGTCAAAGCAAATCTAGTCAATACCTTAACATATCCAAATGTTATGAGTATAATTCTTTCTGAGTTTAAGATGGACAAATTATACCGGCATTCAGCATGAGTTATGTGCTTCAATTAGTTATTATTGAAGTGTAGTTCAGTGCGTTAAGATCAATATGATCCCGAATAGTGATCTTTCTCATACCAAAAATAGAGTTTGATTTTGTATTGCAATTTCATTTCATTTCTAAAAAGTTTAAAAAGATTTCGATGTGTTTTAGTATATGTTTGAAAAATCAAAAAGATTATTGGTTTGTTTTGATATAAACTTTCTAAAAGCCAAATTGACTTTGTTTCTGCTTTGTTTTTGATCTGATCAACATGTGATACAAATCAAATTTTCAAAATCATATCTTAGAGTCTCAAAGAGACGTTTTGCACCAAGATTATTTAAATTTTGAGCAGGTTGCTAAGTGAAAAGATGTCACAACTTCAAGTCTTCTGAAGCTGTTGATAAAGTGAGAAACACAATATGCATCGTCAAGTATTCTAGATCAAGCTTCTTTATATCAGATTGAGGAAGAGTTTGTTTGAAGATTTTTTGAACGAAATATACACTTGAGGGGAAGTTTGATTGAAGATACAGTTTTGTTATGTTGTTAAAGATACTTCACACGACGAGGGGGAGTTTGCTGATACATAATCTGTACGTCGTGTGAAGTATCAAGACAAGACGATGTGAAGATCAAGACGAAGTTCAAGCTACCAGACGAACTGGATCCGAACTGGTAGTTCGGATCAGGCGAACTGGCAGTTCGCCTGAGGTTCGGCCAGCCTGGTATAAATAGGAGTTTGTGCTTTGTAATTCAGAACGAGGGTTTTATAATCTGAGCTAAAGTGTGTGTTTTATACGGTTTTTCTCTATGTCAGTTATCTGTGTTGACTGATTGTATTTTTTCACTTTGATTAATAAAACAATCGGTTTAATTACGTTTCTCATCCAAATTAGCTAGATCGAGTAGAAGATCCGATGCTCACGAACTTTCAGGTACCAATATTTATTGTTGTAATCAAACAATTCTTTCGGAATGTGTGGCCAAAGGGTCCCAACTGACACATGTGTTTGTTTAACATAACCTTTGGTATTATATGGTCACATATATTTGTGTTTTAGCCACATACATTATAAAAATACGTGGCCAAAGGGTTGCTGAAATCATACATTTTGTCCCAATACGCATGGCCAAAGGGTGGCAATAGCCACGTTAAAATATTAAAAGCGTGGCCTTTGGTATTATATAGTCACGTATATTTGTGTTTTAGCCACATATGTTAAAAAATGTGGCTAAATGGTTGTTGAAATTATATTTTTTGTCCCAATACGTGTGGCCAAAGGGTGGTAACGGCCACATTAAAATATAAAAAGTGTGGCCTTTAGTATTATATGGTCACATATATTTGTGTTTCAGTCACATATGTTAGAAAAAACATGGCCAAATGGGTTGCTAAAATCATATATTTTCTCCCAATACGCGTGGCCAAAGGGTGGCAACGATCACGTTAAAATATAAAAAGCGTGGCCTTTGGTATTATTTGGTCACGTATATTATATATTTCGGAAAACAAGTGGCCAAAGGGTAGTTGAAATCAGATATTTTGTCCCAATACGCGTGGCCAGGGGCGGACTTACACTATGCCCAGGGGTAGCGTCCGCTGCCCCTGAACTTTTACCCCGACGTGCAATTTTTTTTATTTTTTTTAGGTTTTCGGTTTTTCGCGACCCCTGAAACGAATTTTTCGCGACCCCTGGAAGAAATTTTATGGTTTTTACCTAAAAATATGATCGAAAGCCCCTTGAAAATATGATTAAAAGCCCGTTAATTACCTAAAAAAAAAATTCCGGGGGCGCTGCCCCCGAACCCCCGTTAGTCTCTACAAATTTTTTTTTTAACGCTACCCCTGATTTTTTTCCCTGCGTCCGCCCCTGCGCGTGGCCAAATGGTGGCAACGGCCACGTTAAAATATAAAAAGTGTGGCCTTTGGTATTATTTGTCTTTCATATATATATAATCAAGCAATTATAGATTCATCAAATTTTGTTTTTCTTAATTATAATTAATTAAACTGCATACATGTAATTAATTAAACTGCATATATATGTCTATGAGAAATCTTAAAATCATATTATAATTAATTATACATACATATACACTAATCAAACTTTAATTTCTATGATAATTATAATATCTTGGTCGGGTTAGTCTGGCTCCTTGTAAATATTTTGATCGCTGCGATCTTCAGGTTGTTTGATGCTACGTACTGTACCTTCGGCTTTGTTTTCACATTATTTACCTGGAGTAACAAAACATGACAAATAAAACCGATCATATATATATATATATATATATATAGTTAAAGTTAATTAAGTAATTAAAGTGGATACGATTAATTAATTGGTTCTTCAAGTACTTACTGTATTATCAATGGAACAAACCTTTGATTTTAATCTCTTATCATGATCAGCATTGATCATTTGGTCCTTCGGCCATGCAATAATATAGTTACTGCTTTTCTTCTCTGCAAACTCCTTAACTGTTGTTATACCTTCTACTAGGTGTGGTAAAAATCCTTGTTCCTTTATAACCTCAGAAATGGAATCTCTACGGCAATTAGAAGGTAGTGGAACTCCATGAATCATCTCATCTTTTAATGTTGGGAATAATTGAGCCTTTGCCACAATGTTTCTTTTTCCCCCAAGGTGCAGCTTCACAATTTTGCACCCCTGATCAGAAGTGACATAATAATAATATTAATTGTAGCATATATATTAACAATTAATTAATTAAAATTAAAAACTGAATAAATAAATTATCAAATATACTAATATATATATATATATATATATATATACCTCTAATAAGATTACTGGCTCAACAGCAATAGGAATGTCATCATTATTAGCAAGAGTAGGTTTTACTAATTTTGTAGGTCTCTTGTTTTTTTTCCTAAATTGACGCCATATAATTAATTGATTAGTAACATATATATATTAATTAACAATAACGTCAAAGCGATTTGTCAAATCCTTAATTATATATATATATACCACGTCCTGCTATGATGCCTCAGCAGTACTGGTTGCAGCTGCTGCTGCTTCTGTTATTTGTCTCTTTTTCCCCTAAAGACAGCATTAGTATTTAATTAAATGATCTTATAGAAATTAGTTATAAGGGAAGCACACGATTGTGTAAATTAAAATAGTTACCTTTTTCTTTTGCCCGGACGCTGTTGTAGATGGAGGAGTGTGTTGTGATACGGTCGCCGAACATACCTACAATTCCATTCATTAATAAAATCGATCATAACCGGCTAAACATTAGTTAACTATCCAGATAACCATTCGGATGAAGTACAAACTTATCATAGCCGGAACAGTTAATTATTGATTATGTTCCGAAACAACTCTAACTATCCTCATGAACTTTAACTATCCTGATGAACTTTACCTATACTAATGAACTTTAACTATCCGGATGAACTATAACCATCTCGGTGAACTATAACTAGAGACGCATGTTCATCCAGTTGAACTAGAATCTTCCGGATCAACTCTAACTATCCTGATGAACTCTAACTATCCTGATGAACTTCACCTATCCTGATGAACTTTAACTATCCGGATAAACTATAACTAGAGACGCATGTTCATCCAGATGAACTAGAAACTTCCAGATCAACTCAAATTCAGAATTGTTTCAAATCCGTACCTTATCGGGCGACCTTTGAGATGAGTTTGATTGAGGAGATTGTTTCCGCGATGTATTGTGCACGGAATTGATCATGTCCTACGTACAATTTAATTAATTAATTAATTAATTAATATGCGCTCATGGGAGATCGATCATATCAATAATAATATTTAATTACAGTTGTATTTACATTGGAATGCTGATGACAACTATTTTTAGATCTTACAGTTGTAGTAAGAGGCGCTTTCGCGGACTTTACTTACAAAATGATTTAATGATTTATAATAATTAATTAATAAAAAGTAAAGTATATAATATAATCAATTATAGGTATGTATACATACATACATATATATATATATATATATATATATATATATATATATATATATATATATATAATCGAGTTATCCTACATCCACAAAAAACACTACATCCAATGCGGATCGATCTGGGACCTCCATTAAGATCATCGAACAACCAAGATTTATGATGTGTTCGCCTATGGCGTTTTCGAGGGTAAACAAAAACACCATAGGTGAAAACACCATAGAGCTTGGCTGTTGGATGATCTTGATGGAGGTCCCAGATCGATCCACATTGGATGTAGTGTTTTTGGTGGATGTATTTTACCGAAAACCTATATATATATAGGTTTAGGGTAAAATACATCCACCAAAAACACTACATCCAATGTGGATCGATCTGGGACCTCCATCAAGATCATCCAACAGCCAAGATCTATGGTGTTGGTCCGGGATCAACAACCGTTCACGATATTTGACCTCAAACAAGTGCGGAATCCTTGTATGAGATTGATTCAAGAGAAAGTAGATGAAATAGATTAGATGTAGATGATAAACAACAAAAGGTCAATCTTGAATGAAGAACACACTTTCTTGGATTGATGATTACGATAGAAATTACAAGAGATAAGCACAAAATCGTAAACCACAACTAGCTAAAATCATAAACACTATGGGTTTATATACTACCCATTACAAACCCTAGTCTTAGTCATAAACACAATAGAATCGGCCCACATAAGCCCAATCGTAAAAACTAAGCCCAAACCTTTCTAAACAAAAGCCCAAAGATCTAATGTTCATGCCTCTAAAGTATAGCCCAACAATCTTCCCCTAGGCATGAACCATTAGACTGTCTAAGGAAGACATAAATCAAATCTGAATGTATGAGCTTCTTTCCTTGACCACCAACCTTTCTCTACAATTAGATTTGCCGAGCCATGAAACATACCCACCCGTATAGCATTCTCCATGTCATGTTGATCACCAAGTATTAGACGGGATGCCAGGAGCTTGATATCATTCTCTCCGGATCTCAGCAAATCAACGGGATCAAACATGTGGAACTCTCTCAGCTTCTTGCAAACAATCACCACCTCATGCGTTGTAGGATCATAAAACCAGCTATCAAAAATCTTTACAAGCGTATGGTCTTCTTTTTCATCGAGCATGTTGATAACTCGAGTTCGTTTGGTGGGAGGACACCTCATTTCACCAATTGGTTCATCGGTGACAGGATCTGTTCCGGTTTCAACCCACTTTGCAGCCTTCAGATCAAAGGTTGCAAAGTTTTCTTCCATTTGGGCTATCAAATTGTAGCGAACCAGATTACCATGATTGTTATTCCACCTGTTAATGAACGGTGCCCTCAGCAAGTTACTCAACTCTGTTTCGGTCCATGAGTGGAATTGACCTCTTGATCGGTAGTACTCGACTGGACTATATCCACCTCTCACCATAGCAAACAATTCCTTTTCAGCATCATAATGCCAACACAGAATTGGTTCCCGGCTCCCCTTCTTGTCTAATTCACTTTCTCCCACATCTATGGAGTATAGCCTAGGGGTAGGACCTTTGAAGAACTCTTTGAACCAATTGACTTGACCTTCAGGAGCCTTTGAAATAAATCTTCCACCACGAACATACTTAGACATCTCAATTGTGTCATCTCCTTCATCTTCATGTATTGCACTTATATCTTGAATTCCTTGTGATGAGCTTTGGCCATGGTCACCAGATGCTTTTGACTCAACAACACCTTTCAACTCTGAATGCTTCTTCTTCAGATCCATCAAGGTTTCATACAACAACTTAAGCCTTAGCTTGTTAGCAGCCTCGTTCTCTTTCAAAGTCTTGTTTTCATCTTTAAGTGCTTTTATCTCATTTTGACGAATTTTGTTTTGAGACATAAGATAATTAATTTGAGGATCAGCACTTAACCTCATTTCAATTGGGAGGTCAGATGCTCCTACAGCAGCCTGACAAGGTTGGAAGCTTGGAATAGTTTGTGGCAGACTTGACTCAGTAGAGATGTTCACTCTTACTGGACTGGGTTCCACAAAAGTGTTGTCAACCTCCAGAAATTTCCTTTCTTCATGAGCTGGGCTATGTTCATTTAGAAGAGGACTTTCAGTCTGTACTAGGGCATGTTGATCTTCATCATTCTGATCTGAGGCTTCTTCTTGAATGACAGGAATCTGTGAACTTGGACCTGCTGGATGGAACATTATCAGACCTGAGCTTGTCTTTTGCATCTTGAATCTTGTAATTCTCGGGTCATTTCTTTTCCCTGGGGTTGTCTCAGAAGTTTCACTATATTTTGTAGACATGACATTATCAGCAACATTATCATTCAAGTCTTGAGGGATTGAGTCATCACTTGATACATGGCTCACATCATCCCTGTTTCTTTTATTGCTTATAGGCTCCAGATCTCTATAAATATCATCTTCATCTTCATCTACAGGCAATAGATCATCCAATACATTTTCTTCACCATCGTCAGAAGACACATGTGATGCCTGCACATCTAATGGAGCATCTTGATCTTCAGCAAGTGACACATTTATAGCAGGCACATCTGGTTCAGGATCAGCTTCTTGATCAGACTCTACTACTTGTTCTCTGGCATACTCAGGAAATGCTCCTCTCTTCATCCATTCTAGACGACCTTAAAACATCATCTTTCCCTTTTTCTCTTGAGTCTGCAGCCCAAAAACACTATCGTTCATGAATTTCAGGTCAAGCTTCTCAACTCTTTCTTCAATCATTGGGTACTTCTTCATGACTACCATTTGTACAAATTGAGGAGTCATCAGGAATTGATCTCTTGCGCTTGACATAGCATTACTTGCCCAGTCCAACAGCATCATCTTAGAAAAGTTAAAATCCCAATTTAATACGAGAGCAACGAAAGTTGTAGCATGCATTTTGTTGAGCTGATCAAAACATGTTCTTTTCCCAAGGAAAGATTTTTGCAAATAATGAGCCAGGCACCTCCAGTAATGAGGTAACAGCTTTTTGTAGATCGGCGTGTACTTTCCTTCATATCCTAATAGCTGAGTGCCATTCACCACCTGTTCCTTTCTATAATCCACCTTATCTTCAGCTCTATCATTGATGATTAATTCTTCACGGATGTCTTCTTCCACAATCTCGATTTGACGATTTTGAATTTTTGCAGTGATCTTTGTCTTGTTGGAGTTCACCCTTGCAGAACCCCAGAATTCTCTGACTAGGCGTTCATCGATCACCACATGAGTTCTCAAAGCGTGATTGATTTTGCAGATGTTCATTCCCGCAATTAGTGAAAAGAATAATTCCATATGCTTCTTTGGTGGGTTATCAAGGTATGCTGGTATGCAATGGTCCCTATCAAAAAGCATATCCTCATTTATCATAGCTTCAGCCATCTGAGACAACGAGACAAGTGGATCAGTCATAAATTCATCAAAACTCAACGAAAATGTAACAATCAACACAAGTTTCAATGTTTCTTTTGCAAAAATTTAACTTCTCAAATGAAACTAAGAGAAATTGATTTTGGTGTACAAGTTTTAATAAATTTACATTTTAGACTTTAACTTGTAACAAAAAATAAGTTCAATGAGTTAAAACATGTTCACGATTTTAAATATGCTGTTTTAGCAAGATTACGACTTATTTAATGGGTTTACGACATTAATCCGGGTTTATGATAAGGGAATATTGACCGGGCCAAAGTCCAGTCGTAATCGCTGAAGCCCAGTCGTAATCTTTATGGACCAATCATAAACTCGCTACCCAACCCTAAGTCCGATCGTAAACGACGATCGTAATCTCGGATCGTAAACAACGATCGGAAACCCCAAAGGTCGTCTTCTTCACTGTGACGATCGTAAACTCATAAACCACCATTAACGAACCTGCAACAAACTCGAAAACTCATCAAAACACCTCAAATATTCAAAGTAAACAACCAACAATACCTTTAAAGTATCTTAGCCACAAAACTGACTGCTAATCACGAGTATTTCACACAAAGCACAAGGAAATCGATAATGGTCTCCGAACTCACAAAAATTGTGAAAACACCGTCGAGACCTTCGATCAGATGGGGATTTTGAGTGTTTGGTGGTCAGAAATCGAAGGCGGGAGTGTTGGAGTGCTCGGGTTACACATAGGATGGTCGGAGGAGGGGGAGATCACTTTTCCGGCGAGGAGGGGGCGGAGTTAGGGTTTTCGAGTGGAATCGGAAACGCAGAGGGAGAGGGAGTGAAAATGATCGTAAATGATGAGATGAGGGTTTTTTTTTAAAAAAAAATTCACTAAGGCCCCTCAAGTTTCAAAAACTGTCAAACACACCCCCAAACCTCATTTAAATGATAATTCTCATGAAAACGTGTTTACTTTGAAGAATTTGAGAATTACAAGGCTTCCTCTCAGACTCATACCCGAGTGTCTGATCGTGATCATAAAATTTAATTTTTAAACAATTAAAATAAATAAGTAATAAGATAAAAACATCACAAAGCAAAGATAACCTAAAAAACAAAAAT
>JBCNJP010000003.1:62050420-62078937 GCA_039602395.1 Deinandra increscens subsp. villosa | reverse complement strand
ACACGAGCGATCTTACTACTGGATGAACCGATCAATATAGTGCACGAGAATGTAATTAAGCTTTTTTTTATTGATTTCACAAAGAGAACAATTACAAAGCTTTGGTTTCTCTCTCTAGAACACACACACAAAGTGTAGAATCTGACCAAGAGTTATAACATGCTAAAAATGTCAACCTATTTATATGTGACTCAAACTGTCCAGCGTACCATCCAACGCACCATTGGTACGTTGGCTCCGTACCAAATGGTACGGACCATGGTACGCCATTTCTAAGACTCACACAATAATGCTCTCATATAGATATAATACACGAGACACACTGTAGCATAGCAATATGCTCTAACACTCTATTAGTTGATCAAGTTCAGATAAGAGAGAGTTAATTTCTTTTTAAAAGTTTTAAACTTATTTTCATTTAAAAGTTTATTTATTTCAGAGTTTTCTTAAAGAACTTTGTAATTTATTGACATGTTGTTGAATTGAAAGATTAGATCAGTGTTAGAGGAACTTACTTGTTTTCCATGTGAGGTTTCAGAGAGATCAGCGGAGAGAGATTCATCATTGGTCATGAAACATCTGTTGGAATGGCATTCTTCTCTGATGATGACTCTGAGTCCTAGTTCTCAATCTCAGCCATTAATGCCTTTTCTTTCTGCATGGCTTGTTCATATTTCTTTTTATAGTATGCAACATCTTTGAGTCTTTTGTTTTTGCATGCTGAGGCATAGTGGCCGATTATTCCACATTTGAAGCATTTTATCTCACTCTTGTCAACTCCAGGTTTGTTGTATTCAGATGACTGTTTCTTACTATCTTCCTTTTTTGAAAAATTGTTTCTGGTTGACCAGGAAGGATTCTTTTTTAATCTACTAAACTGCTTGGTCAGTAATGCAAGTGATTTTTCAAAGACTCATTTTCTATTTTACTTTCAGAATATTTAATTTATGAGTCACTTAATTCTTTCCTTTTTGAGTGGTTTGACTCTTGCTTGGTATTTCTTTTCCTCTATTCAGAGTAAAGAGCCAGTGGATCTACGTTGGATTTTGATATGTCCAGTATTTCAGATTCTTGAGAGTCTAGAATACAGAAGAGATCATTTAGATTTTTTCTTCTAAATCCAAAGTTGACTGAAGAGTCATGGTTAGACTTGTCCATTCATGAGGAAGACTTTTGATAAACTTAATGTTAGTTTCCTCATTAGATTTGGAAACAATAAACTTTCTTAGATTGTTAATTATTGTGGCAAAACAATTGTAGGTGTTTAAGAGTGACTCGCTTGGGAGTGACTTGAAAGATTCGTATTCATTTAGTGCTTTAGTTCTTTTGTTTCTTTTTGTAAATACCTGGAAGGACCTTACTGTTGGAACTAAAATCTATGTGACTGACGCCATCAAATTTGTTTACCGAAGCATTGACTGAAGAATCCATGTGAAATGATTCAGAGACGCGGGTTGTGATGATCGAGGCTTGCATATTGGACCGAAGACCATTTTCTAGAAAACTCAACCGTCCGAGTCAACGGTCAATGTAAAAGCCAACGGAAGATCGGTTCGAGCGAGTCAAGCTTCAGATTAATTAAATCAACTTTGATTTAATTAATATTTTATGTTATTTGATTTTATTTGTAATTTCTTCATGTATTTTGTTTTTACTAGTTAGTCACTGATGCGCGAGATGTGGTCTATAAAAATATGATCAAGTTTTAAAAAGGTAAATCCCAAGTGACAAACTACACGCTCTGAGCAAGTATACTCATCGTATGTAGCATAGTATAGGTAAATACCGGATATCAATCCAAGGACGCGAATACAGCCTCTCGATACTGGAACTGTGCTAATATCTAGCCGAAAAGTGGTCGATTTTGGAATAACTAAGAAAACAGATAGGAAGGAAATTGAAATAGCTATAGAGTAGGAAAACAGGATCTAGGTGAAAACAATAAGAGAAAGATGCTACCTGGAAAGGAATCCTCTAGACCTAAGTTTGACTTCTAATCCGACTGACCTATATGACACTATCCACCAAATGACGATAACCAAGACAACTAAGACTATAGACACATCTTTGTTACCTAGGCGATCCTAAAATGAAGTCCGGATAGCAGACAGACTGTTAATGCCTATTGGCCTAACCGCTTCAGTCAAAGCGGACTAGACACACATGAAATAGCAAACCACTTGAGAGGTCTCTCAATATAGAACCTATAACATGCTAAAATTCTGAAATGAATCCCTTGGAACTTAAGCAATGTCTAGCACGAATGGGAAGGTCAAAACCTTAAGGTCTTAGGAATCCTAACCTAACCAACAATGCTAAACAACCACCTAATGTGCTAAACGAATCGGTCAACTCAAATCAACACAAATGTCTAACAAATCCAGCCCCTAATCACCATTGCATAATCATATAGAAGGTCTTCTAAGCATGCATCAATCAAAGACTTATAAAAGTCAAAGTCAACAATAAACAATTTATCAATTAGGTTGAAGTTCTCCAACCTAAGCAAATCATCCACATTATACAATCATAATAGAGGCTAAACATGCAAACATGATCATTCCAAGGTTCCAAAACAAAATTTCAAAGCATTAACATCAAGTCATAAAGAAAAGTCAAGATAGCTAGTCAAACTAGGCCTAAATTCATCCAATCCAAGTAACAAATAGAGATCTAGCCACTAAACATTGTAAACACACATAAAAATCTAATCTTTAACATTCTCATGAACAAAGAAATCCAGAAAAAGAGATGAAGAACAAGCCTCTAAGCAGAAATGAAGACTAAAGATGTGTAGATCTCCATTTTTAGCATCCAAAAGCTTGAATCTTGGCTCCCAAATCTTCATCTAAAGTTCCAGATCTGTTTTTGTGTGTTTTTAGGGTTTTTTCAGAGTTTTCTGCTCAAAAACGGCGCCTCCAAACGATTATATATGTTGAAAACGAGGTCTGGAAGGAAACAGTAAGCTGGGCCGAAAACTGGGCCTGATGCAGCTGATTATAAAATACAGTTAAAACCAGAAACTAAACATCCAGGTCTGCTGGCCTGGTGGTAGTTGTTCTCGCTGTTGATCTTGAGGTCACAGGTTCGAAACCTGTGACCTTTTTTTTTTTTAATTTGAGGCTGCAGGGAGCTGGGCTGCTGCTGGTGGGCTGCGACTGGTGGGCTTTTGCTGAGCTGGGCCGAGGCTTGTGGGCTGCGACTGGTGTATTTTATTTATTTTTTTTCTTTTTCTTTAAACTTCCGTAACTTTCTCATACGATCTCCGTTTTTGGTCTCGTTTTTTTCAATATTCTTCTAAAATCATCACGGATCCACCAAACACCTAAAATTCAAATATAAATACAATTAAGCACCAAATTTGAGAACTTTTAAATTAAAAACTCAAATAAACACCAAATTTAATATTTTTCAATTAAACATCTATTTAAATGAAGGGGTTTTATTTATTTATTTTATGTACATGATGCTACACATCAAATATCCCCACACTTAAACTTTGCTTGCCCTCAAGCAAAAATCTAATGCAACACTTCTACAAGCCAATCGAAAACACAACGCCTCACCCAACCCAATGCAACTACTCAAGCCCACAAGCATCACCAATTCTCAAGATTTACATTTTCCAAAAGATTGACAATTCAACAAGCAATTATGACGTTTATTTAAAAATATGGAAATGCTTACTAGCTCGACACACATCAAGGCTCAATCAAACAAGCATCACACCCCTCACAATGATCACTCAACTCGGTGAAATTTAGTGGATAGATGATTAAAAAGATCATCGATTTAAGTGGATCACTCAAGGCCAAACATGCACTTCATTGTCATAAGCTTGTATCGAAATCGCATCTCCACCGAATAACATAAAACCGAACATAAATCAAGAGGACTTTATTAAGGGTTGTAATGTTAGGCTAGGGTTTAGGGTATGGAATGGGAATGTGAAAGTAGCTAAGTGTTTAGAAATCCGGAAAAGTCAATAAACAAACTAAAAGAAAAACTATTTACAAAACTAGACTAAAATCGGGTAATTTTGACCCGAACACAAAAGCTAATCAAAACTCTATTTTTTTTTTAGCTTTTATCTTAGCTCTATGACCTCAAATAATGAGCTTGAATTATTATTATTATTATTATTATTATTTTTTTTTTTTGCAATCTCATATGAATTCCTAGAATGGAGATTGAGTACTAGGAGAATCACACTTAATCACTATTTTTTTTAAACTAAAAACAATACTTGATGTAAGTAACTAAAAAAAATATATACAAAGTCCTAAACTAATCCGGATTCTTCACACAAGGGTTTAAGAACAAAAAACAAGGCTAAACAAAAGGCTAAATGGGTCAAAAAGTGGGAAAATCAAACGAGAAGGAAAAAGGCTCAACGGGTTTTCTAAGGGATAATGTTTTAGGGTAGGAAAAATGATAAGATCAAAGAAAAAGGCTAAGTCAAAGGGGGTGTAATCCTAATGCCTCTATCATTTCTATGCCCAATTTTAGTTCATGATCTCGACACGTATAAACAACACAAGTTCTAAAATGAAAGCGCATGATGGCATAACACTCAACCAAACGAAAGTGAGTAAAAAATGTAACATATAATGCAATTTAGGCTCAAATAACTCACGAAAACGGATGGAAAAGGGCTACCGATATGATGCAAGCTATCAATCCCCCATATGATAGTTTCACTAAGTAAAACATTCCATTTATTGATTTTATTTAAAAACACTTGCTTGGAAAATACTTTTTCAAGATACTTGAAGAAAAGGTTTTGACTAGAGACAAGCACCGTATACATAGGCGAGCAAAACGTCACGAATTACATCAACGGGCCCACTTCCATGTGCAAAAAGACGGGCAAAAATCTCAATTTCAACTAAAAATAAGGGGATATGATAAGAAAATTTGAAAATTTTCACAATTTTAGCAATTTCAGTTCAATTGACCCCCATCCCCACACTTAATTCGTACATTGTCCCTAATGTACGCTAAACAAAACAAAATAAAGGGGAAAGGGAACTGAAATACTCCCCTATCACTGTCATGTGCCAGTGTCTGGATGCTGAAAAATGACTCGAAACCAGCTCTTGACTGAACAGGTGCCAGAGCTGAATCCACAAATGCCAAAAATCCTCCACAATCAATGTATGCATCATGAAACAGCTCTCGACGAACATGCCAGAACCGTCTCGCCAGTACAAACTATCATCCAAGCACAACCAAATCATATTAATTACAAATATAAAACAATAAAGCACAAATATCTCGAGTTGTGTGTCAACAAATGAATGCAAAATGAAAATAAACAACTCGGATAATCACTAAATCGGTGAATCAAGGCACTTGGTGGTCCCGTGGTGAATCTGGAAGAAAACAAAACCCAAAATGAAACAAAAGCGATCGGATTGCAAAATTTGGCACTTTTAAAAGATTGATCAAATGCGGGCCGTTTGTTGTGAATTATGAAGTGAACGGCCGGCACTTAACCAAAAGTCAACAATCCCAAGAAAAACCCAGATACAGACCGTTGATTGTCATTTATGAAGTGACGGTCTCGTATTATCCAAACCTGAGTAAATTCATGAAAGCACACTTTGCAAACCGTGGGAATGGAGATTGAGTACCCGACGGTTCACAAACTATGAGTTACCTACCAACCCCACGAAGCAATACCAAAATGATATGTCCATGCAATTCCAACAGTGGCATGCTTCCAAGAAACCTGCAAAACTTAAAACAAAAACATAAAACGGAACAAGCAGAAATAAAATATAACAAATTAAAGAAAGCTAACTAAAAGGAAATTAAACTACTAAAAGTTTAAACAGAACATGAAACAAGCAAAATAAAGTAAACAAGTACTCGGGTTGCCTCCCCGAAGCGCTGAATTTATTTACGAGTCGTCAGCCAGACTCGGCCCCGCGATCAACGCGGTGGGGCCTCCAAACGCATAACAACCTCCTCGTTCACGTTAACCGGATCCGCAAGATAATGCTTCAACCTATGTCCGTTAACCTTAAACGAGCTACCATTCTCACCTTCAATCTCAACTGTCCCGTACGGATATACGTGTTTCACAACATGGGGACCGGACCATCTAGACTTCAACTTACCCGGAAACAATTTCAACCTCGAATTAAAGATAAGCACTCGATCTCCCGGTTTGAAGTCTTTCCTCTTGATGTGACTATTATGAATCCTCCTGGTCCTCTCTTTGTACAAACCCGAACTCTCGTACGCGTGGTCGCGCAACTCCTCTAACTCATGCAACTGAAAGAACCGTCCTCTAGTCGCCTCATCCAGATCCAGATTGACGGCCTTCATGGCCCAATACGCGCGATGCTCAACCTCAACTGGTAAATGACACGCCTTTCCGTAAATCATCCTAAACGGCGTCGTACCCGTAGGCGTCTTGTAAGCCGTACGGAAGGCCCACAGTGCGTCATCCAGTTTCTCCGACCAATCCTTACGGTTCTTACCAACCGTTTTCTCCAAAATTCGCTTAATCCCACGATTCGTGACTTCAACCTGCCCACTCGTCTGGGGATGATATGGTGTAGCCAATCTATGCATAACCCCATAACGCTGCAACGCTTTCTCCATCTGCGCGTTGCCAAAATGGGTGCCACGATCGCTAATCAGTGCCTTCGGCACTCCAAATCTCGCGAAAAGTTTCCTCAAAAACCTCACGACAACTCTCGCATCATTAGTGGGGAGGGCTTGTGCCTCGACCCACTTGGAAACATAATCAACAGCAACCAGAATGTACTTGTTCCCGCGAGATGGCGGAAACGGACCCATAAAGTCGATACCCCAGATATCAAAAATCTCACAAACCTGAATACTAGTCTAGGGCATCTCGTCTCTCTTACCTAAATTGCCTGCGCGCTGACAATTGTCACATTTGCTAATCAACTCAAACGCATCTCTGAAAATGGTCGGCCAGTAAAATCCCGACTCAAACCTTGGTACGTGGACCCTAAGACTCACTCACACAGCTCTGATCTAGATACAATACACGAGGCACACGGTAGCATAGGAATATGCTCTAACAAACTCCCCCTTAACGTGTAGTGTATCTATTTATCTATCCATCCAACTAAACTTCAGTCTTCAATCTTCAGCATTGCTGCATCTGATCTTCAACTTGAAATCTTGTCAGAAATAGAGCTTGCATGGCTGGATCATTCTTGAACAATCTTTGAACTTCAAGATCCACTTGTGAAAGATACTTCATACTCCCCCTTTCACCATTCTTGAGTCTTGTCACACGATACCTGCAATTTTAGAAGACAGAAACGCGACTTTTCTTTTTCTTTTGAAAATTAATTTAATCTTGGCACAAAACTTCTCTTTGAGGATCCAAGATATAGTTTTTGAATCATAATTTTGTATCGTGTATTGATCGGTCAAAAACAAATAAGAAACAAAATCTTTTTGGCTTTTTTAAACTTTACATCAAAGCACATCGAAAATCTTTTTGATTTTTCTAAGTTTATGCTAAAACACACCTAAAATCTTTTTGGATTTTTCAGATATGAAACATAAATGCAATACTGAATTAGACACTATTTTTGTCTTTTGCGAGAAAGATCACGACTTGGGATCATATTGAACATAACATGCTGAACTACACCTCAAGTTCAATTACTTCAACACACAAGTCATGTCGATTGCTGGTATAATTTGTCCATCTTAAACTCAGGCACAATCATACTCATAACATCTGGATATGTTATTGTATTTATTATATTTTCTTTGACCAGTGTACCCCACACTATCAGACATACTCATTTTTTATATCACACTTTGTGATTTCACTTGTGATTTAATCACATAATACTTGAGTTCATGATATCGCCAATTATGTTCCATGCAAAAAGAAATAAGAAATTTAAATCGTCTACCTTAAGGTCGATCTTAGGATACGCAGATAAGGCCTCAGATTTAACAAAATAAGAAAAATAAAACAAGTTGAAATTGTATAACCCAACAAAAATCAGGTCGGTACTCCCATACACGCAGAGAAAGTCCGATGAGTTATACGAAACACCAAAGAAAATAAGGCAGAACGTCAAACGAACAACAATTAGGTCGGTCTTGTGGATACGCAGAGAAAGTCCGATCGTTTGACAAAATAAAGAAAATCAAACAAGTTTAAATCTTTGCAAAATGAACACATGTTTACATAGTGACTTCTCATTTTTTTTCACATATCTTTTTTCTTGATATCTTGAGATATGCTTCAAGATGTTGTCCACTTGATCAAGCATTAGAATATAATGTATATCACATTTGAATACTTTCTGATTTAATGCCGAGCCTACCAAGCACATCGAACAATGATCTTATGGCTTTTTCATCTATTTTATTCATGAGCCAGACATGTAAGCCAATGTACCATTATTTCCCAATCATGTCAGATCAATTTCTCATTTTATTAATGTTTTTTTTTGTATTTTTCTGTTTTTCAATGTTTTTTGTATTTTTCCTTTTTCTCCCCCTTAAATAAAAACTATATTTTTGAATTTTTCATTTTAACAAAAACACAAGGACACTATTTTTTATTTATTAATTTTCTCCCCCTAAACTACATACGAAATGTAAAAGAAAGAAAATTGACCAATCGATACTGATACTTTTTCATAAAAACTTTCATTTAGAAAAATTTTCAGTTTGTAAGATGAATCATTGAATTTATATTACGCATGAGACTCCACTATCAGTAATTACTCGAAGCTTGGGCTTCACAATCACCAACAGGTCTTCTTGAAGAAACATGCACACTGGATTTAAAGATTAGTATTCAAACGACCTGAAGCACACCGCTTCTGGTCGACCAGTGTCTTCCACAAAATCATTTGCAGCCTTGCTGACCACCTTAGGTCGCCACTACATTTTTACTTTTTTATTTTAACCGAGTCATCATCCAGAGATGAACCACCAGCACTAGAATCAAATTTGAAAAATTGTTTCGTTTTAGACTTTGTTTTGGATGGTGTTGACTCAGTAAAAATTCTGCCTGATTCATCAATAAATGTGGCAGATTTGTTTGAAAATGTTCTTTTGGCAATTTCAGGACAATCCTGTGTCATATGTCCCTTTCGGTGACATTGATAGCACAAACGATATGATTGTTTAAATTGTGGTTTGCCCTGAAATTTATGACACCTTTCATTAGACTCATAATCATCAGAATAATCATCAAAGATTTGAAACCTATTTGTATGCACCCATTCGGAAGTAGGACTTCGAGGTGATGAATTTGATCCAGATGATGAAAAATCTTTGACTTGTTGAGCAGCTCGAGAAGAACTTTCAGATGAAGCCTTCTTCTGAATCTTACCTCCAAACCCTTTCTCCATTGTAGACATGAAAACTTGGGCCAAATAATAATTTTTTTCCAGACTAGTGTCTTTCTTTTCCTTTGGAACCTTCTTGGGCATATTCTTCTTGTCTTTCTTCTCAAACTTCTTACCCTCACTACCCAAACCTGAACAATTGTAACCTGGTATCGTTGACAAATCAATTTGAGAACTAGAAGGACCAACTTTAGCAGCTTGATTGAATGAAGCTTTAATATCCTTCAACTTGTTAGCTTCTACCAGCTTAGCAACAACTTTTTCTTCATTCAACTGCTTTTCATCTTTATCAACCTGTTTACAAGTAGAAAGAACTTCTTCTTCTGAAATAAACCCACCAGAGACAAACTGAGAAGCAGAGTTATCAACCAAACTTTCTTCCTTTTCCATGTTCATGTTAGATTGAGACTTTGATTTCTTTTTCTCAGATCTCTTAGAAACAAATTCAGAATAATCACCAGGCGCATCAGAAGATTTGACATTAGCCAGAGGATCAGTTTCAATCAATGGGGGTGGTAATTAATTGAATTCTTCTCCGCCAAACACTCTAATGAAATTTGCATCATTGCACAAATAACTTGTGAAAAAGTGTGAATTCTTCAAATTATTAAATTGGCGATTCAAATCCAGAACTTGAACACTTAAATCTGATATCTTCGCCTAAGCTTCACCCAAAGCCTTTTCCGAATCAATTAACTGTTCTGACGCCGTTAGACAATTTCCTCTTCTCATCTTATCATATGCATTATACACTCTCGTGTAACTTTATCCACCTTTCCCTGATAAATTTCTACATTTCTTGTCAACAGTTTGTTTTCTTTTGTCAAACTGGTTACCTTATCTTGTAGTTTGGACTGGACGACTTGATATTCATTATTCAAAACAGTGATTTCATCATAAGCTTTCTAAAGTTCAGCATTAGATATCTGAAGTGATTCCAATCTTGCTTTTGATTTCTTAAACAATGCATCAAAATCACCAGTAGCATCCTTCGCTTCGTACTCCCACTTTTTAACACTTTTAACCAACTTTGCATTTTCATTTTCTAACTTGAAAATTTGTTCGTTATCTTTATCAACCATCTCGTCCAAACTTTTCTTTAGCTCAACAAACTCTCCCATCAACACACTCTTTTCTTGTTCCAACACTTCATTAGCTTTGGAAATCTCATCAGAAACATCACACTTCTTTTTGTCACTATCTATCTCTTCTTCTTTCTTTCTCTTTTCAACAATCAATCCTTCTTTTTCTTCAACCAATTATCGAATATTGCTATCCTTTAGGCCACAAAATTCACAAGTTGATTCATAAACACTTACTTCAGAATCATAGTCACTTGATTCAACATGCACAGTGGCTATAAACGCAGATTCATCTTTACTAAGAAAAGTAGATTCATCTGGAAAATCTTTAGACCAATCATATCCTTCATCGACCACCAGGGCTTTGCGTCTTTATCATGAGCATGCTTATCCGAAGTACTCTTTTCAGATGATGATTGATTGCAATCACGAGCAAAATGTCCCCACTTTGAACATTTGAAACATTTAATCTTCGACTTATTCAAACCAAGTTTTTCTCCTTGATAAATGATTGTTTGCCATGTTTCTTCATAAACCTTCTTCCTCGTTCAATTGACATAGCAAACTGTCAATCCAAATCTAGTTTATGCAACTGATCATCATCCAGTTCACTTAAGTCATTTGGATGCAAACCATCTTCACCAACTTGGCTAAGTACAAAACCAGAAGAAGATGATAAGAAAGAAGATATCAATGCAGCTAAATCTTCAGTTGCATGAGCAGAAATTGAATTATTTGTTGATCTACCAGAAGTAGAGAAACTGCAACCTGGAGAGTAACCAGAATATTCAAATTTTCCAGCAAGAAAAGCTGTTAGTGGTGGATTAATGCTTGAACTGGGATGTAACTTTGCATTAGCATGCATGGTAGCAGAATTTTCTCCAAAATATACTTCAAAATTTTGAACAGACGGAGTTGCTGACTTTTTTACAAGTAGTTCCATTTCACGAGCTTGTAGTTTGCTAATCAATTGATTGAATGTCCAACTTGAGTAGTTTGGATCATTAGTCAACATCATAACAAAATTCTCCCATTTATCGGGTAGAGCTTCCAGAAACTTCTCCTTCAATTCATCATTATCTTTCTTGAGACCTTACAACCAATCCGTGATTTTCTCATTCTTGTAAAGCTTGAAATTATCAAACTCCTTCTTCAAAACTTTCTTTCGAGTGTTTTTATACTGATCATTGCCCTCGCATCTTTCTTTAATAGCATCCCATAATTGTTTAGAAGTTGGAAAAATTTTAAACTGATGCATCAAATCTTTAGGTAATGCCATCATAAGAAAACTATAAGTTTTCTTCTCTCTTGTAAACTCCTTTTTTTCGTCAGGCACAAAATCACTTATCGATTTTGGAAAAGTATTGGCTATCAATGGATACTCATATTGTTTTTCAATCGGAATCCAACAATCAACATCTTGTGAATATATGTAAGATTCAAATCGTTTCTTCCAATTATGATAATCTTCCAATCGAAGCAACTTAGGAACCTTCTGAGTTGTTCCTATCTCGTTATCATAATTCAACACGGCTTGCATCGTTGTTTGAATAGCTGAAAATGCTTGAAAATCGCTCATTTTGAAATTAAAAATCGAACGTCAAAACTTCGAACTCAAAAACGAAGGTCTTCCAAGCAGATTTTAGGGGTTAAACCGGAGGGTACTGGCTGTTAGGCGAGCAAAAGTATAGATCTCGTCGAGACGAACGATGTGGTTGGTATAGCTCCCATAACTCTTAACGGTTCTTAAGTTACGTTAGTTTTAGTGAACACAACTATTCTGCCAGCGTACCAAAATAATTTCAGCGGACTAAAACTTTGACTGGCGTACCAAATCTCTGACTGGACCACCAGCGTACCACTGACTCAGCGTACTAAAACCCAGACCAGAAATATCAGCGTGCCAAAACAAGCGGTGTACCAATTTGGTACGGCGTAACTGCCTGCGTACCCGTGAGTAACCGTCGCGTACCAACATTGAAGATTGCCTAGCGTACCAATCAATCTATGAAGATTGCCTTGCGTACCAGTTTTTCATCCGGCATACCAAGATCTTCATCGAACGTACCAGTAGCGTACCAAACTGAAATCGACCAATTTTTGCGAATTTTGACGATTTGGACTGGAAATTGAAACAGTGAGGTGCGAAAACACTCTAGGAACGTTCAGAAAACAGTGTTGGCACTAGAAACACTCGGAATTGAGAAGAATTGATGAAAAATGACTCAAACACAAACTTTCTCTCACTAGGATTTCGATTTTTGATCAAATCACAGCAGTAGAGCAACCCAGAAAGCTCTGATACCACTTGTAAAATACCTGGAAGGACCTTACTAATGCATGATTCGGTCACAACGATTAACACGAATGTAAATAAAGATTTACTTTATTGATTCACAAAGAGAGAATACAAGGATTCTAGAGAGAGAGAAACACACTCAGTTTCACACAGTTAAGATGACACAATTGACAGAACTAACTGAGCTCTCTCTAACACGAACTATTTATACTTATCACTAAGTCCAGCATACCAACCAGCGTACCATTGGTACGTGGCTCCGTACCAACTGGTACGTGGACCCTAAGACTCACTCGAACAGCTCTGATCTAGATACAATACACGAGACACACGGTAGCATGGAATATGCTCTAACACTTTTCATTTGATCCCCCCCCCCATCAAAGAGTTTCTCAAGGGCATCCCATATGCCCTTGGCTTAGGTGTTGCAGTCAACTTGACAGAATATATCATGAGGAAGAACCATGATGAGGACTGTCTTTGCTCTATCCACATTTATTTCTTTGGTGTTGTGTTCCTCACTCCACCATTTTCTTTCTTTAGGAATGGTGCGAGCGGGCACACCAGCTGAGGTTTCAGTTTTCTTTATCTTAGAAATGTCAACTATGGGCCAATGGGGTCCCTTGGCTATGCATTCCAACAGGGATCTATCAACTTCTTTTAGGAAGTTGGTATCCGTAGCAAGCATAGGGGGTTTTGCCAATGAGCCAAGTGATTTTCCATTGTTCCAACTTGAAGACATTTTTGAGAGTGTTGAGAAATAAAATTAAAGAGCAGGATCTTTGAATATTGGTTATTCATTATGCTCTGCTACCAATTGTTGGGTCCCGTGAGGGGCTCTTTAACAATGTTGGCATAATTTGATTTAAACAAGATAAACAAGTTGCGGAGAGTAAATCAAATTGGAAGACATCAATTCAATTAAAGGGTTTTTCTGTATATCTCAAAGGTAAAAAATGGTCTACACGAGTTCAAAGTATAACAATGTATCAATGAAAATAACTTTTCTATGAGAGTAAGTTGTAATTTATTTGAGAAGATATTGAATTGTATGCTATTTGTCTTGCTTTGTTTGGTGAAGTCAGCTTGCTTTGTATAGGAAGATGTAGCAAGTTGCATTGGATAAGGTGGTTGAGGTCGGTTGAATTTGGAGTGTGTCAGAGTATATAGAGATAAATTGAGGATATTCAATTTATCTCTTTTTCAACAGTCTTCAACTGCTTTCGTGATAAATCCAAGTTGGTGTTTTAATTTGCTTGTTCTTCACACAGACATATTTCGTTCTTCTCGTAATCTTTATCTCTAGATAGTCCAGAACTCCTTTAGGACTCTTCTTTGAAGACTATTAATGTTTCCCATTAGAAGCCTTCTACAGAAATGAGGATTTCTGTAGAATTTGGTCTGTACAAAACTACTTCGGAATTTCCAGAGTAGTTCTGTATGAATACAGAAATCATACAGAAATCTGTAATTCGTACAGACTTTCGTATCCTTTCTCTTTTGAGGATATATCTTATATTTTCTTCTAATACTTGACTATTTTTCGTTACATTTGTATTGTGTTTTAACATTCTCCCCCTCTTCGAAAAACTCGTCCTCGAGTTTTAACGCCCGACAAAACCCGTTGGAGCTACCTCGTGTTGGAGCCACCCGGATCGAACGGAACATCCCGACATCCTTTCCTCAACCCCGTCACGACCAAGACCTTCTCGACCCATTCTTCAAGTTTACCTTAACGGGTCGCTCTGGTCGACATCAAACGAATATCATTCACATCGGCAGCTCCTAGGTCTATTGGGTTGCCTGGTCCTCCCGCATCCCTCTCCCTCTCTTCGAAAAAAACTCGACCTCGTGTCTTGAGAATATCGAAGAGATCAACTTTATTTTTGAAGTGGACACCGAATCCACCGATAACTTCATGACCACGATCAATTTGAACCCTTTTAAATATTATAGCACAAAACCCAGTTCCTTCCCCATTGAAATCTTTATCTTTAATTATAAATATAAAATTTTGCAATCCAAATTTAATAAATAACTTAAAATAAGAAACTGGAACTTCTCTAACTTGTAGGAAAAATTGATTCTCCATTCCCATGTTTTAGCTTATTCTAATTTCCAGTTATCATTCCGTGCGCCTATATCCAAGGAAATTATTAAATGATTTACTCCAAAATCGATCAAGTTTTTGCAAAAATAAATTCCAAATCGCACGGAATGATAGTTATCTCATAATTTGGAAATTCCATGTGTGTATGAGCTACTAATTTGTGATGTCTTCTTGAGGAAATTGTCACGGAGGGCTTCAAAGCGAATTGCAGCGGCGGCGAAACAGATGGGGCCGAGCGCCCGAATCCCGCATATTGCATGAACCTTGGAGATTGCACGTGTGCCACGGGTTGCATCGATGGAGAAACGAGTGGTGGAAAAGTCTTCGAACCAAGAAACACATGTACCAACAAACATTCTTCTGTGTCGGGCAACATCCCGTCTTCATCGAATCTAGGTTCTTCTTCTCATAAATAATCTTGACCAGATTTGTGTTCGTTGATCAATTCAAGGAACTGGGGTTGCGGACGAATGAACGGATTTTCCTCCTCATCTTTACCTTTGTCCTAGAAGAGGGCATCCGACTTGGTTTCTACGTTGCCCATCTGCCGCTTGTGTTTATGATTTCGGATCCTTTCCCGGAGCCGTTTGATCTCAAAATCTCGTTTAAGATCACGAAGCTTTTGTTGTAGCCTTCCAATTTATTAATCTCGGGGGTCACGGTGATAGTCGTCGTTGCCTCCGGCGGTGAATCTACGTCGATGATCACGGTGGTTCCTCCGATCAATGTCTCTGATGCCACTTGATAGCATAACGGATAGGAAACATTGAACTATGTCAAGAACAAACCCTAGGAGTGGAATACCGGCTCTAGAACACACTTGGATAAACCTCCAAAGTAAATACGTATTATAAAACTTTTAACAAACCAAAAAGAATTACATATAGTCTTTAAATAGGCAAAGAAAAGAAAGGAAACACAAACCAACTAGGAAACTAATTAATACTAACATAAAACTATTTAAATAAAAGATATACTTATTAAAAAATAAAGATTAAATAAAGTCCTAAAAGATATACACTTAATTACTTTTGTGAGAATCCGAAAACCTTTATCTTCTACTGTTGAGTAGATTGTTAAACTTTATACTTTACTGTTGAGTAAAACGCAAAACGTTATTTTACTGTTGAGTAAAATGTTGTAACTGGATTTCTCACTACAAGCAATGAAATTGCAACAGTTAAAACATGTAGGAGCTTACACTTCTAGCAACGTGGTTGCGATCTTAACTCTCGGGACGCAATTTCTGTAACAAGGGGAGGATGTGACATTCGGGGCCCTTCGGGCGACACCCGAGCCTTAGAAACAAATAAAAGCTGATAAAACCAGCGAACTGGGAGTTGCGTATATGGGCGTAGTATGTCAATTAAGGTATTGTAAGAGTCTAGTAGCCTTAAAACACTTCACAAACATCACACACAAGTCGGAGTCTCGAAACATTGGTGAAAAACTGAAAACTGCTAAGTATCATGAATTATGTGAAAACTGATACGAGAATATAATTGTATGATCGTAAATGTAGGATCGTAATCAGATCGTACACGATATCAGTCACACGAGAGGTTGCGGAATAACGTCTCGTTGATGATTCAAGGAAGAGATAATCAATGTAAACTGTGAAAAACGATAAACACTTACTTGTATACGATTAAATGCTGCAGAATTCGTATTAGAACAACCAAAGAAACCAAAACTGGGTTGAGTAGAACTAGAATCAACAACCAAACATGTAGGTGATGATTTGCTTATATAGAGTTCGTAAATCATCACCTCCTCAACCCTAAATTCGACCAGGCCCCCAGTTGGCCCACTAAACCCTTTACAATTAACCCCAAAAACCTCTAATAGAGCCCACTATTAGTTACAATGAAAGACCAAAGACACTGTTAACAAAAACTAATGCGTAAACCTAAAATAATCCTTTACAATCTTCCCCTAGGCTTACGACATTAGTGCTTCACGGAAAGCTGAAATCGAATGTATGCTTCTCTTTGGACTCCCACCACTTATTTTGCACGATCGGCATTGCAGCCACAGAGAAAGCAGTTATTTGATCATCATCTTCCTCGTTTAGTGATTCGAGAAATAGGAGTAGTAGCGAGGATCTTGATGTCATTTTCACCAAACCTGATTATATCCATTGTATCATAGAATCTGTAGTCAAAACCTTCACACACAACCACAGCTTCACCAGTAGTTGGATCATAATGCCATGACTTAAAGAACTTCACCAGGGTTCCATCATCAATACTATCTAGCAGTGGAATTACCTTAGCTTTTAAGGTAGGTGGCCAAAAGATTTCCTTTTTTCTTCTCCAGTCACGGGGTCCTTTTTGATAATGACCTTGTCTTTAGCAACTTTGAAGTCCTTGAATCCATTCTTTGAAGCCTTTATAAACATCACCAACATAATTACCATCGAAACATCCTGACCAGTTGATAAAAGGAGCTTCCAAAAGGGCATTCAAATCAACCATGGTCCATGAGTGAAATTGATTAACGTCTGTATAGTATTCCACGTGACTGTGCCCCTTGCGCAGTACTACAAACAATTTCTTGAGATTATCATAATGCCAGGCCCTAATGCCGTTTCTTATTCCTTTCTTGTCACACTCACCTTTACCTAATTGGAGTGAATACTGAGGTGGTGGAGTCTGTAGCTCTCTAAACCAATTTGTAGAATCTGCTGGTCGTGGAGCAATCATGTTTGCACGTTTCAGACTTTCCTCCTCAGTCTTCCTCATTTCTTCAATAAGCTGATCATTCTCAAATAATACATTAAAGTTTACATTTTTAAGCCCAGCAAAGTCACCAACATCATCTGGTAGGGCAGGAAAATCCTTCTCAAAGTCAAACTCAAGATTGGGAGAGGAAGATCCAGCAACAGAACTCACACCTTCTTTTGGACCAAAAGCTGATCCCCCAATATCAGGAATTTTCATACCAGCAAACTCCTTACCTATCTTTGTCTTCACATCAGCCAATAATATTGATAAATAGCCAATCTGCGTATTAACTTTAGTCTGAAAATCAGCTTGTTTTTTGTCTTCTTCTTTTTGCCTTTTGATTTCTTCTTCTTGAGTAGAGAGCAGTGTACTGATTAACTCTGATTTGATGACATTCTGCTTCTCCAATTCTATAACTCTCAGATATAAGTCACGTATGGCTATAGACTCAACAGTCTCTAGCTCATTTCCCTTTTCGGAGCCCAAAACATTCACAGGTTCAGTTGCAACATGGGTTGTAATAGGAGCTTGTACAGTGTGAGTAGTAGCTTCTCTAGACGAACTACTTTCAGGTTGTGGTCTGGGATCAAGATTTTCATCTTCTTTTCAAGGGTCTTGGTTGTTCAACGACTACATTAGCTTCAACATCAGGAGACACATTTACAGAGATAGGATTTTCAAGAGGATGAATCTCAGAAACCTGTTGCATAGATTCATCATGATCTCCTTCAAGGGTTTTATTCGAATCAGTTTCAAAATCAATTACATCAACTTCTTCAACAACAGGAGAGAGCTGCCTCACAGTATGTTCCTCGGCCACCATTGCCTGAGCTCTCCTAGGAATGGGAATAGGAAGATCAAAAGTACTATTAGCAAATACACCAAATTTATTTCCGATTGGAACACTTATTTTTCCTGGTTTTGGAGGAGGATTAATCAGATGAAATACATCCATTCCCATTGGCTTTAGATTAAGTAAATCATTAGATTTTTCAAGCTGAGGGTACTTATCATCCAAAATCATTTGTACGAACCGAGCCATAGCAGGAAATTTATCTTTCTTTCTGATCGCAATAGCCTGCATATCTTTAAGCATCGTTCTAGAAAAATTGAACTTCCATTCTTTTGCCAGTGCAACAAATGCAGCAATATGTTGCTGATTGAGTTCATCAGCGCTGCTCTTTTTAGCAATAATACATCTTTGAAGATAATGAACCATCATTTTCCAGAAAATAGGAATGTCTTTCTTCATAGTTCTATTAGCCATCCCCGTATAACCCATCTCATTCAGTACATTCAACATAGTAGACTTTGGATACTCAATGGGATCATCAGGTGAATCATTGAAAGTTAAAGCTTTACGAATATCTGCCTCCGTGACCACAATTTCAGTATCCTGAATTCTTGCAACAAGAGCAGTTTTTATCTCGACTCATAATAGCTGTAGACCAGAAATCACGAACCATTCTCTTACACACAGTTCGAGTGGCTCTCAGTGCAGAATTAAGACAACTTTTATTGAGTCCAGCAATTAGTGAACCAAACAGCTCTTGACTGTTCGCTGGTGGAGGTATCATGAATGCCACAATATTGTGATCTGGCACGAACTCCAATTCACTGGGTAGGACCAACTCCAACGTCAGTAGGATTGTCTTCAAGCCATTCCACATTTGTGGATTCTACCACCTTCTTAGTTGTCTTATTGAAGACTCGATAAGCTGAGCTGGCTGAATATCCTACAAAATAACACTCATCAGCTTTAGCAGAAAATTTGGGAATATCATCATGAATTAACACAGTGCATGGACACCCAAAAGCACAAAGATGTCCAAGTTTTGGTTTTTCTTTGTACACAATCTCATAGGGGGTCTTTTGCAAACGCTTATTGATCAGCACCCTATTTTGTACATAGTAGGCTGTATTTATGGCCTCAGCCTAGAACATCGTAGGCAACTTTGAGTCGCATAACATTGTACGCACAGCTTCAATTAAAGTTCTATTGCGACGCTCAGCAACCTCATTTTGTTGCGGAGTGTATGGTGCACTAAATTGATGTTCAATTACTCTTGCAGCACAAAATGCATCAAATGCACCATTTTTTAATTCTGTTCCATTATCACTTCTGATGGACTTCACCTTCAAGTTGATCTTGTTTTCAATTGCATTAATGAATGCCTTCAACACCTCTGCAGTTTCCCTTTTTGTATAAAAAAAAGAACACCCATGTAAAACGTGAGTAATCATCAGTAATAACAAGACAAAAGGTACAACGATTAAAACTGAACATACTCACTGGACCAAAAAGGTCCATATGCAGAAGTTGGAGCACAGCCGTGTAACACCCATACCCGTTTTCTATCATTAAAATAACATTTGCATTAGGTCCCAGTAGAGTAACGTTTAGCTACTACCGAATTCTTCCAAAATACTTTTACAAAAGTATAGTTTTAGTGTCGGTAACCATACATAACACCATTAAAACTAACTACTACAATAATAGAGTTTCATTCACAAAATAAGCGTCCCCACATTCACAACTTGAGTGTTCGGTTCTTCCTAACGAGGCTTGATCACCCGCTTGAGCTTCCCATACAAAACCTACCACAATACTAGTAACACGTTAGTGAATGTGGTAAAGGAATATGACTAAATCAATATCAGGTATTAGAATACACATTAAACAAACAACAATCAAAGTTTGGGACGAAGTTACCCCACGCGTATCGCGAGGGGCTTCTTCGCGTATCGCGAGCGTCCTCGCGTATCGCTTGGAACATATGTAGTTCCAGGCGATACGCCTGGAACTACTTTTCCAGGGATTCAACAAAATTTTCCCTGTTTCTTACTTAGCCAAATTTTCAGGTTTCCCAGTTCGGCCAGAATTCTCTCAAGGACCTTATACACAACACTTTTGCCTCTATTTCACTCAAATAACCATTGTTGTTGTTGTTATCATAAACATGTAAAACGTATAACAATTAACCTTGTAAATTTGATTATCGTTTCCAGAAAATTCCTACCAACCCATTGACCCGTTAGAGTACACCTTTGCAAACGCTTACCCAACTTTCAGTCCGGTGAGTCATAACTCACCACAATCCCTGCAACTACATGTATTATCATTCTTACAACAAAAGGTTAGAACCAGCAAATGTTAAACTTAACATTGGTGCCTACGAACATTCACATGAGGGAGTTCACCTAAATCTAAAAGAAAATAATGGATTATTAGAGAATATCTCAAGCATCAACAATTCTACTTTTTCGTTTGAGTTTGGATACTAGATCCAACTTTCATGGTAAAGCATAGGATGACCAACTCCCTATTTGCTTTGCTCTTCAACGTTTCAACTTAGGAATCAATGATCCCCTTTTCTAGTAAGAAGGATGCATCTTGATCATCCTTATTACTACATAGTCTACAACCGCCTAAATTATTTTCCACCTTCATATTATGAGTGTAATAGCCCCATATGATAACCAATTCTAGGTAGCTAATGGGAATTACTATAACCATCTAAAATCAAATTCTGACAACTAGGTGTTACCTTGTTAAGCTTTTCCCTTGCCTTTGCTTGAACCTGCACCTTCACCTTCTTCACCTGAATATTAGTGATAATTTAGTACACGACATAATAACTCATTACTACATCATGCTTTGACACAGTTTGGCCCATCAACATATCAATTCAACAGTTTGTGCATAAGGTAGGTATTTTATTAAACATCTAATGTGCAACAAGGTTCCACAACTAACCCACCTATCTTACATACACGAATCATACCCAACTATGGATACCTACACCAAGTGATTACTACTTTATTAGCATGTATTCAAGTTTATCCTCAAACCTTCATTAACTCATAGTATGGTTCATTCAAGCATTTTATCGAGCACTTGATATGCATTGCTAAGGTTAAGTGATCTTACTTCCATGCACACATAATTCACACCAAAGATGATTAATTTATCATTAATCACTTCACATAATCATAGTCAAGCAATTTTCATAGTTCTAACACTCAATAATCATTTTCAGAAAGCAATTAAAGGATTCCAACCCAACACCCCCCATGGGTTAAGATTTTAGTGAGGTAACTCCTCACCCCCACTTCAATTCCCTTAACCTACAAGAAATTGCTAACATGCATCCTTAATCTAGAGTTCTATGACAGAATTCAGACAACATAGCACTAAAATTAACCATCAATTTCATCTATCAACACTTCCCAACTCAAGGTGAGAACTAGGCAACTTACTTGGCCAAGGAACAAGAGAATGGTGACAATTTCGAGCCCCCTATGCCTCCTATATCATGAATTTTAATCCCCTTTGCAGATTTGTTCTCAATTTCGCCAAGATTTCTCTATAGGAGATTAGGGTTTGTGAGCACTTGCGTTCCCCCCTCTCCCTGCGATCGTGAGAATGAGTCTGGGATTACCCAGACTTGTTTTTATCACCCATTTTTCAGTTCAGCACCTCTATTTACATTAATTAGTTATAACCCACCCAAAGATGGGATTTTTCTATTTAGCCCCTCCTAAATCTTTTATTTAACAACTTAAATGTCATCTATTCAAGTTAACCACAAAACACACAAATTCAACTAAACCATTTAATACTTCTAATATTTTCACCACATATATTTATATATTATCATATATAAAAAAAATTCGGGATGTTACAAGTCATGACGGAATTGAAAAGCTTTGGTTATGCGGTCTTTTATGCTGCTTCCCCTTAGCACAAGCTACACACTTTTCTCTTATTGTGAAGTCTTTGATTGGCAGATCTCTAACATGTTCACCTTTTGCAAAGCGATTGAGATGCTTCACATTAGTATAACCAAGGCGTCGATGCCATAGCTGAGCATGATTCTCAGCAGTTCTGGAAAGCAAGCATGCCACTTCAGTAGTAGGTGGCTTGTTCATATTTAACACATAGGAATTACCATATTTGGGAGTGCGCATTAGCACCCAGTCATCAGGAATGGAGTATCCAGGCTTCAAAATTAAACATTTTTTATTGTTGAACAACACATGATAGTCTCTATCATAAATTTGTGATACACTCAATAAACTATGATTTAGTTGCTCCACATAGTTGACATCATTGAAACTGAGACATTCGTTTCTCATGGTACCCTTCTTGCTGATGTGACCTCCAACACCTCTTGCAAAGGAAACATATCCTCCATCGAATTCTTGAACGTTCTGAAGCACAGACATGTCCCCGGTCATATGCCTGGAACAACCACTGTCAACGTACCAAAGGTTGTTAACAGTCCTCCTTGGCTATTCCTGCATTGAAAAGGAGATTAGTTAGAGATTGGTACCCAGGCCATAACAAGTCTGGGTTTCTTCATGTATGTGCTACATGAAACAGTGTTTGATTTTTCTTGGTTATGCTTGGGTCTGTAGACTTTCTGCGCAGTCCTGGTGAGAGTCATTAGTTCAAGTCTATTGTTAGGAACAAAAGGTGTATTCCACTTAGATGTTGCAACAAAAATGTTATTCTTTTGATTAAAATGTTTGTTGTAAACACCTTGTCGTTTATAATTAGAATTTACCACCTTTGGAACATTCCAACGATCATTTTGACCCTTTGTACCCTCTTTTGACACACTTTTTGTAAATTTGACTTGTTTTAAGTTGGGTGACTTTTGTTGAGGTGGTCTCATCATCACAGCTGGTTTTGGTGACATTTGAACAACATGATTATGTGCCTGTATGTTTGAACCTTTATTCTGCTGCTGTTTCTTAGGGTAGTAAGGCTGATATGGTTTATTCAAACAATTTCGAGCAACATGATCAGGTTTGCCACAGTTGTGACATGATTGCTTCTTAGGATAAGCATGAGAATGGGAAACATGTCGCCCAGTGGACTGCCATTTTGGTTTAGCAGCATGTTTGTGGATCCAGTATGTTTTTCCTTCAGGACGAGTGGACAAAACATACTACCGCTTTACTGGCACATGTTGATCATAAGCATTGGTGACTTCAGGATACAGAACAAAGTCTTGGGGTTTAGACTTCCTTTCCCTTTTTACATTCACAACAACATCAGAATTACCAAACACAAACATTCCAGGGGTTGGGGAATCAGCAACCCGTGGTCCCTTTCCCTTTTTCACCGATTTCACACAATTATCAGTTTTACCTACTGAAAACACATTAAAATAAGTTTGATCACCAAAAATGTTAGACCCAGAAATTTTTGTCACAGCCTTTGAAACATCCAAAACAAACTTAGGAAATTCAACACACTCAGTTTTAGACTCATTCAACACACTAGAACTATGACTCTTATTGTAAGCAATGCATTCACTGTCCTGCTATGAAATGTCCTCAACGGTTACTTTATCTGCACATGAAACAACCTTATCAGTATGAGCAGGAGGAGCAGATATTTTTATGGGACAAGTGGCAAGTTTACTTTCAATTGTCACGCTTTCCTTTTTACCATAAGTAGTTGTTTTTTCAACAGCATCCAATTTTTCTTTCTGCTCAGCAGTAAGAGGTAGAGAAATCATGTCACACATTAAAGGAGGAGGAACATTGTTGGTGGATGTTTCAGAACTGACTTCAGAATAAAGTCCTAATCCAGGTTTAGCTTTCACATGCTTAATACGTTCATCAGAGGTATAAAAATGATGATTGGCTTCCATCATCTTTGAGGTAGTTGTCTGATGATTATCTAAGGTATTTTGAGCTGTGCTAAGTTAGATCTAAGTTCTAAAACTTCCCCTTTTAGTTCTTCTATCTTAGTTTCAGCAATTCTAGACAGACACTTGTAATCACTTAGACTATGTTCAACATGTTTCAGTTCTTGTTTGGCTGCTTCATATTTTTCCTTAAATACTCTAGTGCGTTCCTTACATTCTCTAACTTCCTTTTCAGTTTTCTCACGATTTATACATTCATAAGTAAATTTAGATTTCCAATCGTTAATTAAGAACTGAAAAGTGGGATTGGAGCATGCCTTACTGTTGTCAGGAGGCCCACTGGTGCCTGGCTGTATAGTAGCCATGAAAGCATGATGCACATGATCTGGTAAGTTACTAGTAGCTTCTTCCTCAACAATTAAAGCAATGTGAGCATGACTTATGCATTGGTCTGCAATTTGGTCAGACCAGTCATAGCCAGCGCATTGTTGTACCACCAGAGCTTTGTTGTTGTCGACACTTTCCTTCTTATCAGCATACCCTTTTTTCCTTATCAGCCTTTGGTTTTTTACATTCTTGAGCATAATGACCATACTCATTGCAATTGTAGCACCTCATATTTGCTTTATTGAAAGAAATCTTTGCTCCCTTTCCAGCATTCCAGTCTTCGCCATAAATTGCTTAGCACGCAAGGCTGACATACCCATTTAATAGGATATGTCCAAATATTCGAGATCTTTAGCATTCACTTGATTCACATCATCATCTTTTAGGTCTCCTGGTAACAATGTTCCAGCCATGAGAGCTTGATAGCAGCTCATGATTCCAACTCCTAGTGCAAACCAGAGTCGCTCGTTAGTTTAGATATATCTAGGGTCACAACATTTGATGAGTTAGTTGCAGTGGGCTGAGAGACAAAAATGGTCTGAGTGCTGGTCTGATTTCCTAAAGCAGTGGCCAGGTAACCACTGTTGGACGCAGTCTAAGAAACAAACGCTTGATTCATAGAGGCTCCTACATTAGCATTTCGGGCACACTTTTGTTTGTCAACCTCAAAAAATTTGAGTGTAGACATAAGATTTGCCAGAGTGGACTTGTGTATATCTACAGTTTTATTTATCAATTCAACACCACTATCCCAGCTAAGTGGCAGAGCATTCAGCAGTTTCTTGTTAACTTCAACCTAGGTGTATGTGACCGAAGCTTCTCTCATAGCTGTAACTATCTTTACAAACCTCTGCATTTGAGTTTCAGGTTTTCTCCTGGAACATGACAGAACATGTTGAATTCTTCACGCAAGTTTTCGCGCCGGCTCTCCTTCATGTCATCATTTCCCTCAAATGTAGTAATTAGAGCATCCCAAAGTTCCTTTGCAGTTGTATATTCTTTGAATCCATCGGCAATTCAGGAGAAAGTCCCATAGTCAAGGCTGCAAGAGCCTTTGCATCTTTCTCTATCTTCTCCCAATCCTCATGAGACCACTCTGCTTGTGGCTTTTCCTCAGATTTTTCAGCCACCATTACCGTGGGAACATAATTTCCCTTTTTAATTGATCACATGACCCTCACATCATGATAGTTAATGTAGTTTATGAATCTATATTTCCAATTTATGAAATCTTCTCCACACACAAGTCGAGGAGGCCTCGTGTTTGTTTCAATTTTTGCATCCATTTGGAGTGTATTGGCAGAAATGTCAGAATCCATTTTTTTTTTAAAAACTTGTTAAATCTGAATGAGAATCCTGTAATGAACTGAAAGAAATCCGAACACTTGCACGTGTGAACTGAAAACCTGTCGCTCGAACAGAAAACCTTGTACGAACCGAAAACTTGAGACCGAAATCTTGAGGATCTGAACCGAAAACACTCACATGGGCCGAAAACACCCAGTCCGAGGCGAAAACGCAGTATCCGAACACTAAAACACTTACTCGGACCGAAAACACCTTGTCAGAAACGAAAACACAGTATCCGAAACGAAAACACGTACATGGGCTGAATACACCTTGTCCGAACCGAAAACACTGTATCCGAACCGAGAATCTTAACGTCCGGACCGAAACACTTTGAAAACGAACCAAAATCTTGCTGTGCGAACCGAAATCTTGGTATCCGAACTGAATTCTTGATATCTGAACCGAAAACTCTCTGTTTAACCCGAAAATTCTCTGTTAGAATGGTGCAAAAACCTGCAATTTCGAAGAGAAACACGACTACAAAACTGCAAACCTGCAAAAAACTTGTGTAAAATCGGCAAAACACTTGAATCAGATATCGCGTGAGCCTTGAAACTCCTGTTTCTTGGCTCTGATACCAATTGTAGGGTCGTAATCAGATCGTACACGATATCAGTCACACGAGATGTTGCGGAATAACGTCTCGTTGATGATTCAAGGAAGAGATAATCAATGTAAACTGTGAAAAACGATAAACACTTACTTGTATATGATTAAATGCTGCAGAATTCGTATTAGAACAACCAAAGAAACCAAACATGTAGGTGATGATTTGCATATATAGAATTCGCAAATCATCACCTCCTCAACCCTAAATTCGACCATGCTCCCAGCTGGCCCACTAAACCCTTTACAATTAACCCCAAAAACCTCTAATAGAACCCACTATTAGTTACAATGAAAGACCAAAGACACTGTTAACAAAAACTACTACGTAAGCCTAAAATAATCCTTTACAGTAAATCGTTATGTGGCAAGTTGATACTTGATTTTAGTGGATTTGATGTGATAAAACTGATGGTGAATTTAAAATGGGAGAAAACCTTGAAAACCATGACCAAAAACGCGAAAAACGGATAAAAGGGTTGTGGTAAACTAAAGTCAACAGGGCTGCCAGACAGGGAGCTCTAGGCGTATCGCCTAGAGCAACCCAAGACCCTAGGCGATACGCCTAAACCCACATTTTCAGCAAAACCTTAATTTTTGCCTATTTAAGCATCATTAGTCACCACCACCTCATTCCTTCAGCTCTAAACGAATCCCCAGCCCAATTTACGCCTCACATCACCTCTATACTCATTCTTTATCAAGATCCAAGCTTTATAACAAGTTTCAAGCCCCGATTTCATCCTTTATCATCCTAAATCGTTCGATAAGTGAGTTCTTGTGTTTTTCTTGTGTTTAAGATGTTAAGATCCAAGATTTATGATGGATCTAGGCCTGATCTATGATTTTTTAATGATATCCGGTGTAGATCTAGTGTTCTCTATGAAAAAGATTGTATCTTTTGATAAAAAAAAACATGGCTTTTATGCATGATGTTGTGATATGAGCTAGATCTAGGGTTTTTCATGGAAAATCACGCATGCATGTGGATTAAGGTTGATGATTTGTGCTAAATATATGTTGTAATGACTTGATAATGATAGATCTAGGGTTGATGATGCATAAAGTGGTTGACTTTGTGTGAGATCTATGATGAAAACTTGATTTCGGTTTCCATGCATGCAAGATATTGAATAAAGGCACATGATTGGTGTTAGATCTACTATGTGAGTATGTAATCTAGGTTATTGGATGTATGATGATGTATAAAGTTGTGAACTCGGAAATCAATAGCATGCAGATGATTTTATAAAAATTATTTATGTGAAAATATAAGGAAATTGGCCTATTAGTGTTAGGACCTGATTTGAGCACAATGTTCTCATTCGATTCATCACACAGGTGCAGAAAACAAGTGTGATGATCAATCTTGGTTGATTTCACCCCATAGATCTCTGAAACTCAAGAACACACACTAAATACACCAAGAACACACACACAAAGGCTCTCTTGTAAAAATAAACTGGAGGAACACGTTTTAGGGTTTTCACTTTAGTATTTATACTACAAGAGAGGCTGAGACAAATAGAATGTTTGACACAAACCAATCATTGCCTAGAATTCAGCAAAATATTCTAACAGAATATGAAGTACGCTAAGACTATAAAGAAGTACGCTAAGAACAATAACAAGTTCACTAGAACTTGATAAAGTACGCTAAGCATTAACATGTTCGCTAACAAGTTCGCTAGGCACAAACAAGTCCGCTAACAAGTACGCTAAGCACAGCTTAAGTACGCTAGGATCAAGTCAAGTTCGCTAGGAACAAATCAAGTTCGCTAGTAGCAAAACAAGTTCGCTAGGACTAATATCAGGCAAGTTCGCTAAGTATAACAAGTACGCTAAGAGATAAGTGACAAGTTCGCTAAGAGTTAATCAAGTCCGCTAAGTTCTGTTGGAAAATGTGTGTGAATGAGAT
>JBCNJP010000003.1:61976393-62049920 GCA_039602395.1 Deinandra increscens subsp. villosa | reverse complement strand
AGCAATCACATGTTGACACGTGGACAATAACACACTAACACAATGTATCCAGTGTGTTAGTGTGTCAGCATATTTTACTTTTTATGCATTGTGTTAGTGTGTTATGTACACATGTCAGCACGTGGTTGCTTCCTAGCCTTCTTAGGTGAAATGGTTTTTTTAGCTGAACCTAAACCTATATATATATATATATATGTATATATAGGGTTAGGTTCAAATGATAACTTTTTGTTTTGAGAACTTTTAGAGCATTCATGGTAGGTTCCCTAAAAAATATGTGAGTGTAAATCTGTAAAATTTGAGGTTGAGTTGTGAGTGGTTGTGAGTAGAGGAGAGAGAAAAAGTTTTACAAAATCTGTATATTTGACAAAAAAATTGATGATTTGCTAAAATTTAGGGGTTGGAAGAGAGAGAAAAGGTAATGATAAAGGTATAAAAAAATATTAATTAATTATGGTTGTGAGTGAAGAAGAGAGAAAAAGTAATAATAAAAGTATAAATTATAAGGATAAGGATAAAGAACCTGTTGGGAATGCTCTTAGAACCAAATCTCAACCACTAATTTCAGGTGGAGACCAATATAATTCATGAGGGGGTTTCCATATTTTTAAACTAGTGGCTTAGAATGGTTCTCAAAAGTTCTCAAACCCAATTGGTTCTCAAATGATCCTAACCATATATATATATATATATATATATATATATATATATATATATATAGGGGAAGGATCCTGCGAAAACACCCTTTTTTTGTGAGAACTGCGTAAACAAATCTTAAAACCTACATAACTTTTTCATACATTAATATTTTTTTTAAAAATTTGCACCAAAAGTCTTAAAATTATATTATCTTTAATCCTATAAAAGTTTTAAAAAACTTAACGCTTTTTTTATTTTTTTAAATATTTTTTTGTGTGGTGCACATGTGCATCACAAAAAAAACTCATACTTTTAGTATGAGTTAATATATTTTTTTCTTAGTCGCACCATATGTCATATATTTTCATCATTTTTTGCGTTTTTATTGAATGATGCACTTGTGCATCATACCAAAAAAAACGCTCATACATGTGATATACATTAATAGTTTAAAAAGAAATTGCACCCTAAATCTTATAGTTGTGTTATCTTTAGATTTAAAGAAAAAAATAGCATTTTATAGCTTTTTTTAATTATATGATGCACATGTGCATCACACGGGGAAAAAAACGTTCAGTTTTTTTTTAATATTTTGCTCCAGATTTAAAGATAACGTAATTTTAAGACTTTTGGCGCAAATTTTATGAAAAATCGTTAACGTATGAAAAAGTTACGTGAGTTTTAATATGTGTTTTCGCAGTTTTCACAAAAAGATGTGTTTTCGCAGGATCCTAACCCTATATATATATATATATATATATATATATATATATATATATATATAGGGGAATGATCAAATAAAAACAAGATGTTATTGCGAAAACACGAAAACAAATATTAAAACCTCTATAACTTCCTCATACGTTAATATTATTTTTTTAAATTTGCACCAAAAGTCTTAAAATTATGTCACCTTTAATTCTGGGGAAAAAAATTAAACATATAAAATTTCGTGATTTTTTTTTATTATTGCACATGTGCAATAATACGTATTAATTATATTACACATGTGCAATATTAACAAAAAATCGTTAATTTTTTTTAATTTTTTTCAGGATTAAAGATAAGAGAATTACAAGATCTATGGTACAATTTTTTATCAAAAATATTAAAGTATGAAAAAGTTATAGAGATTTTAATATTATTGCACATGTGCAATAATAATTTTTTATTACACATGTGCAATAATAAAAAAAATAAAAAAAAATAAACGTTGATTTTTTTTTAATTTTCTCCAGAATTAAAGATAACAGAATTATAAGATTTATGGTGCAATTTTTTATAAAAAAATTTAACATATGAAAAAGTTATAAAGGTTTTAATATTATTGAATATGTGCAATAATAATATCAAAAAAAATTATTGCACCTGTACAATGATAATTTAAAAAAGAAACATGATTTTGTTTATTATTTCCAGAACTAAAGTATAAAAACATAATTTTAATTAATTATGGTTGTGAGTGAAGAAGAGAGAAAAAGTAATAATAAAAGTATAAATTATAAGGATAAGGATAAAGAACCTGTTGGGAATGCTCTTAGAACCAAATCTCAACCACTAATTTCAGGTGGAGACCAATATAATTCATGAGGGGGTTTCCATATTTTTAAACTAGTGGCTTAAAATGGTTCTCAAAAGTTCTCAAACCCAATTGGTTCTCAAATGATCCTAACCATATATATATATATATATATATAGGGGAATGATCAAATAAAAACAAGATGTTATTGCGAAAACACGAAAACAAATATTAAAACCTCTATAACTTCCTCATACGTTAATATTATTTTTTTAAATTTGCACCAAAAGTCTTAAAATTATGTCACCTTTAATTCTGGGGAAAAAAATTAAACATATAAAATTTCGTGATTTTTTTTTATTATTGCACATGTGCAATAATACGTATTAATTATATTACACATGTGCAATATTAACAAAAAATCGTTAATTTTTTTTAATTTTTTTCAGGATTAAAGATAAGAGAATTACAAGATCTATGGTACAATTTTTTATCAAAAATATTAAAGTATGAAAAAGTTATAGAGATTTTAATATTATTGCACATGTGCAATAATAATTTTTATTACACATGTGCAATAATAAAAAAAATAAAAAAAATAAACGTTGATTTTTTTTTTAATTTTCTCCAGAATTAAAGATAACAGAATTATAAGATTTACGGTGCAATTTTTTATAAAAAAAATTTAACATATGAAAAAGTTATAAAGGTTTTAATATTATTGAATATGTGCAATAATAATAATCATAATAAATATTGCACATGTGCAATAATAAGTTTTAAAAAAAATTGATTTTTTTTAATTTTTTCCAGAACTAAAGATAACATAATTTTAAGGATTTTGGTGTAAATTTTTTAAAAAAATATTAACGTATGAAAAAGTTATAGAGGTTTTAATATTTGTTTTCGTGTTTTCGCAATAAAAGTTGTTCTATATATATATATATATATATATATATATATATATATATATATATATATATATGGCGAGGTTCATTGTAGACACTTTTGCATGTGAAATGACTTTTTTTTACATGTGTTCACATGTGAAACTTTCTGAATAATGAGAAAAAGAAATTAATCACAACCATTAGATCAAGAAATCTAATGGTGAAAAAATGTGTTTATATGTCTACACTTATTGGGGTGTCTACAATGAACCTTTCACTATATAATATATATATATATATATATATATATATATATATATATATATATATATATATATATATAGGGTTAGGATCATGCGAAAACACTTTTTTTTGTAAAAATTGCGAAAACACAAAGTAAAACCCACATAACTTTTTTATACATTAACGATTTTTCATAAAATTTGCGCCCAAAGTCTTAGAATTATGTTATTTTCAATTTGGAGCAAAATATTTTAAAAAATTAATGTTTATTTCTTCGTGTGATGCACATGTGCACCATTATCATTAGTACTGCACAAAAAACGAATTAGCATGCGAAAAAACCCACAATGGTCCCAAGTTTTAACTTAATTATTTCTAATGGTCCCGACGTTTAAAAAATTAACTCTTTTAGTTTTTTTTGCTTACGTGTCGCTGATTTGGAATTTCTTTTATTTATATATAGTTTTTGTTTTTAACCCCTTCCACATCATCATCATCATCATCTTCATCCTTACATCACCATCCCCCAACCACCATCACCCCCAACTACCATCACCCCTAACACCACCAGCACCACCACCAAAATAAAACATGACAATAAATATTAAGAGTGTACTGAAACATGTGAACACCTCCATTTTTATTTATTTTTCTTTGTTTAAAAGCCCCTTGGTTATCGAAGATGATTCGAACAGTATAGTCTATGAGCAAGAGCTGTTTGACGATTGCAATGCTAAGGAAAGAGACGCCGCTGGTGACATAAACAAACTTTTACACGTTTTCGGATCTGAATCTGGTCTAACTTGATAAATTTGGTTCGTGTTTGACTTTTATAAAATCAAACTGTGAGGTTTGAATCAGAAACTGGCTATCAATCTGAGTTTATTTGTTCGATTGATTCATTCCAGTAGTTTTATCTTGTCATCAAGAATCTATTACAGTTCACGAAATTGATTTTGGTAAAGATTTACTTAAATTCGGAAAATTACAGCGGGTGTTCTTCAAGTGAGTTCATCCATGGAGATTTTCTGTTCAGTCAACGATAGAGCTCAAACTTACCTTCATTTGATTCGGTTTTCGCATACGATTCCATTGGGGCAACTAATTTAGAGTTTGGTTTAGGTTTTGCTGATTGTAACATGAAGTTTTGGACAACTTTCTCAAGTTTTGGGTTATGTCCTAATCTCATAATGGTTGGGTTTAGTTGCAGGTGGTGATGGTGGTGACTGGTGGTGATGGTGGTGGGGTGGTGGTGGTGGTGGTGATGGTGGTTGGGGGTGATGATGGTTGGGGGATGGTGATGTAAGGATGAAGATGATGATGATGTGGAAGGGGTTAAAAACAAAAAATATATATAAATAAAAGAAATTCCAAATCAGCGCCACGTAAGCAAAAAAAAACTAACGGAGTTATTTTTTTAAACGCCGGGACCATTAGAAATAATTAAGTTAAAACTTGGGACCATTGTGGGTTATTTTGAAAAGTGGGATTATTCTTGGCCAATACTCAAAAGTTAGGATTATTTAATTTCAATTTTCCTATTAAAAACACTAAAACATTTATGGTACTAATGATAATGATACATGGTGCACATGTGCATCATATAATTATAAAAGTTACAAAATGTTATTTTTGTTTCTATAAATCTAAAGATAACACAACTATAAGATTAAGGGTGCAATTTATTTTTAAACTTATTAATGTATACCACATGTATGAGGTTTTTTTGGTGTGATACACATGTGCATCATTCAACAAAAAACGCAAAAAGATAATGAAAATATATGACATATGGTGCGAATTAGAAAAAAAATTAACTCATACTAAAAGTATGAGTTTTATTTTGTGATGCACATGTGCACCACAAAAAAAATATATATAAAACATTAATTTTTATTTTTTATAGGATTAAAGATAACATAATTTTAAAACTTTTGGTGCAAATTTTTTTTAAAAAAAAATATTAACGTATGAAAAAAGTTATGTAGGTTTTAAGATTTGTTTACGCATTTCTCACAAAAAGGGATGTTTTTGCAGGATCCTTCCCCTATATATATATAAGATATATTGGGTTTGTTTTGAACATATAAACTTTAGTTGGTATTAACTGTATTAACAATTAATATCTGGATATTTTCTTTGGGAAAAAGACAGTATTTTAAGTGTTGGGCTATACTTAGTGAGGCATGAACATTAGAGAAGTGGACTTGCACTGTCTTGGGCTAAATGTGTTCCGATTTGCGCTTCATGGGCCGGACTCCTTTTGGGTTTACGATTCTAAGTAGGGTTTTTGTATGGGTAGTATAAATACCCAAGTAGTTTATGATTGGAACAAGTTCTCGATTACGATTTTCTGCATATCACTTGTATTTACGATCGTGAACTCCTTTATATAGAAGATTGATTGTTCTCCATTCAAGATTGATTTTGTTGCTTTGTTCTTCATCTCATATCAAGTCTATTTCATCATCTTCTTGTCGAATCACTCACAAAAAAGGTTTCCGCACTTGTTTGTGTTTATGATATCGTGAACGATTGTTGTTTCGGGGCCAACAATTGGAATCAGAGCTAAGAATCATCTGATTCGAGGTTCCACGATATTAGATTCGAGTGTTTGGCTGAATAGGTGGAAGCTTGCTGCTGTTCTTGGTGTTTACGTCAAATTTATGGGTTGTTCTTACTGTTTACGATTTTTGGGTGTTTACGACTGAGAAATTGGTGTTTACGACTTCAAGATTCGATTTTTAGGTGTTTACGATCCGGAGGAGTTCACGAAAGAGTTCACGATCGGAATTGAGTTTACGACACCGTTTACGATCCGGAGGTGTTTGCGACTTAGTTTACGATCGGCCAGCCTATCATAATCGTAAACTGTAGTTTACGATCGGAAACACATTTGGACTTCATTTGCTGGAGTTTTTCCTAGGCTTTCGTCATGGAATTTGAACCTAGCATGTATCAAAAACTGGACTTTGAGATTGGATCGACTACCCGTCCTCCCAGACTCACATCTGCTGACAACTTCCTTGAATGGAAATACAGATTTCAGAACCATTTGAAAAATGTTGATTTGAGACTTTGGATATCAGTTGTCAATGGACCATTCATTCCTACTCACACTGAAGCGGGAAAAGTTGGGGTAGTGAAAACTGAAGCAAAATACTCGGATGATGATTGGGAAAAATGTAACAAGGACGAGAGAGCATATGCTATCATGACAATGGTATTGACTCCTGAGATTGCTCAAGGGTTTAAGAAATACAAGACTGCAAAGAAACTGTGGGATGCTCTGGTGGTGGCATATGAAGGAAATCCCGATATCAAGGCAAGCCGTAAACAGATGCTGAATCAGAAGTTCAACTTGTTCAACCACATTCAAGGAGAGTCCTTTGAAGCTCAAGTTCAAAGATTTGTGTCCTTAATTACTGAGATGTCAAGCTACGACGTTGAACCCGGACTGGAGGATAAAAATCTGAAACTCTTGAACAGTTTGCCCAAGTCCTGGAATACCAACATTTCAATAATCAAAGACAACAAGCTGGATGAATTAACTGTTGATGACCTAATTAACAAAGTGAAGTCAAAGATGATTGATGATAAATAGAGAGAGCTGAATCATCTAAGTTCACTTAGCATGGCGGGAAAACTGAATTAGGCACTCCTATCTGAAGAAGTAGGCCCAAAACAGGCTGGAAGTTCATCTACAAATGATTCAAGTTCAAACACAAAGTCAACTGCATTTGTGGCTCGATCTCAATCAAAATACACTCTTTCCACTGATGTACTTACATAACACACATAAAAGTCCTTAACATATGGGACCGTTAATATATGGATTATAGCGAGGAGGTATTGAGTAGTCCTACTGGTCTGACAAACCCCGCCCGAGTTAGTCGCTCTAACTTGACTGGAGGTCAAACGGGTGTAATATGTGTCCTAATCAACGCTCTTGTTTGTGTTAAACAAGGCGGAAAGGAAACAAACACAAACAGTCACGCTTCGGTTGCGAACGCATAGTGGTATTGAAACACAGCCTAGCTAGCTAACGATATAAATGCGATTACATTTCTGCAAACTCTAGAATTTACATTTTGTTTAAACCTTTGAACTCACCAACCTTTGCATTGACACATTTAGCATGTTTTCTCAGGTATCTAGATTCGGAGCACGATTGGGACGCATGCATCTCATATGGATCTAGTAATCGATTTAAACCATTTTTGGCTATTTACTTTCATCAAGGTTTTGGGCGCGTGTTTTGCGCAACACTTTTACTTACTTATTTTGCTTCCGCATTTTTTTAAACTGTGTCGGTATGTGTTGAAACTATATTTGGCATGGTTAAGTATGGCTAATGACTCAGGTCCTGGTTTGTCACACACCTCCCGGTTATACTCTGCAGGTGGATTTTAAGGGTGTGACAGATTACCCCTTCTCAAACCCTTTATTTACATATTTCCCCCACTCAAAAAGTTATTTACATATTTTCCTTCCTAAAACATATATTACATATCTATTTAAATTATTAAAATAATACATTAAACGATTACATATTTATCCAATTAATTAAAAATAATGCATTAAATAATTATTTTACCATTATTTGTATTTACATTTTTCACATTTTTAATATCATTAAGTATCTATTCCTTTAAGCCATAAAATAATACACAATTCCTCACTTTTTACACATCTATACATTTCATTAAAATTAATTTGCTGAATAATAATTTTGAAAATAACACACACTAATAAAAAGTATAATTACACTATGGATGTTTGATGATAAGAGGATTTAGGCTTTATAGTTTATGAAATTCCACTAAATTCATAATGATTGGTCATTCACTAAGAGCCAATACACAAAACCAGAGATGTTTAGAACTTTTTTTAGAATTATTCAAAACCAAAATAACCAAATCAAAGCATTCAATAACCAAAGATGTTTTCAAGATTTATTTATTCTAGAAAATTGCTTCCGTTGTTAGAGTTAATTTTGGTTCAAACCTCAAATTAGTGAAATTTCTTTACATCGTTAGTTTAATTTTTTTAGATTATGTTTTCCAAATCTTTATACAAATATGAAAGCGGGGTAAGAAACATAAAATGAAGAAAATATAAAACGAGTTAAATTCAAACATTTTGGCATTCTCCTACAATAGTGTGCTTTTGTTTATTGTTATTACATTTCTCGTCACATTATTTAGTACTTTTTATATGAGTTTTTTTACTTTATATTATAAGGACCAATTTTTTATACCGTCTAGGGCCCAAAAAATTATTACAATTCTCGGAGCCGTCCCTGAGATTCAGTTCTACATTAATGAAAATTATATGTTGCATTCTCTAAAGCCACTTCACCTAACGCATTAGAAATTCTTATCAACCCACAAGAAAATGAACCCCTAAATGTAACGAAAGACATTGTGGTTTTGACTTTCTACATGAAGCAGAACTTTCATATTGGATACATGCACTCTAGCTAGCACCTTAATTGTTGACGTACATTGTCCACTCCACCTGTGTAATTTTCTTCAATGAATCCATGACATCATATCTTGCATTGTGACATAATCGTAAAAGAAGGTTTCGAAGACCCAAAATTCTCCCGACACCAATCCGTTCAGTTAGGTGAGTACCAAAGTTATTCCAACTTTAGTTTATAATCAACGGCTCCATAATTGTGAATAACATATTCAAACCAGGTCACCGACGACTATCTCAAATTTTGTTTACTCCCAATTACAACAACTACACCACCTTGGACAAAACAACTGCAAATTTAGGTGTAATAATCTGCAGGTACAAACTTGATACTTTCATATATAAAAAGTTTAGAATATGAATGAAAAATACACCTTACCTATTTATAAAATCGATCATAATTTTATACTTTTTTATACCATAATCTCATACTTTAGTGTTTTATTAGTTCTTATAAATTTTACAACTCTTTATTGTTTTATCTATACTTCTAAACGATATTATAATACATATGAGTAGGACAAACTTGTTATTTATTTTAAAAATTAAGAGTTTAAGGCCCTGCAACTGCTCTAATCATGTTCGAGAAATCAACTTCAATGCTTCAATGACTTGTAATATTGGTTTCCAAACGCCCAGTATAGCCCGTTTGATTGGAAGAATCTCGTGGATACGGTTGTACTAGTGTATGGCCGAGACTGCTTTTGCCCAAAGGGGAATACCTTTCTGCCTTAAATCTCCAGCCCCACTTTGATATTAATGCACAATTAGTAGCCCTAAGTCTGCCTAAGCCCATTCCCCCGTTGGATTTTGATGCAACTAAGTGTTTCCATACGACCCAACATATTTTTTTATGATCAGAAGTGCTTCCTCCAAAAAGTTTCTTCTTATCGACTCTAACTCATGTAAAACCAAAGAAGGAGCCTTAAAGATGGACATGTAATAAAGTGGGATGGTTTCGAGCACTGATTTAATAAGTGTTGTCTTACCACCCAAAGATAACATTAGCTATCTCCAGTTGGACAACCTAGACTTAAACTTCTAAAGTTACCAGTTTTCGATTTGTTTTTTATCTAATATTTGTCCCGATTGGTACACCTAAACTTAAACTTCTAAAGTTACCAGTTTTCAATTCGTTTTTTTATCTTATATTTGTCCCGATTGGTACACCGAGATAGGTGAAGGGAAGTTGGACATAAGTTAGAGAAGAGACTTGGTCCTTGATGAAGTAAATGATGATTTGGATGTGTTATACACATCCAATCCTTTACTTCCAAGTCCTCTCAGATATGTTTATCGCAAAAGATATTTTGCAGGTTACAGCCAGATGCGAGAATGCAAATGCAAGGCAGCGGGATCATGACCGAAGCCTATAAATACTTGATAGATTGTATGTTTTAGGGTTCGGATGTCATTTGTAATTTCTACTTTACACATGCGTCTGTACTTTTTCTCTCTAAGAGATCAATAAAACTTTTATCTTTGTTCTTATTCTTTCACCACTCTATTACGTGTTGACCTGACTTGATGGCAATTTTCCAAGGGGATAATTAACTTTGCTTTTTTAGTGGCGCCATCCATATAGTGACTCGATTTTCACTTGTAAGTAATGGAGTCGGTGGATGATTTGAGCAAAACAGTTGTAGGTTCTTCGTCGGGAAGAAAAAGCGAAGAGGTTAATCCATCCAAACGTGATTCAGTTCCAATTTTATCTTTTTCTCCAAAGGAGAAATATACTGTAGTATCACAAGGAGATTGAGATGAAACCATGCTGAGTTCTAAAATTGTTCCTGGCTCAAGTTCTTCGGGGAAAGGAAAGTAGGAAATGAGTATCGGTGAACCTAATTTGTCAAAAAAGTTTATAATGGTGAATCAGAAAGCAGAAGACAAAAGATTACATATTGAGGAGTATGACGAACTTACAGAATTTGACGCGTAGTTTTTTATTCGGAATAAGGCACTGTTATGGCAGTTAAAGAAGAGACAATTGACTGAAGATGTTAAACGGATGGAAGAGAAAGCAGAATGGAAGCGTCATATGCAACGTGAAGCGGAAATGTTGAAAGGAATAGGTGATCAGGAGTATACGTTTGTTACAGGAAATAGAGGAAGAAAATCACGAGATAGAGATGCTCCTGCTCAATATTTTGAGAAACAAGTGCATATTAAAAATACTATGGTAACAGGTACATGTCTTTTAAGTAATAACCTATTGTTAGATTAAACGTGTTTATTATTAAGGTTTTTATTTCATGGAACCTCTTGTTGGGCTATACATTTGAGGCATGAACATTAGATGTGGGCTTACCTGTTAATGGGCTTAGGTCTTCACGATTAGGCTTAGGAGAGTTCATGATTTGGAGCTTTAGTGGGCCGGTTCTTATGGGTTTACTATTAAACTAGGGTTTTGTAAAAGGGTACTATATAAACCCCTTTAGTTTATTACTCGAGTTAGTTGTTGTTTACGATTTGCTCTCCACTCTTGTAATTACGATCGTAATCATTAATCAAAGAAAGTGTGTTCTTCATTCAAGATTTGATCTTATGTTGTTTATCATCTATATCAAATCTATTACATCTACTTTCTTTTGAATCGGTCTTATACAAGGTTTCCGCACTTGTTTGAGATCGAAATATCATGAACGGTTGTTGATCCCGGACCAACAATTGGTATCAGAGCTAAGAATCGCTGATTCGAGGTTCTCACGATATTGGATTCAAGCATTTTCTAGAAAAAGGTTGAGTTTTTGAAGGTTTGAAGCTGTTTGGTGAGTTTACGATCAAACTGCTGTTGTTCCAGGGAGTTTACGATCAGTTTTCTGGGTTTTTGAAGTGTTTACGAGTGTTTGTTCTTGAAGATCTTCATCGGAAACGCGTTCACGAATTCAAGACGAGATTTTTGACTGTTTACGATTTGTTTCAGTCGGAAACAGGGAGTTTACGATCAGGAAAATCGGGTTCATGACTTCAAGACGCGTACTTTGGTAGTTTACGATTTTTCTGACCGGAACCGCGTTTACGATTTATTCAACCGGAATCAACGTTTACGACTAGTTTAATCGGATTCAGAGTTTACGACTGGAGGGATCGGAATCGGAGTTCACGAGTCAAAATTATCGGAATCTTGTGTTTACGACTCGGAGTTTACGATCCGCTGTAATCTCAATCCTAAACAGGGGTTTACGATCGGAAACTCACATTTTAGATTTTTTGGACTTTTAGTTTAAGTTTTTCCTAAGCTTTCGTGATGGATTTCGAACCGAGCATGTATCAGAAATTGGATTTTGAGATTGGATCAACTACTCGTCCTCCTAGACTCACATCCGCGGATAATTTTCTTGAGTGGAAATACAGATTTCAGAACCATTTGAAGAGTGTTGATTTGAGACTGTGGAGATCTGTTGTTAATGGACCGTTCATTCCCACACACACTGAAGCAGGAAAGATAGGAGTGGTAAAGACTGAGGCAGAGTACTCAGATAACGATTGGGAGAGATGCAACAAGGATGAGAGGGCTTATGCGATTATGACTATGGCTTTGACACCAGAAATTGCTCAGGGATTTAAGAAATACAAGACTGCTAAGAAGCTATGGGATGCTCTTGTTGTAGCATATGAAGGTAATCCCGACATCAAGGCTAGCCGTAAGCAGATGCTGAAGCAGAAATTCAACTTGTTCAATCACGTTCAGGGAGAGTCTTTTGAGGCACAAGTACAGAGATTCGTGTCCCTAATCACTGAGATGTCAAGTTATGATGTTGAACCTGAACAGGAAGATAAGAATTTAAAGCTCTTGAACAACTTACCCAAGAATTGGAATACAAATATCTCAATCATCAAGGATAACAACAAGCTGAATGAATTGACTGTTGATGAGCTTATCAACAAACTGAAATCGAAGCTGATTGATGATAAGCAACGGGAGCTGAATCACCTGAGTTCACTAAGTATGGCTGGAAAATTAAGTCAGGCTCTCTTGTCTGAAGATGTGGGATCAAAACAAGCTGGGAGCTCATCTGGAAATGATTCAAGTGCCAACCCAAAGTCAACTGCATTTGTGGCAAGATCACAAGCTAGTTCCAGTTCGAGTGGAATAGTCAATTCTGATGAGGCAAATGCCACCAATGATCCCAACTTTGCACTAGGAATGGGATTCATGAACAACTACCATGCCCTTATGGCTGGAACTTTGGTGCCTGCTGAGATGCTCTCTGGTGATCTGAATCAGATAAATCCTGAAGATGTTGAGATGCTTGATGTCTCCTGGCAGATGGCCATGGCGGTTTTTCGTGCAAAGAAGTTCATGGCAACAACTGGAAGAAATGTCTGGAAGGATCAGGACAAGATCAGAATGGGTTTTGATAAAAGCAAGCTGAGGTGCTTCAATTGTGATGAGTACGGACATTTCGCTAGGGAATGCACAAAACCAAAGAAAGAAAGGGCAGAAGAAAAGAAAGCTGGTGATGGTAAAGGAAAGGCAGAGACTAAAGCTTTGGTTGTCCAAGATTGTGGAGAATACCAGTGGGCTTCACAGGTCAGGGAACTCAGTCTGACGGGTGCCATGATTGCTCAAATGGAGAATGGTGCTGATGAAGAGCATGCTTTTGTGGTCACTGATGAAGAAAACCTGGTTGAAGACAAAGAAGCTTTTGCTGCCGAGGTCGACAACACAAAGGTATGTACTAATCCCACTTGTGCTCGTTTAATTCCTGGCCTTAGACAACTTTGGAAAAATAGTGAGATAGAACTGTTTGACATGCAATGCTCTAGAAGTTCGTTTAAGGGTAGATGGGAAAAGAGTGAGGATAAGGTCAAAGCACAGAAACTAGATATAGAGAAATATCAAGCCATAGCCACTCAGAAGTCTGTTCTGTATGACAACGCTAAGTTAGAAATAGCTGAGCTTAGTAAGCAGATAGATGAACTTAAACATCAGAACAATGAGTTACAGGTAAAATTAGATGTGAATCAAATGAGAAACAAGAGAATGCTTCAGGCGGGTAAGGCTTTGTCCAATTGCATCACTGATGTTAGATTTGGAAAGGATAAAGGAGGAATAGGAGTTAGTTTCACTGAAAAGAATAAGAATAATGTTCCTCAACCTGTGTCTAGAGATATAATAGGTATAATCTACGAGGAGGATCAAGTAGATAGAACTGATTCAGAAATGCATGAAGCAGGACCTCCAATAGATAGTGTTTTGGTAGGTGTGAAACCTATGACAGTAGAGGAATTAGAAAATGAGAAACACCTGACTTATGGTTTGGGTAATCAGAATAGACTGGTGACAACCACATGTGAATCAGGTCCATCTCAGGCATCATTAAACAATAATGTGAGTTCTTCTGATGTATTTATTTCTTGTGCAGATGAAGTAAGAATCAAGGATGTTTCTGAGAAGGATGCTGAATGTTTAAGAGTTAAAGAGAGTCATGAGTCTAGTAGTTCAAGTTCTAATTTACCTAAGGATGATGTTCTGGAAACTGTGTCAGAACTTACTATGTCCAAGTCAAAACAGTCTGTCGTGTCTTTGTCATCAAAACTTGTTTCTGATTCTAATGAAAAAGTTAATGGTTTTAAAATTCGTGTGCCCAACACAAGAGTTGGTCGTGAGTCTAAGCCCAAGGACTTTGTCCCTTATCCCCAGGTTGTGTCTACTTTCAACAGAACAAACAAATCAAAATCGGAACAATTTTGTTTAATTACACAATCAGAAAAATTTCCGAAACATGTAATACACAAATGGGATGACAAGCCTGAATGGAAGTCGTCTTATCCAAGACGCTCATACCTTTGTAGTCATGTTAATGGGCCTAGACTTATGAACTGTTTTCAGTGTGGAAAACCAGGACACTTTGCTGCAAATTGTGTGAACAGACCTTATCAACCATACTATCCGCAAAACCCACGGACTAGTATGTTGGAGAAAATGATGATAGGTGGAAACAAGAATCAAAAGCAGCAAGCTTCGTCACAGGGGAAGCAAAGTTCAGAACCAATGAAGACTCAACAGTCTAAGGTTTCAAACACAAAAGCTCCAGTGACGAGGCCTGTTGATGAAAAATGGAATGTGACCAAAACTCCGAAACCAACTTACACACCTAAAGGAGTTTACAAAAAGAATGATAAGATGAGACAGGAATTTGTTGAGAAACAAGTGTCTAAAACAAAAGGAATTTCTAAACCTAAAGGCAAAACAAAGGTTGAGACACAAATTTCAAAACCAAAAGATGTCACTCAAACAAAACAAGTTGTTTATACAAAATTGAAACTTGAGTGGACACCTGTTAAAAAGATAGCAGGTAAAAAGGTCACATCTCCACCAAAGAAACCTACATCTGAAAAGAACTCAACCAATGTAATGAAACCGCAGAAACACCCCATTTGGAAACCAAAAGTCAACACTCAAACCTTGAGTGTACCTGAATCAAAAGCAGGAATGACTCTTCAATTAGTTAATTACACTGATTCCAAAGGTGTGCCCAGATCTGTTATGGCCTGGGTACCTGAATCTAACTGATCTTTGATCCATGTAGGGACAGCCAAGAAGAACTGTCAACAATCTCTGGTACGTTGATAGTGGTTGCTCCCGACATATGACCGGAGATTTATCGCTTTTGGAAGAGGTAGAAGATTTCGATGGAGGTGGTGTATCTTTCGCTGGTGGAGTAGGTGGAAGAATCAGCAAGAAAGGGGTGGTGCAGAATGGTAGCTTGAAGTTCTCGGATGTGCATTATGTAGAAGAATTATCTCACAGTCTGCTTAGTGTGTCGCAGATTTGTGATCGAGAATATTCTGTTTTGTTCAACAAGAAGGAATGCATCATCCTCAAGCCTGGTGTGAAGATTCCTGAGGAGTGTATTCTGATGCGTACACCAAGACGAGCAAATTCTTATCTCCTCAACATGGGTAATCCTCCGACATCTGAAGAAGCCTGTCTTATCTCAAAGCAGAATGAAAATCTGGCGCTGTTGTGGCATCGTCGTCTGGGACATGCTAACATGAAGAATCTGTCAAAGCTGGCAAAGGGAGAGCATGTAAGGAACCTTCCTATCACAGATTTCACGTCAGTTGAGAAGTGTGTTGCATGTGCTAAGGGGAAGCAGCACAGATTACCGCATCGTTCCAAGATCGTCAATTCTGTTTCATCGGTATTGCAACTACTTCATATGGATCTCTTCAGCCCAATGCAAGTTCAAAGCATCAGCAAGTTCTCATACTGTCTGGTTATAGTGGATGATTTCTCTCGTTTTACTTGGGTTTTCTTTCTGTCAAACAAGCATGAAACTCCAGCGCTTGTGAAACAGTTTGTCACTCTTATAGAGAATCAGTTGAGCAAAAGGGTAAAGGCTATTAGAACAGACAACGGAACAGAATTTAAGAATGCTGAATTGAATATGTTCTGTGGAGTAAAAGGTATAGAAAGACAATTCAGTGCACCATACACGCCTCAACAAAATGGTGTTGCTGAAAGAAGAAACAGAACTCTCATTGAAGCTGCCAGAACTATGCTGTGTGATGCAAGATTACCAATTTTCTTCTGGGCCGAAGCAGTCAACACTGCTTGTTATGTGCAGAATCGGGTACTGTTGAACAAGCGACATGAGATGACGCCTTATCAGATTATCTATGGAGAAAAGCCAAGGGTGGGGTACTTCAAGACTTTCGGGTGTCCTTGCACAGTGTTAATTCAATCTGATGTGGGGAAGTTCGAAGCAAAGGCTGATGAATGTTATTTTGTGGGATATTCTGCAAATAGTGCTTATCGGGTCTACAACAAAACCACCAAATTGATAATCGAGGCATTTGATGTTGGCTGGTTGGAAGATAATCCAACAGATGCAGGAATTGGACCGGACTGGATCTTTGACTATGGGACTTTCTTTAAAGGGTTTGACTACTCAAACATGTTTCCCAATCTGGAAGAAGAAGACATCATTGCTCCAGCTCCTGAAGTGAGGCCATCTGTGGAAATTGTCAGAGACAGTGTATCAGAAACAGCTCCTAAGGATGATGTTGTGGATGTTCCAGGATCGTCAGGAACTCATGATGATCAGAAGGAGCCTGAAACCCAAGGTATGAATAATAATGTTAATGATACTAACCTGCCTGTTTCTGTTTCAGTACCAGATGTTCAAACCACAAGAATCAACAAAGATCATCCACTTAGCAATGTGGTCGGGCCAGTGACAGCAGGAGTCACAACTAGAAGCCGCTCGGGTAACATCAATCACTGCATGTACTCGTGTTTTATCTCCCAGATAGAGCCTCCAAATGTGATGGTAGCTCTTAAGGATCCAAGTTGGATTGAGGCTATGCACAATGAACTGAATCAATTCTCAAAACTAGGAGTGTGGCGACTAGTGAAAAGGCCAGAAGATAAAAAGGTTATACCCACAAGATGGCTATACAAGAACAAGAAAGATGATACGGGTATAATCGTAAGGAACAAGGCAAGGCTAATTGTTCAGGGACATAGACAAGTTCATGGGGTTGATTATGATGAGGTATATGCTCCAGTGGCTATATTGGAAGCAATTCGGATCTTTCTTGCTGTGGCAACGTATCTCAATTTCACGGTGCATCGGATGGATGTGAAGACAGCCTTCCTCTATGCAGAGATGAATGAAGAAGTCTATGTGGCTCAGCCACCAGGGTTTGTGGATGAAGAGCATCCGGATCATGTATATCTCCTAGATAAAGCCTTGTATGGTTTGCATCTAGCTCCCCGCACGTGGTATGAGACCCTGTCAAAGCATTTGGTAGATAATGGTTATACACGGGGAGTGGTTGATCAAACATTGTTCAGAAGGAAGGTGAAGGATGATATCATAATGGTGCAAGTGTATGTGGATGACATCATCTATGGATCTACAAATGAAGATTTATGCACTGAGTTTGAGGATATCATGAAAAAGAAGTTTGAGATGAGTGATCAAGGAGAGATGAACTTTTTCCTGGCGTTGCAAGTGAAACAAGATGAAACTGGAATTCTCATTCACCAAGCAAAATATGTGAATGAGATTCTGGAAAAGTTCAAAATGCAGGACTCCAAACCTATCTCCACTCCCATGGCATCCAGACCACTACTAACAGCAGATGCAGATGGAGAATCCGTGAGTGAATTCATGTATCGGTCAATGATCGGATCACTCATGTATTTAACAGGCAGCAGACCAGATATTATGCATGCAGTGTGTGTGTGCGCACGTTATCAGGCTAATCCTAAACTTTCTCATTTAGCTGCTGTTAAACGTATTCTTAGGTATCTGAAGGGCAGGCCTAGGCTTGGACTTTGGTATCCTAAGAATACTGATTTTCAATTGTTTGCATTTACTGACAGTGATTATGGAGGTAGTGACCTTGACAGGAAATCTACAACTGGAGGATGTCAGTACTTGGGAGACAGACTCATCTCCTGGCAGAGTAAGAAGCAGCATACCGTGTCTAAGTCAACTGCAGAAGCTGAATATGTGGCAGCATCAGCTGGATGCTCGCAGGTAGTATGGATTCAAAATCAGCTAACAGACTACGGTATGGAATTCATTAACACTCCAATTTTTTGTGATAATGCTGCTGCTCTGCAAATTGTCAAAAACCCTGTTCAACATTCCAAAACAAAGCATATAGACATCAAGGTACACTTTATCCATGATTGCTATGATAGGAAGTTGATTCAGTTGGAAAAGGTAAGCTCAGATCAAAATGTTTCAGACCTTTTCACAAAACCCCTTCCTCGTCCTAATTTTGAAATGTGTGTTGAAGGCCTAAGGATGATTGCCTTCGAGGACTGATCTGATCAAAACTTTTTGTATATAGTTGCTTTTATTTTTACTTACTTTTGCTTTGAGTTTATTTAAAAAATATATTGAAAAAAAAAATTAAAAAAATGTGTTTTTGTTTCAAAAGCCTCATAAAAACAGGGGAAGAAATGTCAATGTTTCAGAAAATCTGAAAAATATGTTTGAGGTTTTTATTAAGTCTTTTGTTTGCCTTGAATTGATAGGAAGTGATATAAATTTCCAAGACAATCGGAGACTGACACGTGTAAGGCTGAAGTGAAAGACGGCTCAAAGATGATGTGTCGGTAAGCTAAATAAAAAACTATGACCATCCAAGTAAGTGCAGTAAACTTAACTTCTATATATGTTTAGGTTTCCATCCTAGTTTACATAGTTTAAAAAATTGAGTCCCAGCAAAAATGGGTTGAGAGTGGTATCCACCTAGTATTCACTCTCTCACATGCCATGTTCTGCTGTTATGATAACACCTCATTAAAAAAAAATTGATAAGAATGAAAAGAAAAAAAAGGAAAAATGAAAAGAAAAAGGAAAACAATAAAATAATTATTGTGTTTGGTATTCTCTGCGTGCTTATGCGACCGACCTGATCACCAACTGATAATTAACAAAATAAGTGTTTGTCATGACGGTGTTGCATGGTTCCTCAAGTTGGGGGTTTGTGAATCCTCAATAAACTCTGAGATTGGGTAGGTTTTGCTATGAACAATTGGGTGTGGGAACAGTTAAACATGACGGTAATTATGTACCATAATTAAGCACTTAAATTTTTTTATCTGGATGTGAGTTTATGTGGTTTCAAAATTTTTGGGCAATCGTCTAGAGCGTCGAGTAACGGAAGCTGAAAAGGGTTCCTCAGTCAAAGATTTGTCTGGTTTGATCCATGAAAAACATCAACCTCAAGGTTCAAATATGGAGGTTTTGGGCGTTTACGACCGTCGCGTTGGAGAAGATGACGATTGGTGTTTACGATCGTCGATTACGATCCGAGTTTACGATCTCTTGTTTACGACTCCATTTACGATTGGGCTTAGGGTTCCCTCGAGAGATTACGATTGGGCCCGTTTGTTACCGACTGGACTTAGGTTGACCCGATCGTGAACCCACTTTCGGATCGTAAACCCGAACAGTGTATCAAAAACCCAAATAATGGATCGTAAACCCGATGTTCGAGTCGTAAACTGGTGTTTTTAATCATAAACACTTAATTTGACACTTAATATTTTTAGAATCTCATCAAACTTAATTGTTTTAAGTTAAAATTAAATGTGTTTGTCGAGTTGTGATTCAAAATCAAATGTTGTTCTGAAAAGTTTAAATTGAGATTTTCTGAACTTAACAAGTTAAATGTGATAATCAATTGAACGTGAAGATATTGTTGACAAACATAATTTCACTTTGATGAGTTTAAGCTTGATGCATTTGTCTCGTTTTCTCAGATGGCAGAAGATATGCTTGATGAAGAGATTCATTTTGAGAGAGATCATTGCATCCCGGCCTATCTTGATGATCCTCCAGAGAGACATATGCAGCTATTCTATTCTCTGGTGGCAGGATTAAATGTCTGCAAAATTAATCATGCTCTGCGGACAAGTGTGCTGATCGATGAGCAACTTGTTATAGATTTCTGGGGAACTGCAAGAGCAAATGCTGACAAGACAAGAATCACTGCAACCATTCAGAACCGACCAATCGTGATTCTTGAAGAAGACATTCGTCAGGGTTTAAACATCAATGATAAAGCTGAAGATCCAATAGAGTATTCAAAGGCTGTTGTGTTGGAAGGTGCTCAATCCTTAGGGTATGAAGGAAAGTTCCCTCCCATTTTCAAGAAGTTACTGCCGCACTACTGGAGGTGTCTGGCTCATTACATGCAGAAATCCTTCTTGGGGAAGAGAACAAGTTTTGATCAGCTAAACAAACTGCATGGCACAGCGTTTGTTGCATTGGCCTTAGACTGGAACTTCAATTTCTCAAAAATGATGTTGTTGGATTGGATTGGCAATGCTGATTTGAGCGCCAGAGAACAGTTCCTGATGACACCTAGATTTGCGCAGATGGTGGTTATGAAGAAATATCCCATGATAGAAGAAATGATAGAGAAGTTGGATATCAAGTTCATGGATAACGGTGTGTTCGGCTTGCAAACCCAAGACAGAAAGGGAAAGAATAGCTTTAAAGGGAGACTTGAATGGACTAAGAAGGGTGCCTTCCCAGAAGTTGCAAGGGAACAAGAGCAAGAAGAATCTGAGCCTGAACCAGAAGTCCATCCGGTCGATGTGACTGTTTCTGAAGACCACGATGTGACAGCAACTGTGGTTGTAAATGTTCTAGAAGAAGCTGACATTATACCTTCTGATGAAGAGAACGTGATGGACGACATTTTCCTAGAGCATGAGAATCAGAACGATGATATCTATGGGGATCTAGGGCCCATCAGCCACAAGAGAACGAGGAATGACTTAAATTCCTCTTCTAGCAGTGGTTCAGTTCCACAAGAGTTGGATGCTCAATTTGAAGTGGAGGATGTTTTAGAAGAGCCAATTCCTGTGTGTGAGCCATCACCAAGGAAGAAGTCAGATCCCAGAGCCATCAGGTTTAAGTTCCAGAAAACTACCTCAAGCCTGATGGTATTTGAACCTACACATGCCAATGTACAAAATGTTGATGCATCTGAACCTACAAATGAAGAGAGCACACCCCAGGCTGATCGTCAGGTTGATGTACCGGAATCAACTCCCATGCAGATCGAAAGTCCTATTCGGAATGAACATAGCCCAGTTCATGATGAAAGGCAATTCTTTGATGTGGACAACATGTTTGTGGAGCCCAGTCCAGTGAGAGTGAACTTATCTGCTGAATCTAGCCAGCCTCCTGTCGTTCCAAGCTTCCATCCGTACCAAGCACTGGTTGAAGACCTTGCTCAAGCTAGTGAACTTCCAGTAGACCTCAAGATAAGTACTGATCCTCAGATCAACTTCCTTATTTCTCAAAACATGAAGAGAGAAGGTGAGATAAAGGAGCTAAAAGAAGAAAACGAGAAGTTGAAGGAAAAGGAAAGCAAGAGCGAAGCCAGTATTGCATTTTTGTATGCAGGGTTACTAGAGCTGAGAAAGAAGGTGGAAGACTTACAGAAGTCTAGTGGTCCAAGTGCTCAGGGTGCCCCAGGACAGAGTTCTTCTCAAAATGCAATACATGAAGATGAAGGAGATGACACAATTGAGATGTCTGAGTATGTTCTTGGTGGAAGATTTGTTTCAAAGGCTCTTGAAGGTCAAGTCAATTGGTTCAAAGAGTTCTTCAAAGGTCACCTACGCTGTACTCCATAGATGTGGGAGAGAGTGAATTAGACAAGAAGGGGAGCCGGGAACCAATTCTGTGTTGGTATTATGATGCTGAAAAGGAATTGTTTGCTGTGGTGAGAGATGGATATAGTCCAGTCGAGTACTACCGATCAAGAGGTCAATTCCACTCATGGACTGAAACAGAGTTGAGGAACTTGCTGAGGGCACCGTTCATTAACAGGTGGAACAACAATCATGGTAATCTGGTTCGCAACAATTTGATAGCTCAAATGGAGGAAAACTTTGCAAACTTTGATCTGAAGGTTGCAAAGTGGGTTGAAACCGGAACAGATACTGTCACCGATGAGCCAATTGGTGAAATGAGGTGTCCTCCCACCAAACGAACTCGAGTTATCAACATGCTCGATGAAATAGAAAACCATACACTTGTAAAGAATTTTGATAGCTGGTATTATGATCCTACAATGTATGAGGTGGTGGTTGTGTGCAAGAAGCTAAGAGAGTTCCGCATGTATGATCCCATTGATTTGCTGAGATTCGGAGAGAATGATATCAAGCTCCTGGCATCCCGTCCAATACTTGGTGATGAACATGACATGGCGAATGCTATACGAGTGGGTATGTTTCATGGCACGGCAAATCTAATTGTAGATAAAGGTTGGTGGTCAAGGAAAGAAGCTCATACATTTAGATTTGATTTATGTCTTCCTTAGACATTCTAATGGTTCATGCCTAGGGGAAGATTGTTGGGCTATACATTTGAGGCATGAACATTAGATGTGGGCTTACCTGTTAATGGGCTTAGGTCTTCACGATTGGGCTTAGGAGAGTTCACGATTTGGAGCTTTAGTGGGCCGGTTCTTATGGGTTTACTATTAAACTAGGGTTTTGTAAAAGGGTACTATATAAACCCCTTTAGTTTATTATTCGAGTTAGTTGTTGTTTACGATTTGCTCTCCACTCTTGTAATTACGATCGTAATCATCAATCAAAGAAAGTGTGTTCTTCATTCAACATTTTATCTTATGTTGTTTATCATCTATATCAAATCTGTTTCATCTACTTTCTTTTGAATCGGTCTTGTACAAGGTTTTCGCACTTGTTTGAGATCGAAATATCGTGAACGGTTGTTGATCCCGGACCAAAACCTCCCAAAAGTATAAATGTGCATTTGAAACAGTTTTGCAATTAAGAATCTACACTTTTTCTTAATAAAAGCTTGTATATCTTTAAAAAATGTCATGATAACAGATTTTGCCATCCCATATATGCCTAAGTCTATGATTTCTCAATCTAAATTCGCTTCATGGATCGCTGAGGCTGTTTTTCCATAAAAAAAATAAAGATGACTTCGGTTGTGGGTAAGTATGCTGGATTGGCTATCCAGACGACCATGTGTTTGAGTTTTATTCAGCAGCTAGGTTGGAACACTGGTCCGAAGACACATGGTGCCATATGTTTGTGCAAACATTTACTGGGATTGTAAGAGTTTGCTTTGATTCTTTACCGTCGGGGCAAGTTAAAAACTTTGACGATCTGAAAACTAAGTTTTTACGTCCGTTTAGTCAGCAGAAGCGGTGTATGAAAGATCCAACGGAAGTGCATAATATCAAAAGGAAAGATAATGAGTCGATAGAAGATTTTATCACTAGGTTTAATAAAGAAAGTATGCGCGTTGAGAGAGCAGGTGTTAGTTGCGAATTTCAGGGTTTTGTCATGGGGAAAGATGTGCTCAGTTGGTGGAAAAGTTGCACAAAGATTTGCCAAGATCTATGGATGTTTTAATGGATAAGGCTAGGGCCTTTCTGAGGGGAAAAATGCATGTGCGCATTTAAATGGATATGATGCAAGACCGGGACCGGTGAGACAGGGTTTTGTTCCCTTTATGCGTAGAAATGGTGGGCCAGTAAGGGGTACAGGTGCGATACCATAAAATTAATGGTTAAGGGTGCCCCCTACTAAGGGAAAGTATTTTGGATGGATGCCAAAGGGCAATTATGGTACTGATCGAGGAACAAAGTTTGTGTGTAACATCCCGAATTTTAATTACGTGTATATTCCGTTAACGTTAGATAATATTGTGTTATGTGGCCAAATTGTGACCTAGCATGGTTAGTATATTTCCATGTTAGAATACCTTGGGGTTAATTTGAAAATATTAAGGTTAAGTAGAAATTTAACCAAAAACCAAAATTTAAGGGCCAAATCTGTAATTATGTGAAAGTTGCATTTAACAAAAAGAAAGAGCAGGAGGGGGGTCGTGAAACACGACCTGCGCACCCAAGACCTCTCCTCCACCTCCCCAAAATCGAATTCTGCATCATTGAGGTTCTAGGCTGCGATTTCCAACCCCAAACTTGGAATTGGAAGTGTGATCACTCTCTAGACCCAATTCTAGCACAAGTAAGTCAATCCCCCATATAGTTGCATGCCTAGGTTTCCATGATTGGGACCTTGAATATGCAAAATTGTTGTAGATGAGCCAATGTTAGGTGCTATAGAACTTGTATGTTGCATGGATTTTGTAGTTTCATGGGTAATTGGTGAATTAGTCACCAAACCCTCCTATGTGAACTTCATGGCAGATGGCGATCCAGGTAGGTCATGAAATTGGGCTAAACCATGGGTTCTTAACTATATGATTTGGTTGATTATGTTAGTAAACGATTATTTGATGATGAGATTGTGGTGTACTTGCCTAAACTTTGCTATTTGGTAAGTAGGAGGTACATGGGTATAATATGAATGTGTGCATCTAAGTATGCACACCAACCGTTTGATGAAATGCCTAAATGACACACAAATCTAGTTAAACGGTTATGTGACCATGAATTGTGTTTAAAATGATCATAGGAAGTGTAATTACTGATTTGTGATGATCATATGCATGTGTATGTAATGTCATGGGTGCCATGGTAGCATGGACAATTGGTTGAAAATGAGGAGTCCTAACTTGTTTGTGGACTCAATAGGCAATCAAGGTGAAGGAGGTGATCAATTGGGCCACGCCGGAGGTAGCGGAAGCTCGAACTAACGAGGTAATGTATTCTTACTCCCTAAGTAGTATGCTTGAATTCAGTTTAGTTTATTGTGAAGTAACGCAATAGAAACTTGGGCCAAGTGCATACTTGTGCATGCTAAAGGCTTGTGGAAGTCATGGTGTGCCAAGGGGTTGCATGCCCATTGTTTAACTTAGTAGTAGTATGTGAGGTCCTCCAAACGCCACGTTCGCCACAAGGGTTCATGGGAGCCTTGGCTATGGCTAACCGGGGGCTAAAAGTGTCATAGGGCCCTTGATGAGTCCATCAAGTGGTGTTGTTACCCACGGATTCAATGGAATCTAACGCGAGGGTACGAAATACCATAGATGGCTACATGGGATTTCCTATGATGCAAATCACATCATTTAATGGTATGGGTAGGAATACAAGGGTTGAACAGGTTGTTGTCGGTCAAATTGGATATGGGATACCAATTTGGAACTTAATTGTGAAAATGGCTAGTAAACGGGTTAAACGGGTTGGACTTGGCAAGAAACCGGTATGTGCTAATGTTTTGCGCTTAGTAATGCTGTATAAATTCGTAATTCTGGTGCGGGTATTGATTTTTAGATGTTTGCAGGTCCTACGGGTGAACTAGGCACACCCCATATGAGACTTGGGCTTAAAATGCATGAAAATAGGGCAATGTGACCTGAAGCCACCGTAGCTTACGGTGACCACCGTAGCTTACGGTGGCCACATGAGTGAAAGTTCACCGTGGGCCAGCATCAGGCTAACGTAAGGTAGCCTGGGGCCACCGTAGCTTACGGTACCCACCGTAGCTTACGGTGGGCCCCCATTTTCAACGTGCTAATTTGTTGTTTTAATTCATTCTAAGGTCTTTCACTTGATTCGAATGTGTTATATGAGTACCGAATTGGTTGGGAAATGCAAGGAAACGACCCGTGTAGTTGGATGTCTTACGAAAGCTCAAGAACCGAACGCTTGACGGCGATTTTGGGTGGTTTATTAGAATAAGAATTGTAATTTTGTAAATGTGGTGGTTAAACTTGCACTTGTTCTTCAAGTATGTCACTCGGTAGTATGATTTTGGATGATTGACCCTTAAACACCACTTAAATTTGAAAAATTTATGGGACCAAACTATGTTATTAAACGTTTAACCGTGATAAACATGAATATCAACTCGGGTGTTACAAGTTGGTATCAGAGCCGTGGTTTGAGCGAATTAAGCACTCGTGTGGTGCTTGAACTCAAACCCCGCGCTCGAGGTACGAGTTAAGTGTTCGGTTCAAGTTGATCGGGAATCCGGGTAAATAATTTGTTTTATTTTATAGTGACCAATTCGATAACATATAATCGAGTGTGAACTGAAAGCCACTATGAAATCTAGAAGCTTTCATATGGTTGTCCAAAGGAAAGCACGGAAGAGTGTTAAACACTAGAACCGTGAATCGCGTTAAATGTCATGGACGAATAGAAACGGGTTAATGCTAAGGCAAAGGACCTCGTATAAATCAGTCAGGTTAATTGGAAATTGTCCAATTAATCACATAAACCTTGCTATAGGCAAAGGGAACTTGAAATGCAGAGCTAACATGTTGTTATCTCTATATATGTAGATAAATGGCTGATTCAAACGCTGAAGCTCTCGCGGAAGAGCAAAGAAGGGCTGAACTGAGAGCCCAAATTTCCGAGGAAGTGGGGACTGCAGTTAACGCGACTCTCCCCGACTATGTCCACACTATGCAAGTGGACCTACTCAAAACCATGAACGAAAATTTTGATGAATTGAAAGCTGCTCTCCACGATCAAGGGGAGAAAGAAAAGTCCAAGAGGAGATGCTCGTTTAAGGACTTTGTTGCTTGCCACCCTCCTCAATATATTGGGGAAGTCGATCCGATAGCGTGCCACCGTTGGATTATAAATGTTGAATCTGTGTTCCGAAGGGTTTGTTGTGAACCGGAGGACAAGGTGATCTTTGCCACGAGCCTACTCGCGGACCGGGCAAAGGATTGGTGGGATACGAAATGTCAAGAAAAGGGGGAGGCGTTGTTCAATGCCATGACGTGGGAAGAATTCAAGGGGTTGTTCACCGAACACCACTGCCCACCGTCCAAAGTGAATGAACTGAAACATGAGTTCATTAAGCTGGAACAAGGGGAACATTAGTCGGTGGATGAAATAACGGGGGAGTACCTCGATCGAGTCAAATTCTGTGGGGATGTTCTACGCAATGAAGAGACGAGGATGTTCTTCTATCGTAACATGCTGAAGCAGAACATCAAAGAGTTTGTGCCCCTCGGCGGATTCAAATACGTCGAGGAAATGATCAATGCTGCCCGGGCACGGGAACTTGACTTGAAGAAGAAGGAAGCCTTGGAAAGGGCAAGTTCAGGGGGGGGGGAAATCCTAATCCCCCAAAGAAGCAAAAAGTGGGGGAATCACCCAAGAAGAAAGACTCTAAGGGTGGTAGCTCGAAATGTAAGATTTGCAACAAGGGCCACTCGGGTGAATGCTTGTTCAAGGACCGCCCATGCCTAAATTGTGGAAAGAAGGGACATGGTGTCTCAAATTGCCCATCGGAAGTTATACGGTGTTTTAACTGCTACCAAACGGGACACAGAAAGTCCGAATGCCCAAAGCTCAGAAGTGAGGGGGCAAGGTCTGGGGTGAAGGTTGAATCCCAAAAGGCTCCTGCAAGAGCCTTCCAATTGACAGCCGAAGAGGCCAAAGCCGACCCGAATGTCGTGGCAGGTACATTTTCAGTTAATTCAATACCTGCGCATACATTATTTGATACGGGTGCTAATAGGTCCTTTGTGTCCTATGATTTTGCCGAGCACCCTTCCTTTGTATAATTGCGGAATTTCTACGTGAATCAAGATCTAGAAAAGGAAGTTTTCCAATCACTGACTCAAACCCATTGTCAAATTCTACTCAGCGCAACGCAATTGTGTGTATCCTTAGAGGTAGAAGTTGCTAACAATAAATCTATACTTGTTTATGATGTATGTCGGGAGTGCAAAATCTCTATCGCCAACGAGGATTACCCAATTGACTTCATACCCATGGCGATGAGAGAATTCAAGGTGGTGGTGGGCATGGATTGGTTGTCCCATAATCATGCAAGGGCGATATGCGATTGAAAGGCTATAGAAATCACCTCACCAAGCGGGAACCAAGTCACCATCTATGGCGAGACACGAGATCTCCCAGAATTATGCTCGTTTCATAAAGCGAGGAAGTATTTTCTACAAGGATGCAAGGCCTATCTTGCCGTAGTCACCGATAGCCGTGAACAAGGTCCATCTATGGACGATATACCGATGGTACGCGAGTATAAAGATGTGTTCTCGGATGATCTTCCGGGAATACCACCCGACCGAGAGGTGGAATTTTGGATTGACTTGGTGCCCGGGGATAAAGCGGTGGCCAAGGCACCGTATCATCTTGCACCATCCGAGTTGCAAGAGTTGATGATGCAACTCCAAGAACTCTCGGACAAAGGGTTTATCCGCCCGAGTGTCTCACCTTGGGGAGCCCCGGTATTGTTTGTGAAGAAGAAAGACGGGAGTATGCGCTTGTGTATAGACTACTATGAGTTAAACAAGCTCACGGTAAAGAACCGATATCCATTACCTCGGATCGACGACTTATTCGACCAATTGCAAGGGGCGAAATGGTTTTCAAAGATTGATCTAAGATCGGGGTATCACCAATTAAAGGTGAAGGAAGAAGATATCCCCAAAACCGCCTTCAGAACGAGGTACGGACATTACGAGTTCACGGTGATGTCCTTTGGGCTCACCAATGCGCCCGTGGCTTTCATGGACCTCATGAACCGCGTGTGTCGGCCCATGCTGGATAGGTTGGTGATCGTGTTTATAGACGACATACTGGTTTATTCTCGAAGTAAAGCGGAACATGCTGAACACTTGCGAGAAGTACTCGAGAAGTTGAGAATGGAGAAGTTATATGCGAAATTCTCCAAATGTGCGTTTTGGTTGCAAGAAGTTCAATTCCTGGGCCACATCATTGGAGCCGAAGGGATCATGGTAGACCCGGCGAAAACAGAAGCGGTAACAAGTTGGGAACGTCCGAGGAACCCGACCAAGGTCCGGAGTTTCCTTGGGTTAGCGGGCTACTACCGATGGTTCATTCAGAAGTTCTCGAGGATGGCCCTCCCAATGATGAAACTAACTAAAAAGGATGCTAAGTTTGTGTGGGGAAATGAGCAAGAAGAGGCATTCCAAAGCCTTAAACGAGAGTTGACCCAAGCACCGGTCTTAAACTTTCTGGAGGGCACCGAAGACTTGGTGGTATACTCTGATGCATCACTGAAGGGTCTCAGTTGTGTTTTAATGCAACAAGGCAGAGTAATAGAGTATGCTTTAAGACTGTTGAAGAAGTATGAGTTGAACTACCCCACCCACGACATAGAACTTGCTGCCGTGATCTTCGCATTGAAGATATGGAGGCATTACCTTTATGGTGCAAAATGCACTATTTACATGGATCATAAAAGTCTTAAGTACTTTTTCGAACAGAGGGAGTTAAACATGAGGCAAAGGCGGTGGTTGGGAACAATAACGGACTACGATTGCGAAATCCATTACCACCCCGGAAAAGCTAATGTGGTAGCCGATGCCTTGAGTCGAAAAGGGGATTATGCCCCGATCAAGGTACGGTCAATGAAGATGGTGGTGACTTCGGATTTGATCACCAAGATCAAAGAAGCACAAATTGAAGCCATCAAGGGGGAAAATTTGAAGAAAGAAAGAATTGTGGGCCAAGTGAAAAACTTGGTGGAAGAGAGTAGTGGAATTAGGACTCGATTCGGTCGAATCTGGGTTCCTAACACTTGCAATGTGAAACTACTTCTTCTAGATGCGGCCCATAAGTCTCGGTATTCGGTACATCCCGGAACAACCAAGATGTATCATGACTTGAAACGTGACTATTGGTGGCCCGGCATGAAGCGGGACATAGTCAAATACGTGGGTAAGTGCCTAACTTGTATGCAGGTTAAGGCTGAGCATCAGAAACCATACGGGAAGCTGCAACCGCTGGACATTCCCGAGTGGAAATGGGAGCATATGACCATGGATTTCCTAACCAAATTACAAAAAACGGTTAGAGGTCACGATGCGATTTGGGTAGTGGTAGATAGACTAACGAAAAGTGCCCATTTCATACCTATCTGCGAGACCTACACTTCGGAGAAGATGGCTGATGTTTATGTGAAGGAGATAGTGTCCCGACACGGTATACCGGTGTCTATTGTGTCGGATCGGGACACCCGATTTACCTCCCAGTTTTGGAGGGACTTCCAAACCAAAATGGGCACAAGATTGTTGTTAAGCACGGCATACCATCCGCAAACAGATTGGCAAAGCGAGAGGACGATCCAAACTCTTGAAGACATGCTTAGAGCATGTGTAATCGATTTTGGCAGAAGTTGGGATCGTCACCTTCCTCTCATGGAATTCTCATATATTAATAGCCACCATGCTAGCATTGGGATGCCCCCGTATGAAATGCTTTATGGTAGGAAATGTAGAACACCCGTGTGTTGGGGTGAAGTGGGTCATCGGGAGCTTGCAAGCAAGGATGTGGTCGATCTAACATCCTGAAAGATTGACATCGTAAGGGCAAGGCTTAAGGCGGCTCAAGATAGGCAAAAAGTGTATGCCGATAAAAGGAGGAGACTCATTGAGTTCCAAGTCGGTGACTTGGTAATGTTGAAGGTGTCCCCGTGGAAGGGCATCATACGATTCTGTAAACGGGGTAAGCTGAGTCCTAGGTTCATCGGACCGTTTAGGATATTGGCTAGAGTGGGAGAAGTGGCATATCAACTCGAGTTGCCGGAGGAGTTGAGTGCCATACATAATACCTTCCACGTGTCCTACTTGCGAAAGTGCCTAGCCGATGAAAGTGCGTACGTGCCACTAGAAGATTTGGTAATCGATGACAAACTAAATTATGTGGAAATGCCTATCGCGATCTTGGATCATAAGGTGAAAAATTTGAGGAACAAGGAGTTGAGCCAAGTATTAGTTAAGTGGGACCACCGGAAGGGCTCGGACCTAACTTGGGAGCTGGAGGAAGACATGCGACTATATTATCCTCACCTATTTGGTACGTAAATTTCGTTTCGGGGACGAAACTCCTTTAAAGTGGTGGAGTTGTAACATCCCGAATTTTAATTACGTGTATATTTCGTTAACGTTAAATAATACTGTGTTATGTGGCCAAATTGTGACCTAGCATGGTTAGTATATTTCCATGTTAGAATACCTTGGGGGTTAATTTGAAAATTTTAAGGTTAAGTAGAAATTTAACCAAAAGCCAAAATTTAAGGGCCAAATCTGTAATTATGTAAAGGTTGCATTTAACAAAAGGAAGGGGGCTCGTGAAACACGACCTGCGCACCCAAGACTTCTCCTCCACCTCCCCAAAATCGAATTCTGCATCATTGAGGTTCTAGGCTGTGATTTCCAGCCCCAAACTTGGAATTGGAAGTGTGATCACTCTCTAGACCCCAATTCTAGCACAAGTAAGTCAATCCCCCATATAGTTGCATGCCTAGGTTTCCATGATTGGGACCTTGAATCTGCAAAAATGTTGTAGATGAGCCAACGTTAGGTGCTATAGAACTTGTATGTTGCATGGATTTTGTAGTTTCATGGGTAATTAGTGAATTAGTCACCAAACCCTCCTATGTGAACTTCATGGCAGATGGTGATCTAAGTAGGTCATGAAATTGGGCTAAACCATGGGTTCTTAACTATATGATTTGGTTGATTATGTTAGTAAACGATTATTTGATTATGAGATTGTGGTGTACTTGCCTAAACTTTGCTATTTGGTAAGTAGGAGGTTCATGGGTATAATATGAATGTGTGCATCTAAGTATGCACACAAACCGTTTGATGAAATGCCTAAATGACACACAAATCTAGTTAAACGGTTATGTGACCATGAATTGTGTTTAAAATGATCATAGGAAGTGTAATTACTAATTTTTGATGATCATATGCATGTGTATGTAATGTCATGGGTGCCATGGTAGCATGGACAATTGGTTGAAAATGAGGAGTCCTAACTTGTTTGTGGACTTAATAGGGAATCAAGGTGAAGGAGGTGATCAATTGGGCCACGCCGGAGGTAGCGGAAGCTCGAACTCATGAGGTAATGTATTCTTACTCCCTAAGTAGTATGCTTGAATTCAGTTTAGTTTATTGTGAAGTAACGCAATAGAAACTTGGGCCAAGTGCATACTTGTGCATGCTAAAGGCTTGTAGAAGTCATGGTGTGCCAAGGGGTTGCACGCCCATTGTTTAACTTAGTAGTAGTATGTGAGGTCCTCCAAACGCCACGTTCGCCACAAGGGTTCATGGGAGCCTAGGCTATGGCTAACTGGGGGCTAAAAGTGTCATAGTGCCCTTGATGAGTCCATCAAGTGGTGTTGTTACCCACAGATTCAATGGAATCTAACACAAGGGTACGAAATACCATTGATGGCTACATGGGATTCCACATGATGCAAATCACATCATTTAATGGTATGGGCACGAATACGAGGGTTGAACAGGTTGTTGTCGGTCAAATTGGATATGGGATACCAATTTGGAACTCAATTGTGAAAATGGCTAGTAAACGGGTTAAACGGGTTGGACTTGGCAAGAAACCGGTATGTGTTAATGTTTTGCGCATAGTAATGCTGTATAAATTCGTAATTCTGGTGCGGGTATTGATTTTTAGATGTTTGCAGGTCCTACGGGTGAACTAGGCACACCCCATATGAGACTTGGTGTGACATCCGAGAATTCCAAGGTTAACTTCCGTTAGACAAACCCCGTTAGTTACATTATAAGTGTTAACTTAGTAACTAATGCTTAACTAGGCCGAATACGTCCACGTCCTTTGGTTGATCACCGAACCCGCCCATATGTGCTATGTGTTCATTTATTGTTGTCATTATGTGCAATGTGATTTAAATGTGTGATTTAACATTACGAATAGCATGACAAATTGTAAATCCTTGATTATGTGAAAATTGCCTAAGTTGTGCATCCAGCGAAACTAACGGGCGAAACTATAGTGTTGCCCGGTAGCCAGCTAAGCTATTTGATAACACGTGATCAGAGTTAGTTTCGCCCGCCAGCGAAACTACCAGCGAAACTAGCCCCTGATATAAATAATCTTAATAAACCCTAGTTCTCCTATTTGCCTCATTTACACAAAAACACACACACTTCCTGAGATTTCTGGACCAGCTGATTGGAACCAAGAACCATCAAGAATCAGCCATCACCTCGAGTTGTGAAGATCATCCATCGATCCTAGATCAACCGTGAGTCCCAAAAATCACCATTTTTATGTTTTCTATGTGTTTTACTTAAAAGCATGACCAAACCTCCATGAAATCACTTGATCTTCTGATATGTTGCTTAGGATTGCTAGATCTACCATAAAGCTGATAACTTTACGTGTCAAATCCATCCATGATTAAGATTTATGCCATTTAGGTCATTTTAGGGTTTTATATGTATTTTGGGTGATTTGATGGTAAAATGCATGTTTAAGGTGTTAAAGCTTACTGATTTATGTTGGTAAATGCCTATGTATGCTAAACAATGAATTGCATGTAAAATGCAAGCTGTTAGGTTGATTTTTAGGCTGATCCGTATGTTTTTCGCGACCAGCGAAACTGTGGTGTTCTCTGGGCGAAACTGTCCAGCGAAACTATGCATTTCTTCAACCAGCGACACTATGCAGCGAAACTGCAGTGTCGCCGGGTAAACCAACCAGACCAGCTCGAGCGAACCTACCGAGCGAAATTCCCTGAACGAAAGTTCAAACCAGTTTCGGGCGAAACTAGGCTAGCGAAACTGTGCCAACAGTTTCGAGCGAAACTAGCCTAGCGAAACTGTTTCATCGGGTACAGCCTAGCGAAAGTGCTGCCCGTGTACCTAGCGAAATTACCTAGCGAAACTGCTAGCGAAATTATGGCCTGACCTAGATCCAAACTTGTGCAATTTGCTTGAATGTTATGCCATGAAATACATGATTATGCCATGATGATACATGTTATGATTTCTGTAATATGTGAACCCTTGTTTATGATCAACCATCAGTGTCGTGTGTCTGTATGTCGAGTCATAGTTCCAACGTGCTATGTTATGGGCCATAGTGACGTTAAGTAAAGATTAGACACAAAACTAATACTTAAGACCTAAATGTGTTCATAGGTCTTCGATAAGCAATACTTGGATTATTAAGCAAGTGTAGCAGTGCAACCAAAGGTGAGTGTCACTAACCCGATTACCGTGAACCCGTTTGGGTCACACCGAATACCTAAAAGTAAAACAATGCTGACAACTCGAGAGTGCTAGGCACCTCCCTGATAAACTTGAAAACTTGGAGTGCTCGGCACCCACGTGATGAACTTGAAGTGCCTTATGGGAAGCACTTGTGAATTTCTTAAACAACGATTTCTAAAACGAAACTGAAAACACTTTTGAGATTTATGAGAATCCGGTAAACCGTTTTAATATGGCTAGTGTAGGTTAAAGTCTAAACCACATGATATCACATGATTTCTAAGGATGCCTTGAAAACTTAAAAGTCCTCAACTAATTGTACCATTAATTGTAAAGCGAGGGGATGTTGGGTAGATCTACTGGAGTTTGACAAACTCCGCCCCGTGGCACGGGGAGTGCACGGAGGTACAATATCAGCCTATTTGACCGTGATCCCGAGAGGACACGGGGGAGGCAAAACCGCGATGACGTAGGTCCGCAGTACTAGATGGCACGGCCACTACAATAATTTATAGTCAGCTTTGGTGCAAACTTCCTTAGTGCATGGAACAACGGATTAGCTACCCGCGATATCGGTTGAGCACTTTAACTTTACAAAACTAGTTCATACCCGATGACGTAGGTCACGGACAATTCCTTTATAAACTAAGACATAACATTTAGCATTGCTTTTCACAAACGAATACTATGTAAGTATACCTTGATACAAATTATGATTATGAGACCGGGCCAATGCATGACAAGCCCACTGTGAACTCACCAACCGTTAGGTTGACACTTGCGTGGTTTAAACTTTTGCAGATCGCTAAGGAGTATTCCGGAGCAGGTTGGCATGGCACGTGAAGACGACTTTATTTCTGTTAAACTTAATTGGGAATTTTAAACAAAGAATTTGTAAAGCACGTGGTTAGTGCTAAGACAATATTTTATTCCGCTGCGTTTGTATTTGAGACTTTACTTTATAACTGATTTTTGAACTAACTCTGATTCATTTAGTATTTGTAACTAATGGTTATGGATCCTGGTCTAGCCGCACCCCTTAACGGTATAAACTCCGTTGGTGGTCATTTGGGGGTGTGACAGATTGGTATCAGAGCCATAAGTTGCAGAGAACTGGAATCATTTTGAAAAACGATTTGGAAACTGCAACTTGAAACCTTAGTTACAAACGAACAAACAAATTCCCAAAACCAAAATAATTACGTGCCAACCTGGGATACTCGCTCTGCTGTGTAAGTAAAAGCTTAGTACGTATGTATATGTATATATATATATATACTAGCCGTGTGCCCGCGCGTTGCGGCGGCGACGGTTTATAAGGTGTTATTTGTCTTATGTTTGCGCGTTAGGTGCCGACGACAATTTACAATGCGATATTATTTTTGTTAGCGCGATGCGGCGCAACGAAAATTTAGAACGCAATGCCGCGGTGGCAATCAGAATAATAGTTGATTCGGAAAGGAAATCCATGGTGCGGTGGTGGCAACGACGACAAATCAACAATGCAATACTTGTTTTCTATTAGTTAATCAATTACCATATGTTGTATTGTACATCCGTTAAGTAGACTTCATTCGGTTTATCAATTCCCTACAAGTTGAGTTTATTTTCTTTACATTTGAGGTTCATTCAATTTTATCAGTTCCCTACAAATCGAGTCTATTTTCCTTACTTGTGGATTCATTGCTTTTCCCTGAGGTTATGTTTGTAAAAATAATTCAACTTCAAAGTGTCACGGAAGCTAAATTCAATTCTAGAAATTGCCAGCACTAATTGTCAACTCTATGTAAGATTTTAGGTTAAATAATTGACATAGAAATTGCTAGCAACAATTGTGAATTCCATGTTTGATTTCAATTTAAAAAATTGACGTCACATAGTATTAGTAGAAATAAATATATGGGTTTCACCTTAACACTATGCATTAGATAAAAAAAATTCATGTGGCTAAACACACAATTGTTGCAATGTAATTCAAAGCATTATTGTATCAACTGAAAAGTCAACACCCACTTCTTTCGGTTTTATGGACACGTAAGTAGCACTTTAAATTTATCTAAGACTTTTGCAAAACAATCAGCCTTTTAAAACTGGCATTAAAATAGAAACACCGTTTTCTAATATTGAAAGATGTTAGTTTCATAGTTATGCAATCAATATACTTGTCACAAAATTAGCCGCTGGACCCATTCAACATGTTTCTTTCTTAGCTTTATCTTATTGATAGTTTATCTTTTATTATAACAAAAACCCATTAACTTGCTTTCACAACTCTTTTAAATGGCTGCAAATTTACCACCCTATATACAATCATAAAACAACATTAAATGAAAATACCTATATACAATCACTAAACAACATTAGATGGGTCCACCTTCTCAATAAGTTCTTGCAAGAAGAAAAAAGAAAAAGGTTTTATCCATGCGATCGGCCAGGAAAGACACATCAATGATCTTGTAGAGTACATCAAACACAATTTTCTGCAAAGAAAATATAACTGAAATTGGTTCAAATTGAACAAAAGAAACATGTAGATCCGTTAGTGGATACTGACCGAATCTTTAAACATCGTATAGTTACGGGGAGAATGAGATTGAGATGCTTCTGCTAAATTTGAAAATCCCCAAATAACATCTGCAGTTTCTCAGTTTAACTTGTTTCTCATTTGTATCACACTTGAAAACAACAGCAGATTTCTCCTTTTCCCATTAGAGGTTGAAGTTGACCCTCAGTTTAAGTGTCCAACCTGTTAAATCTTAATTTCAACATGAAATCTTCTAATTATAAACCATAGAAGTTTAACCTCAATACATATGCTACACAAGTGATATATTAAAAAACAATCAAAGAAGAGAACTTTATGCCTAATAAGATCTCAATGGCCCTAAGAATTATCAAAATCATACCAAAATGGTTTAGTCAAACATTTAACCAAGCAAAAGCATGTGAGAAAACGGTTGGGTCGGGTGATTGATAAAAGATTCGGGTCAAAGTGGATATTTTTATGCAGAATTGATGAGAAAAATGACCCATGTACCTTAAAAAGGAGATTCTAGTTACATTCAAACACGTAACAATTCAAAATTCTGGATAAAACCACTATTGCCAACACAATAACCGTTGATTTCAAAGCATTCTAATCTAACTTTATACATATTTGATGACTGATATAAAAAACTACAACTTCACACACAAGTGAACCAAAAGGGAGAGTCCTACCTTGACTCTTGAATCTCGTCATGTAAAACACTTGAATAGAACATATCCAAAAATACTCTAAATCCTTCTTACTTAGAAGTTAGGACAGACATAATAGTTAATATCATTATTAGAATCTTTACTACCTAATTATCTAATTTATTAAAGTCTCAGTAAAAGCTCATTTTCTCAAAAAAATAAAAAGAACCAAACCTACGTAATAGTATTAAAGCTAAAAGTACATTCAAGTGACTCTCTGGATGATACTAACTAAGCCCATAAATGTTCATGACTCTCATCAAAGACTGGTGTTGCCTCTATTCATTACATAAACAAAAAAATATAAATATAAACTTTTTTATACCAAACAACAAAACATCAAGTAAAACAAGCGTTTGTAAAAAAACTGCGTATAGTACTCACTTTCAGGGCCTGCAAGCCAAATGATAGCATCGAAAGACGGTTGTTGAAGCTCAGAAGTCCATTCGAGTCAAGGCTTAACATCACTGTATAAAACCGAATTTAAATCTTGATTTAGAGTATTCTGATTAGTATGTCCTAGTTTCTAGAACAGATAGAAAAGAAAAGAGAATTGATAAATGTGTGTATAAGCATACATTAAAACAGAAAGAGATCACCGTACATCACAATCTGCTACATTTGTTAAAAAAGAAAGCATAAGCTGAGGTTGATAAAATCTCATACTTTACCTGCAAATAAATACAAATGAAATTTCAAGATTAGATGATCTGGTAATTTTAAACGCCTAAATCGTAAATGAAACGTGTCGGCATAATTAAGGGCCTTTCATTCCATCTACTTCATATATGTCTTCCAATAACATTAGATGATCTAAAAACTTTTACCACCTAAATCGTAAATTATACTATTAACAACATCCCTTACTTATGAAATATTAGAGGAACCCGAATTAAAGAGAGCTAAAATATAGAGATATAGATTTCTGGTAGCTTTGTTTACTAAAAATTCCAGCAAATGATAAAACAGTTCAACATCAGGGCAAAATAACAATAGACCTCATCGAGATACGGTTTAATATGAACACCTAATCATTTTGTGTCGCTCTCTACTGCACAGTTTAGTTATTAAATAAGTTTCATTTGCACCACTATAAGGTTTAAAGCAATATGTTAAGCAAAATATTAGAATCCAAATTGTAGCAATGAATTAAGGAATGAAGCAATGATTAATAAATAATTGTTAGCTTCTACAATCCATCTAAATGTCTCCTATACCCAAATTCTTGAGAAATAAATATGAGTCATTGTACAAAATAAATGGCAACCAAATTCACACACAGATATTTATATATCATTTGTTAAAAGTTTTGGCTGAAAGAAAGATAACTTGTTGTCAAATTCCTACACCTATTGTATGTAGTTTGTACATAAAAAGAAAAACATAAATGCTAAAATCCTTAAACCAAAAACAGAATCATATTGGGCAATTTATTTACCACATAATTGATCTAATTAAGTAGTATATGCCGTTGAGGATGGCTTTCTCAAACCGCCTGATGCATACATTCATTAATCATTTTTCACCCATACACTATCATTAGTGCTCTTCAATATGTTTTGGATCAACTAAAACCACCGTAATAACATCAACCCGTTTCAACACGTTGCAAAGAAATAATCATATGCAGAACATGCGCCAAATTGAAAATAGACTTGCCAAAATACAAAGATTCATTAACAGAAACAAAAAGGTCTATATTTTGTACCTTAATGGCTTAATAGCGAGCAGAACAGGTTAGAAACCAAGCTAGCAACAGGGGTATACATACGCGTTAAGATGGCTGCACAAGAGGTTTATTCTGTTAATAAGTGCACGTTAGAGTGACATTTCATATACTAACAAAAAATCAATAGTAGTTTATTTCATATTAATGAATCAAAGGGCACAACGACCACTGCCCACCACCACTATCTAACGACAAAACATGTATATAAGCAATAAATGCAAAGTTCAAAGCTTATATTGATTAAAGTTCGCCTCAAGTAGGTTGTGGCAAGTACTCAATAGACCAAATCTGACCACAACGCTTTGACCCATTACTGAACATGCTTGCCCATCCAATTAGGGAGAAGACAAATACCTTTGAAGCAGGTGTTTAGACAGCCTCTATGAAATCACTGTCTTTATCCACCAATTATTAACTCCAATTTCAATGAGAATTTACTATAAACTCACAAAAACAAACCTGCAATGAACCGTAACTGTTTGTGTCAAGAAATAGAAGACAATAAACTATAAACAGCCGGTCTGGAAGCATAAGCAGAAAACAAATTTTCAAGCCCATAACACCACAACAACTACAATTAAAAAAAAGCTCTCCATCAAGGTAAATTGTTACCGAATATGACCCGTTTCAAACAAATTTCTTTTGACCCGTTACCCAACCCGGTCATCTATCATCATAAAAATACTTTTTTATCCATTTGCTTATCTTTACATATATAATTTAAAACATGTTTGTAGTATGTTCAAAGCAAAGTTCCTCGTGTCTCCACAATAACATAAGACATGTAATAAAGTGTTTAGAAAGATACATTTACTAACAAAGTCTTCTTAACAGTTGCAATAACTTCAAATTATATACAAAGATGTGCTTACCTGTGCTAAAACAGGAACATCTCTATAGCATTGCAGATTAAAGCTATTTAACATCCAAAATCAGCATAAGCTGTCATATAACAACCTTAAAATTCAATGACTATAGAAAACATATGTTTTCAAACATTAGGACCCAACATACAATACTTAGAAGTGATTAAAATTTTTAATTTTCATGGTGAAGGGCAACTTGCATTACTGCATTACTGCATAATTATTACAAAAATTATGAGTCAGATGCAAAAAAAAACTATAAAAAGTTTATAGAAGAGCAACTTGCATTACTGCATAAACCAATGGTTAGGTCCAAACATGTTTTTAGGCTCATTCAATCACCAAACATCAATACTTTACCTTTGCCTTATCCGAATGTATACAGGTCATGTGAAGAGTTTTAAACACCCACTTTCCTGCTCACAACACAATCATCAAACAATAGAGTAAAAAAATTGATTCTCGTGTATTTGAGCCAACAAACAGCAAAATAAAGAAAATAAGACACTGAATGAACACAATTAGCAATGATGGTTTGCCTGTAACAGATCTAGGTAACCACAACGACATAACATAAAGAAAATATCAAATGTCTTTGCTTAAGCAAAATCCAAACCCTAACAATAAAAAAAATGAAAATGTCCATACACAAACTCAGATCTGTAATCAAGATGAATATAGCAATAGAATAAACCTAAATTAGGTCAAAATAAAGAAGAAAACGTGCCTGTTCATAGCAATATACATGCTTTTGAGCGACAAACGCATATTTGCAATCGCGAGCCCCAAACCATGGTCAAGTCACTAATTTGCAAAATCAAACAAAATAACATGTAAGAACACGAAACGAAATTCAAAATAGTTGTAACTGCATAAAATAGGAAGGTTATATCACAAAACAAAGAACACTGGTAACACCTCGGGCGACTTGAGCGGCGACGATGAAATTGCTAAATAATCGTTTGTCTTGAAAAGTTGCCGGATGTTGGCAACGATTATAGCTCAGATTGCAAGCCCAAGAACAACGATGATACCTGAAATTGCAAGCCTAAGAAAACGAAAACAAATTTGTAAGTTGCCATAGCAGCAATGCTTTGGGGTTTAGCCAGATGATGTAGGCGCACGACCGCTACCGTAAGTCGGTGATGAAGGATCTCGATTGAGAGGAACCAGTATCGTCATCTTCGTCTAGGGTTTACAAAGTGAAGAGAGAGATTGGCTTGTATAGTACCGATGTATTGAAATGGGCCGCTAAATCATCAGAAGATAAATGGGCGGTAATTGGAGGAGGTGGGCGGTGACCATCCATGCGGGTGGTGGGTTCAAGATTTGAAGTAAATGACTAAAATATCCAAATACTTTATGGTACAGATGGTTTTAAGATTTTGATGGTTTAATATAATGTTTTATGAACTTGTACTTGATGCTTAATGACTTGTACGCGTCTTAAAATTAAGGAATTTAATGACGAAAATACCCCCAGTACCAATATGTATTATATAGTAGTATAGATAAATATATATATAGACCGTGTCTAGAAAGTCTAACGGAAAACCTTAGGAAAATTTTCACACACGAATACGAAATGCGAACGCGAATGCGCGCACTATTCTGGGGGAAAGCGACAACGAAACGATGCTACGCGCTACGTCCTGATTTCTACTACGATGGCTACGCCGACGGTGACTTTTATGGGGAAGCCGACTTTCGACGATAGTTACTTGCGACTTACGACGTTCCTCGACGACGCCTCGACTTTGCACAAAATTTTTCTGGACTAATAGTGGGGTAACGGGAAAATGGTTAATATACATATTATGGGATATGTATAAAGTATAATTGTGACTGAACACTGGCTACTTTAACTGTTCAGCAAGATGTCTGGAAGAGGACACGGAAGGAACAACATCAACATGACGCCTGCACAATTGCAAGCCATGATCAACGAACATGTGCAAGCCGCGGTGGCAGCCGTCCAAGCTGCATATGCCGCTCAGGGTAACTGTTATGCCAGTTAAGGCACAAAGCGAATTATATTTGACCTGTTTAAATTTGAACCCGAACTATTTATTGCATCAGGAAACCACCACTGCACGTTCAAGTCCTTCATGGACTGCAAGCCACTAACATTCTCCGGCGAAGAAGGAGCGGTAGGACTCCTCCGGTGGATCGAGAAGTCTGAAAAGGTTTTCTCTATGTGTAATTGCCCGGCTGAAAGCAAGGTGAAGTTTGCTACTGGTACCTTTGAGGGAGCTGCTCTCTCCTGGTGGAATGCTGAGATTCAGATGATTGGGATCGACGCGGCTAACAACATGCAATGGGAAGCATTCAAGGAACTAATTATGGATGAGTACTGTCCCCGTGACCAAGTGAAGAAGCTAGAGGGTGAATTCTTGACTCTGAAGATGGTTGGGTCTGAAATTGAACAGTACACTGCGCGTTACCATGAGTACGCGGTCTTGTGCCCCACAATGGTTGATGCTGAGTTCAAACGCATTGAGCGTTATCTGGAAGGCCTCGCGCCTCAAATCAAGAGTTTGGTGACTGCCAGCAACCCCGCAACCGTGCAGCAAGCCATCCGTTTGGCCCACAAACTTACCGATCAGGAGGTCGAGAAAGGTACTCTACCTGCAAAAGCCACTGAGAAGACTGCCCTTAGTGGCAAAAGAAAAGCTGATGATGAAGCTCCTGAGAATTCAATGAACAATCAGAGTGTTGGAAACAGCACTGGGAGGTCTTTCAACTCCCAAAGCCAAAGCAAGAGGTCTGGAAACAACAGTGGTAACTACCGCCAGGGCGGCAATGGGCAAAGCAACTACAAGGGTAACCTGCCTTTGTGCAACAAGTGCGGGAAGCATCATGCTGGTATTTGTAGGAAGAATTTGAGCTGCGAGAGGTGTGGCAAGGGAGGCCACGAAGCAAAAGATTGTTGGGCAATTTTGCCCGAGCAACAAAACCGCCCCAGGAGGAACAACAAGAATCAGGGCAACAACTATGGGAACAATCGGGGCAATGGGAACAACAACGGTCAGAACCAGAACAACAACAATGGGGGAGCCCGTGGCTGCTTTGAGTGTGGTGCTCAAGGCCACATTAAAAGAGACTGCCCGCAGCTGAGAAGACAGGGTAATGGAAATCAAGGAAATAACGGTGGGAATGGTAACGGTGGAGGTAATGGTAATGGGAATGGCAACGGGAATGGTGGGAATGGTAGAGGTCGAGCTTTTGTTATGGGTCAAGGTGAAGCTCGCAATGATGCCAACGTGATTAACGGTAAATTTATCCTTAATGGTTTCTTTGCTACTGTATTGTTTGATTCTGGTGCTGAGAAAAGTTTTATTTCCACTAAATTCGCTAAGTTGATTAATGCTAAACCAGTTAACTTAGATGCCAAGTATGTGGTAGAACTAGCAAACGGTAAACTTCATGATACGACCCAGATAGTTAAGGACTGTAAGTTAGAACTAGCTAGCCATACATTAGGAATCAACCTTATGCCTTTCCCGATTGGTAGTTTCGATGTTATAGTAGGAATGGATTGGTTATCCGAAAACCGCGCTGAAATTTTATGCCAAGAAAAAGTGGTTCGTATCCCACTCGAAGACGGTAAAGTGTTAACGGTTCAAGGTGAAAAAGGTGGAACAGTCACTGGAATTATTTCGTTCCTTAAAGCTCAAAAGTGCCTTCGCAAAGGTCACTTCGCAATTCTCGTGAACGTCACCGATTCGACACTTCCCGAGCGCAGAATAGACGACTACCCGATAGTTCGCGACTTCCAAGATGTATTTCCTGAAGACCTGCCTGGTTTGCCTCCATTTCGACAAGTAGAGTTTGGAATCGACTTAGTTCCTGGAGCATCTCCGATCGCACGCGCACCTTACCGATTGGCGGTCAGCGAACTCAACGAACTCTCCGCACAACTTCAAGAGCTACTCGACAAAGGGTTCATTCGTCCAAGTTCGTCTCCGTGGGGAGCACCGGTATTGTTTGTTAAGAAGAAGGATGGAACGTTCCGAATGTGTATCGACTACCGAGAGCTTAACAAGGTTACAAACAAGAATCGATATCCGCTTCCTCGAATCGACGATCTCTTCGATCAGCTGCAAGGTTCGAGTTACTTCTCAAAGATTGATTTACGGTCTGGATACCACCAGCTCCGCGTTCGAGATGAGGATGTCCCCAAGACTGCTTTCAGAACTCGATATGGTCACTACGAGTTTCTAGTTATGCCGTTTGGGCTAACTAATGCACCTGCTGTATTTATGGATCTGATGAATCGAGTGTGCAAGTCGTACCTCGATAAGTTTGTGATAGTTTTCATTGATGATATTCTGATTTACTCCAAGACGAAGGAGGAACACGAGGAGCACCTGCGACTTATCCTGGAATTGCTCCGCAAGGAACAGCTTTATGCTAAGTTTTCAAAGTGCGATTTTTGGATTCGCGAAGTCCAGTTTCTTGGACACATTGTCGATCAGAATGGAATTCATGTCGACCCAGCGAAAGTGGAAGCTATCAAGAGTTGGCCTACTCCAAGAGCGCCAACCAAAATCCGACAATTTTTGGGACTTGCCGGATACTACCGAAGATTCATCAAGGGTTTCTCGCAATTGGCTCAACCCCTAACAGCTCTAACGCACAAAGGAGTGCAATACAGATGGGGTGAAAAAGAAGAACACGCGTTTCAGACACTTAAGGATATGTTATGTTCAGCTCCAATTCTTGCGTTACCCGATGGGATTGACGACTTTGTGGTCTATTGCGATGCATCTATCCAAGGACTCGGTTGTGTGTTAATGCAACGGGATAAAGTGATTGCCTATGGGTCCAGGCAACTAAAGGATACTGAAAAGAATTATACAACGCATGATCTGGAATTGGGAGCCGTTATTCATGCACTCAAAATTTGGAGACACTACCTCTACGGAACAAAGTGCACGATATTTACCGACCACAAGAGCTTACAACACATCTTTAATCAGAAGGATCTCAACATGCGACAACGACGGTGGGTCGAGCTATTGAATGATTATGACTTAGCAATTAAATATCACCCGGGAAAAGCCAATGTTGTGGCTGATGCATTAAGTCGGAAAGAGCATGAAAAGCCTCGACGGGTACGAGCACTGCAACTTACCATCCACGCGGGATTGCCGGATCGGATCCGCGATGCCCAACGAGAAGCTTTAAAGGAAGAAAACTTCGCAGCTGAAGCACTGCGAGGGGTAGATGGGAAATCTGAAGTTAAGTCCGACGGACTCCGGTATTATAATGATAGAATTTGGATTCCTTTACTCGGAAATCTCCGTGAGCTCGTAATGGACGAGGCTCACAAGTCAAGATATTCGGTGCACCCTGGATCGGATAAAATGTACCAAGATTTAAAGGACTTGTATTGGTGGCCGAACATGAAAGCTGACATTGCGCGATATGTGGCTAAGTGTTTAACATGCTCAAGAGTCAAGATCGAGTACCAAAAGCCTTCTGGATTATTGCAGCAACCAAAGATCCCAGAATGGAAATGGGAGGATATCTCCATGGATTTTGTAACGGGATTACCTCATCGATCGAATCGACCGGATGCGATTTGGGTTATCATTGATCGATTAACCAAATCTGCACACTTCATTCCAATGAAAGAAAGTGATAATATGGATAAGTTAACTAAGCTGTACATTGACCGAATTGTGGCACGTCATGGAGTGCCTAAGACTATTATCTCCGATCGAGATCCTCGATTCACTTCCCGACTATGGCAATCTATGCAAGAAGCATTGGGAACCAGACTGGATATGAGTACAGCTTATCACCCGCAGACCGATGGTCAGACGGAACGAACTATTCAGACTTTAGAAGACATGCTCCGAGCTTGCGTTCTCGACTTTGGTAAAGACTGGGAAGCTCACCTTCCGATGGTCAGACGGAACGAACTATTCACCCGCAGACCGATGGTCAGACGGAACGAACTATTCAGACTTTAGAAGACATGCTCCGAGCTTGCGTTCTTGACTTTGGTAAAGACTGGGAAGCTCACCTTCCGCTGGTGGAGTTCTCCTACAACAACAGTTATCATTCAAGTATCGGTGCTGCACCTTTTGAAGCTCTTTATGGCAGAAAATGCAGATCGCCCGTGTGTTGGGCTGAAACGGGTGAGAAAGGACTCACCGGACCAGAACTTATTCACGACACGACTGAACGGATTATACAAATCAGAAAAAGGATAGCCGCAGCACGTGACAGACAAAAGAGCTATGCCGATAAACGCCGTAAACCTCTAAAGTTCGAGGTAGGCGACAAGGTGCTATTGAAGGTATCTCCCTGGAAAGGTGTGATACGCTTCGGGAAGCGTGGAAAGTTGAATCCTCGCTACATCGGTCCTTTTGAAATTATCGGGGAAGTAGGCCCAGTGGCCTATCGATTGCAACTCCCTGCTGAACTCGATGGAGTTCACAACGTGTTTCACGTTTCCAATCTAAAGAAATGTCTGGCTGAAGACATCGAAATAATTCCCTTGGAGGAATTGGAAATCGACGAACATTTGAGATTTATCGAGCAACCGGTAGAAATCATGGGACGCGAGGAGAAAGCCCTCAAACGTAGCAAGATTCCGATCGTCAAGGTGCGATGGAACTCAAAGCGTGGACCTGAATATACTTGGGAACGAGAGGATCAAATGAAGAAAAAGTATCCTCACTTGTTCGAGCAAACGTCCACGGAAACTCAAGGTATGATTTAATTTTGGGGACCAAAATTCCTTTAACAGGAGGAGGGTGTGACGACCCTAAAACTTTTGCTTTCTTTCCCCAGCAACGACGACAGCCGATGCTGCGAACGCTACGACGCAAGAATGATTTTCGGGACGAAAATTCCAATTTCAAGGGGATGATGTGACATCCGAGAATTCCAAGGTTAACTTCCGTTAGACAAACCCCGTTAGTTACATTATAAGTGTTAACTTAGTAACTAATGCTTAACTAGGCCGAATACGTCCACGTCCTTTGGTTGATCACCGAACCCGCCCATATGTGCTATGTGTTCATTTATTGTTGTCATTATGTGCAATGTGATTTAAATGCGTGATTTAACATTACGAATAGCATGACAAATTGTAAATCCTTGATTATGTGAAAATTGCCTAAGTTGTGCATCCAGCGAAACTAACGGGCGAAACTATAGTGTCGCCCGGTAGCCAGCTAAGCTATTTGATAACACGTGATCAGAGTTAGTTTCGCCCGCCAGCGAAACTACCAGCGAAACTAGCCCCTGATATAAATAATCTTAATAAACCCTAGTTCTCCTATTTGCCTCATTTACACAAAAACACACACACTTCCTGAGATTTCTGGACCAGCTGATTGGAACCAAGAACCATCAAGAATCAGCCATCACCTCGAGTTGTGAAGATCATCCATCGATCCTAGATCAACCGTGAGTCCCAAAAATCACCATTTTTATGTTTTCTATGTGTTTTACTTAAAAGCATGACCAAACCTCCATGAAATCACTTGATCTTCTGATATGTTGCTTAGGATTGCTAGATCTACCATAAAGCTGATAACTTTACGTGTGAAATCCATCCATGATTAAGATTTATGCCATTTTAGGTCATTTTAGGGTTTTATATGTATTTTGGGTGATTTGATGGTAAAATGCATGTTTAAGGTGTTAAAGCTTACTGATTTATGTTGGTAAATGCCTATGTATGCTAAACAATGAATTGCATGTAAAAAGGAAGCTGTTAGGTTGATTTTTAGGCTGATCCGTATGTTTTTCGCGACCAGCGAAACTGTGGTGTTCTCTGGGCGAAACTGTCCAGCGAAACTATGCATTTCTTCAACCAGCGACACTATGCAGCGAAACTGCAGTGTCGCCGGGTAAACCAACCAGACCAGCTCGAGCGAACCTACCGAGCGAAATTCCCTGAACGAAAGTTCAAACCAGTTTCGGGCGAAACTAGGCTAGCGAAACTGTGCCAACAGTTTCGAGCGAAACTAGCCTAGCGAAACTGTTTCATCGGGTACAGCCTAGCGAAAGTGCTGCCCGTGTACCTAGCGAAATTACCTAGCGAAACTGCTAGCGAAATTATGGCCTGACCTAGATCCAAACTTGTGCAATTTGCTTGAATGTTATGCCATGAAATACATGATTATGCCATGATGATACATGTTATGATTTCTGTAATATGTGAACCCTTGTTTATGATCAACCATCAGTGTCGTGTGTCTGTATGTCGAGTCATAGTTCCAACGTGCTATGTTATGGGCCATAGTGACGTTAAGTAAAGATTAGACACAAAACTAATACTTAAGACCTAAATGTGTTCATAGGTCTTCGATAAGCAATACTTGGATTATTAAGCAAGTGTAGCAGTGCAACCAAAGGTGAGTGTCACTAACCCGATTACCGTGAACCCGTTTGGGTCACACCGAATACCTAAAAGTAAAACAATGCTGACAACTCGAGAGTGCTAGGCACCTCCCTGATAAACTTGAAAACTTGGAGTGCTCGGCACCCACGTGATGAACTTGAAGTGCCTTATGGGAAGCACTTGTGAATTTCTTAAACAACGATTTCTAAAACAAAACTGAAAACACTTTTGAGATTTATGAGAATCCGGTAAACCGTTTTAATATGGCTAGTGTAGGTTAAAGTCTAAACCACATGATATCACATGATTTCTAAGGATGCCTTGAAAACTTAAAAGTCCTCAACTAATTGTACCATTAATTGTAAAGCGAGGGGATGTTGGGTAGATCTACTGGAGTTTGACAAACTCCGCCCCGTGGCACGGGGAGTGCACGGAGGTACAATATCAGCCTATTTGACCGTGATCCCGAGAGGACACGGGGGAGGCAAAACCGCGATGACGTAGGTCCGCAGTACTAGATGGCACGGCCACTACAATAATTTATAGTCAGCTTTGGTGCAAACTTCCTTAGTGCATGGAACAACGGATTAGCTACCCGCGATATCGGTTGAGCACTTTAACTTTACAAAACTAGTTCATACCCGATGACGTAGGTCACGGACAATTCCTTTATAAACTAAGACATAACATTTAGCATTGCTTTTCACAAACGAATACTATGTAAGTATACCTTGATACAAATTATGATTATGAGACCGGGCCAATGCATGACAAGCCCACTGTGAACTCACCAACCGTTAGGTTGACACTTGCGTGGTTTAAACTTTTGCAGATCGCTAAGGAGTATTCCGGAGCAGGTTGGCATGGCACGTGAAGACGACTTTATTTCTGTTAAACTTAATTGGGAATTTTAAACAAAGAATTTGTAAAGCACGTGGTTAGTGCTAAGACAATATTTTATTCCGCTGTGTTTGTATTTGAGACTTTACTTTATAACTGATTTTTGAACTAACTCTGATTCATTTAGTATTTGTAACTAATGGTTATGGATCCTGGTCTAGCCGCACCCCTTAACGGTATAAACTCCGTTGGTGGTCATTTGGGGGTGTGACACTTGGGCTTAAAATGCATGAAAATAGGGCAATGTGACCTGAAGCCACCGTAGCTTACGGTGACCACCGTAGCTTACGGTGGCCACAGGAGTGAAAGTTCACCGTGGGCCAGCATCAGGCTACCGTAAGGTAGCCTGGGGCCACCGTAGCTTACGGTACCCACCGTAGCTTACGGTGGGCCCCCATTTTCAACGTGCTAATTTGTTGTTTTAATTCATTCTAAGGTCTTTCACTCGATTCGAATGTGTTATATGAGTACCGAATTGGTTGGGAAATGCAGGGAAACGACCCGTGTAGTTGGATGTCTTACGGAAGCTCAAGAACCAAACGCTTGACGGAGATTTTTGGTGGTTTATTAGAATAAGAATTGTAATTTTGTAAATGTGGTGGTTAAACTTGCACTTGTTCTTCAAGTATGTCACTCGGTAGTATGTTTTTGGAGGATTGACCCTTAAACACCACTTAACCTTGAAAAATTTCTGGGACCAAACTATGTTATTAAACGTTTAACCGTTATAAACATGAATATCAACTCGGGTGTTACACCAAGTGTGGAATTCTTAATTCCTGAACCGATTAATATTGTTGAAACTATTTATGTTGTGGCCACTCAAACACTTCACCGTTGAGCCTTCTAGTGAAGCATCCTTGAAGAGTCTATGTATCTGAAGACTTGAAGAATTATGGGATTTTGGAGTTGACCGTATACAAGAAAATCCATACAGTCAACTTTATCTCTATATGGCTAAGTGACTTGACCGTATGAAGTATGACCTATACGGTCAACTTTTGTACTATACGGCCAACTTTGGCTTATACGGTCTGTCGGATTTTAATATGCCCGAATGTCGATTACTCAACGAAACCATAAAGGTATGATCCAAGAGTTACACTCTGGACGACTATCAAGTTATAGTATTTGAATATTATATATTTGAATATTATCGATCACAGAACAGACATTAGGCGAATCATTATATGTCGAAATATGATTATGATTAATTGTTTGGAGAAACAATTAATGGAAAAACTAAAACGATGATCGTTTAAGATGTAAACGAGGATTAAATTGTTAAAGCGGTTAACGATTTAATCAGGAAATATTATTATGTCAAAAAAAACAGTTAATTTTAGATAAGATTTCTCATTTTTCCCAATCATTTCCCAATCATTTCAGATATAATTTCTCATTTTTCCCTGTTTTTGTCTTTTTGCATTTTTCAGTGTTTTTGTCTTTTTCAAATTTCTCCCCCTAAAATTGACAACTCTATTTATAGATTTTCATTTTTACGATTTGAAAAACAAAACACTATTTTTGGTTCGTCTACTTAATCGTAACGAAATCAATGTATAATGAATTGAAACACAAGAGTAAATACAAATGAGCTTTGTATAACCACAGAGAGTTTACACAGACACTTAGAAGATATGACCAAGAAGTTATTCAATTCTACATATTTATAGTTGCTGAAACCCGCTGGTCCGAACTCCAGGTTCGGACCTGTTCGAACCTGTCCGAGCCCTAGGTTCGCCAGGAGTTCGGACCACAGCAAACTTGTTTGTCTCCGTCTTGTATTCGATACTTCACATGACGATTAGGAACCATGTATCAACAAACTCCCCCTCGGCATGTAAAGTATCATCTTCCTTCTAAAACTTGTATCTTGTATCTTCAATCAAACTCTTCCTTGATCTTGACGATGAGTTCAGTATTGAATACTTGATATTGCATCGTGTGTAATCTCTTTATCAACAATCTTCAGAAGACTTGAAGTTGTGATGTTCTCTTTCCATTTAGAAACCTGCCAACATAAATAATCTTGGCGCAAAACGTCTCTTTGAGACTCCAAGATATCATGATTTTGAAATTCATTTTGTATCATGTGTTGATCAATCGAAAACAAATCAGAAACAAAATATTTTTGGCTTTTAGAAACTTTATATCAAAGCACACCTAAAATCTTTTGGTATTTTCTGATATGAAATGTAAATGCAATACAGGATCATACTCTATTTTTGTCTTTTGCGAGAAAGATCACAACATGGGATCATATTGAACATAACATGCTGAACTACATTTCAATTTAGATTATTATAGCACATAAGCCATGCCGATTGCAGATATAATTTGTCTAACATTAAACTCTGGCACAATCATACTCATAACATCTGAATATGTTAAGGTATTGATTAAATTTGCATTGACCAGTATACCCCACACTATCAGACATACTCAGATATGTTTTGTTCAGCATATTTTTGTGATATCACTTGTGATTTTAATCACATAATGAATATATTTATGATATAGTCAACTGTGTTCCATGCAAAAAGAAATAAGAACGTTAAATCGTGTACCTTAAGGTTGATCTTTCGATACGCAGATAAGCCTCGGATTTAACAAAATAAGAAAATAAAACAAGTTGAAATTGTATAACTCAACAAAAATCTTGTCAGTCTTGTGAACACGCAAAGAAAGTCTGATGAGTTATACGAAACACCAAAGAAAATAAAACAGAACGTCAAACGAACGACAATCAGGTCGGCCTTGTGAGCACGTAGAGAAAGTCCGATCGTTTGACAAAATAAATAAAATCAAACAAGTTTAAATCTTTACAAAATAAACACATGTATACACAGTGACTTCTCATTTTTATTTTTCACATATATTTTTCTTAATATATCTTGAGATATGCATCAAGATGTTGTTCACTAGGTCAAACATTAGATTTAGTTTATATCACATTCGTATACTTTCTGATTTGTCAAGCCTATCTTACACATCGATCAAATGGTCTTATGGCTTTTTCACTTACTTTATCCATGAGCCAGACGATGTCAGCCAATGTACCATCATTTCCCAATCATTTCAGATACAAATTCTCATTTTTCCATGTTTTTGCCTTTTTCAAATTTCTCCCCCTAAAAATGACAACTCTATTTATAGATTTTTATTTTTACGATTTGAAAAACAAAACACTATTTTTGGATCGTCTACTTAGTCGTAACGAAATCAATGTATAATTAGTTGAAACACAAGAGTAAATACAAATGAGCTTTGTATTAATCACAGAGAGTTTACACAGAGACATTTAGAAGATATGATCGAGAAGTTATTCAATCCTATACAAGACTCATATTTATAGTTGCTGAAACCCGCTGGTCCGAACTCCAGGTTGGACCTGTTCGGACCTGTCCGAGCCATAGGTTCGCCAGAAGTTCGGACCACAGCAAACTTGTTTGTCTCCGTCTTGTATTCGATACTTCACATGACGATCAGGAACCATGTATCAATAGAGATAAATTAAATACGGATAAATTGAATATTATTAAAGACGTTAATAATAAATTATCAAGGAAAATGTTTTAAATAACTAGATTACGAAAACGTGGAGGTTGATTTATATATATCCCTATATATATATAGGGTAAAGATCTTGCGAAAACTCTTTTTTTTTGCGAAAACCTAAAAACTAACACTAAAACCTTCATAACTTTTACATACGTTAATATTATTCTATAATACTTGCACCAAAAATCTTAAAATTCCATTGTCTTTGGTTCTGGGAAAGAAAATGATATTTTGGAAAAAAAATTTATTAGTGCACATGTGCACCATTTTCATTAGTACTACACAAAGAGAATTGTCATGCGAAAAAATACTGTTTAAGTTAAAAACATTTAAAAACACTAAAATATTTATAGAACTAATGATAATTCTACATATGCACTATAACTATTTGTTGATAACACAATTATAAGATTTATGATGCAATTTATTTTTTAAATTATTAATGTGTACGACATGTATAAAGTGTTTTTTTTATTAGTGCACATGTGCACTAATAAAAACCCACGAAAAGCTAACAAAATTATAATGTATTTGGTGCGATTTTTCTAAGGAAAATATTAACGCGTACTATATGTATGAGTTTTATTGTTAGTGCACATATGCAATAATAAAAAACGACGAGACGTTAAAGTTTTTTTTATCTTTTTCCAGAATTAAAGAACTCGTAATTTTAAGGTTTTTGGTGAATTTTTTTTAAAAAAATATGAACGTATGAAAAAAGTTATAAGTGTTTTAGTATTAGTTTTTAGGTTTTCGCGAACATAGGTGGTTTTTACATAATCCTTACCCTATATCTATAATCTATAATCTATAATACTTTATAATGTATATAAGAGAGAGAAAGTAAAGAATGTTGAATTTAAGAGTTTTACAACCTTTAATACATAGTGTACAAGATTCAGTGCACAAATTAACACAAAGTAGGAAGATGTTAAAACTTCCTTGCAAGTTTAGATCTACCACTCTTAGCCAATCCAACTAACGGTGATGATCAACTCTTTATGCTATCCATGTGTCACAAAAGTTAACCAATCATAAGTCACCACTAGAATGATGTTGTGTCATCTTTAGTATAAATACCACGTGATGTCTACAAGGAAAGAGCATAAAGCGCAAACTGAGAAAGCATAAACTGAAAAGTAATCAATGTTGTATTCCACGTGACATCATTCACCGGAGATAGTAGAAAAATGAATGTCGTCGTTAAGAAGTCGACGAAGACAACTAAGAAACCAGCAACGTAGTCTGTTTTCAGGTTTGATTTTCAGGTTTGATGCTACCACTCTCATCCTCCTTATTTCCAGGTTTGATGCTATCATTATCTGTAAATAGTCCATTCTTGGCATACAGATCTTTTCGTGATCGAGATCTGTTCGTAGTACCTGGATTCCCCCACTTGGGAATGCCTATTGTTCTACCTGCAAAAAACATTTGTTATTGGATTTATTAGAAGTTTTTATGTGGTTATCATTTGTTTACTTACGTCACTCTAACAGCTTTTGCGGCTTCCTATTCTGGTCCCACTTATATTCGTGTTACTGGTGTGGATTCAAACTGCAATTGATATGTAAATATTTACCAAGAATTAGCAGGTATATCATAAAAACTAACAACAGAGACATGTTTGTATAGCATTTAATGAAGATGAATGTCAAATAGTCAAGTTTTAGGATATGCGTACAGGTTATTTGGTTGATTAGTATAAATTAGTTAAGTAATTGATGCTTACTTTGCATAGATTTAGTCTTCAGTGTTGTGTAAAGCTATAAAATCTTCAACCTTTTTTATTATGAGAAGGCATTCACAGTTTCTCATATTCTGATTCTCTTATCTGTGCCTGTACAGCTTCACCCTGTTTTGTAAGTTAAAAGAACAGTATCTTAGAATGCAGTTGTTGTTATAAACTGGTACACATTATAGAGTTGGCTTACATGTTTGTCTATAAAAAGATACACCCACTTTTTTCCTTTTGGATGAGAGTATGAGACTTCCATTTCGTATGATTCTTATCTCTATAGGTGGAGATGGTGCAGCTGGCTGTATGTTACAAACATTAAACTAATCACCCCTATGTCTCCTGCATTAAGAAAGAGCTGAATGTGTAAGTTTATGAGATATTCGTGTGTAAAATAGATACTAAGTCTTAAACATAGATATATTAATTGTTTATTCTAAATAACTTGGAAGAATTGTAGCACCGATTGAATAGTTTGTGCAGAATCTTTGTTCTTTTCCATTTGTATTATAAAGTTGTCTTTATTAGTAGTGAAATGGTGGATTGAATTGTTGTTTTTAGAATTTAGACATGCTTTTAATTTATTTCAGCTGCGAGTCGGAAAAAAATGATGTTTTTGGTTGTATTTATAGGAACGTTGGGATTGTCATTTGTCAAGTATGTCTTTCAAGGCTCTGTCCAGCACTTCTTACCCATTACCCCATCCATTCGGACCCCCTATTTTCTGAAGTTTGCTCAACACCCAAATGTAAAAGTTTTAACCCAACAGACCAAATTTGACAATAGTTCTATAAAATAAGCACTAAAACATAACAGTTATAACAACAAAAAAAAAACGAAAACAAACGAAAAAAAACATAATTGAATGACTAACCTTACACTAAAAAGGATTTCATTGCCCAATGAAACGCCAAACAACCTACACAAATGATGAAGACGCGAATAAGGTAGGTAACATAGCAAAACTTAATATAAGTGGAGCATCATGGTATATGACACACGAAAACAATACTTACAAAGATATGAAATCACACTCGAGAATTGATAGTTATGCATCCTTAAATCCCTAAATAATATCACAACACATTTAAAATCACTAACAATACTTTAATATAAAAGGTATTATTATATTTAACTTTATTACCATACCTATTATTGTAATCCCTTTTTATTACCCTACAATTTCAAAATTGTATATATTCGAGTAGGTGACCCACCCGTGCTTTGCGGCGGGTCACCGTAGAAGAAGGTAGTAAATGTTTATACGATTAGTGTAGTGCATTCATGATAACTTGCTGTTGGTAAACATGGTTTAGTTCTTAGTAGCTGATACAGAATATCTACATCATTTCTAACTAAAATGACCATTGACCACCTATCAATTACTTAAATGGCCATTGACTTATCAATAATGGCCATTGACTATAAAAATGGCGTGAGTGGTTAGCGAAAAATTATATTGAGCGCGAGAATTGAAATTCCCATATTATTTCATATTTTTTTAATTTTTATTCATTTTAATTAATTAAGCACCTCAATGAGTGTTATGTTAATAACTTATATTTAGTGATCTTTTAAAAGTATCTAAATACACACTCGTTCATAATTTTTTTTCTCAACATTTTAACCTAAGTTTTATAAAAAATAGAGTTCATTTAAGAAAAACATTTAAGTCTCGTAACCGATTTTTTAAACATATAAGTCTCGTAACGAGAGTTGGAGATCTTAAAAATATAAAAATAGCCTTTGACTTTAAAATTGGAGTGGATGACCGACGCGAAACTAAAAAAGTAGCAAGAAAGAAGTTGTCAAAGTATAATTCGATATTTTTATGTTTACACTTTTACTCTTTAATTAATTAAACCTCTTAACACGTTTTTAGTTAATAATTTATTTTTTTTAATTTTTTTTTAAATTGTTAAATATACAATAGTTTATAGTTTTTTTTTCTAAACATTTTAACCTAAGTTTTATAAAAACAGAGTTGTTTTGAAAAACAATTAAGCTTCGTAACCGACTTCGTATAATTTCTAAAAAAATAATGAGAGTTGTTGAAAATGTGTAAAGTGATTGGTTATAATTATAATAAAGCAACAAGCTAAAATAAATAGTCTTCTAGTTAGTGATAATGTGTAAATGATTAAATAAAAAAGTTCTTTTTAAACGAAATTCACATTCGAAAGTTTCGTATAAATGTTTTTTAATTTAAACGTTAAAAAGTTTCGTATAAATTTAAAACTATTAAAAAAATTTAAGTTTTAACGATAATATAAAATTTAAAATGTTAAAACAACAATCTAAAAATTTAAAACAATTATATATAAAAAAATTAAAACTTAAAACATTAAAATAAATTAAAACGTTTTTTTTAATAATAAAATTGTAAAAAGGTTCAAGCCATTATGATAAAAAAGAATATAAAAGTGTAAAACTATTAAAAAATTTAAGTTTTAACAATAATATCAAATTAAAACTTTAAAACAATAATATATAAGAAGTTTTAAAATTGAAATGTAAAAAAAGATTTAAAAGAAGACTTAATTTATTGTCATTTTATTTTATTTATTTTTTTTCACCGGCGCGAAATACCCATAATGGGAGTGTGTCTCAAACTTAAAACGTTTTTTGTTAGATAATATAAAATATATAAAAAATCTATAAATTTTAAACAATAATATATTAAAAATCTCAAACTAAAAACGTTTTTTTTCCCCCAAAATATAAAATTTATAAAGTTAAAAACAATAATCTATCAAATTTAAAACTTGGCACCCGGTATACCTGCGCCAAGGGGCACCATTTTGCCCTTTAACGGCGCCATTCGGCGCCAACACCGCTCCCACCCCGCGTTGAAGACCGGCGCCGAGTCAATCCGCCAAACCTTTGGCGCCTGTGAAAATGGATTGAGAGCCGTTGAACGGTCTCTTTTTTGACCGTTGGAGGCATTAAATAAAAAAAAATTTAATTCACCCATTTTATTTACCTTTTTCACCTATAAAAACCCCCACTTTATTCATATTTTTTACACTTCTATCTCTATTCTACTCCTTCTTTCTTTAATATTTTTATAAAAAAACACCATGAATCCAAACCAACAAAATCAAGATTCCTCAAGCAACACCCCTCCCAACAACCCGAACCTTCAACCGGGGCATATGCCGATGTGGGGGGGGGGGGGGGCAACCTAACCCGTTATACAAGGAACTTGGATCCGGAACAACGAGAAATGATTGAGAAAAAAAACGAAAAATCATGACGGAGTTACGTGACGACGAGTAGTTTTTTTTTATTTAAATGAAGTATTTGTAGTTGTTTTTTATTTTATTTTTGAATATGTGTAGTTTTTATGTTTTTTAAGAAATCTATTTGTAGTGTTTTTTTTATTTTAATTATTTAAGCATTTTTTAATTTATTTTTATTATTCGAAGGCCATAAAAAAAAACCAATTTGTAGTCATTAAAATAATTGGAAATTAAAAAGAAAAAAAATAAATAAAATAAGTTTAACACCACATGGAGTATCCCCCACCCATGTTAAACTTTCTAATGTGGTGTTAAAGCTGATGTGGCGCCTATGTGACGGTGTTAAACCATAACATAACATGGGGTATACCCATGCCCTAATGGCAAAAACAGTAAAAAAGTGCAAGAACATTGATTGCCAATCATGTACCAATTGCTTTCACACAAACATATCTCGTATTATAAAAATAAGTAAATTGAGAAGTTTAAAATGTTGTCTCCATTTCAAAATATCATTTAGATATAATATAATTTATAGGAAATGTTATAGGAAATGACATACAATTACTGAAATATATGTAATTCATGATAACTGTATGTAGGTTTAAAAGATGTAAATAGACATGATAACTATGTGAATCAACTCCCTTTCAATTGGTACCTCATATGATAAATGTAATTATAAGAACAATGACACCAACGGCCAAACACATAAGTTAACATTAATCCAGACAAATCGTATACGAACATAAGTTATACGAAAGCAAATAAAAACATAAAGAAAAGAACAGTTAATACCTGTGGCAGAAGTAGCAAACAAATAGCAGCAACACCTACATGTAAAGAAAAAAGGAGAATGAATATCGCTACTTCTGTTACAAATAAAGAAACTATAACTGATATGATATTGATAAACCCAAGTGAATATTAGAATTGTAAAATACAACTCTCCGATAAAAGGGAAAAGAAATTCAATTACTATTGTAAACGCATAAAAAATTAATGTTATAAAACTTAGAATTCTACTTCTTTAGCAATTGAGAAGCATTACATAGAAAACAAATTAGATTAGAAATTGAACTTTGAATATTTGGATGACAATTTCCATGATGTTATATTAGAAATTACGATGATGTTTGCATTCACTTCATTCTTAATGTAAAGTAAAAGTCTTTACTACTTTTAGTTAACATAAACCATCTAAATTGGTTAGCATCAATGAAGTCACATGTTTATATGTTTTTGATTGAAGACGAATACAAATATGGCTGTCTTGTTAAAGGAATTCAAGCCTTGTTTAGTTCTTTCTTAGTTTTATCATGCACGAAACTATTACAAAAATTCATAAAAAGAGTGTAAAGTATGCAAGACATTTTAACAAACACTTGGTGTGCAGCAATTGAAACAAAACATAAAATTAATCTACCCTAAAGAATATGGTCGCCACTGATGTTAATTGTTACTCACCATAGCAGTCATGCCCCAATTGTAACTAATTTAAACAAAAATTGCAATAAAAACAAAATCAGAGTATAAACAAAGGCTCTTCTCTATACTAAATCGAATTCCTGAAACAGCCAATGTAATTTTCGAAATCAAAACTGACATGCATCACAACAAACACAACATACAAACCATTAAAAGAGAAAACGAAAGTATCTAAATCTATAGCAACCCACATACAATCAGACAAAGCGAATTGGTACAAAAGCCCTATAACTTCAATGCAAACGATGAAGAAAACGACACAAACGCACCTGAAATCCAGTAAAAGATCGTCCAAACGAAGCAGCAAACGAGAGAGAAAAATCTTAAATAGGATCCTAAAAACACTGGCTGAAGAACACATATAAGACACCAAACAGACACGTGCCAATCAAGAAGAGTAAACACGTATAAGTGGCAGAAGACTACTGTAAACACACACGTGCCAATCAAGAAGAGTAAACACGTATAAGTGGCGGAAGACTACTGTAAAAAAGAAGGCAACAACCAGAATTGAGCACCCAACCTCTTAAAAGTAAAGCAAAGAATAAACCACTTAGCCACACAAACAATCAACAATAAATCTAAACTTATAGTATTTATACACTACATACAAACACAAAATTTAAAAAAAAATACAAATAAAGTGTTGCCACGTGGCAACATCTCAATCGTCCCTGATGTAAGTAACATTTTAGAGTGTGAATTACTAATCTGAATTGAATATATATATTAACGAACGAATATATATATATATATATATATATATATATATATATATACAAGTTGGACTATTAGCGCGTTGCTGCTAGAAGCCCGTTTGTTAGTGCGGTGACATCGAATAGCTTTTAAACACCTCACGTAACTCAAAAGACAGCGATCATTTGACTTTTACGCCTTTATAACAACTGAATACTTCGACTTGCGGTTCTTAGGTGAACTACTTAAACGTTCTGCAAACCAAAATAGAGCACCACAATAATAACAAATATTAGTACAGATGCTCAAATTATATACAAAGCAAAAACAAATTTGTCTAAGATGCCTCAAATCAAGTATTATATAAGAAACTACAACCTAAAAAAATTATGCTTAACAAATCCATTCATAAATCGACTAATACAAACAATTTAATAACCAAACTTTTAGCGTATAAAAAACTCACTTACAATTCTGAATCCAAAACCTCAACAATATGTTATATCCAGCAAAGTCGTAGTATTATGTTGGGATTTCTTCTCCAGGTATTGGTAAATAGTACCTTAAATCAATAAAAATGAGTTATGAGTGAGGGAAATTCAATATAAACCTAGGAAAAGTATACACTTTAGATTTCAAATTTAGGATCTGGGATAAAGCAAGCAACAAAACATGTCATAATTATCCTGCACACCACAAATATAACCTATTGCCATACTAAATATTAAGCTAGGATAATATGCATATTGCAGCAACAAAAAGTCAACCAAATTATATATAAGAAATCATATACCCAAAACATCCAAATTATTTGAGATTCATATAGCCAAACTGCCAAACCATATTTATGAAATCATATATCCAAAACATATTTATGAAATAATATAGCCAAAACCACCAAATTCTTTGAGATTCAATTGACTGGAACATCCTATGAAACACTAAAAGCATCCTATGGTGGTTACCTTACCTGGCCGCCATCACGTTTGTGATCTCTATGTCTTGTCTATTAGCACGCTTGTTGTTGATGATGATTGCAACCGGTTCTTATCTGCGGTCCTTACAAAGCCTTCCGAAAGACACACCTGAGACGGAAAAAACACACCAGATCAAACTCTTTTCTAGTTTTAGGTGGTAACATGGGTCAGTTTTCTATCATCTAAAATGTACAGCAATGCCTATGAATCAAACAACAAATCCATCCTCTAAAACGGACAACAATAACTATGAATCAAACAACAAATAGACTCCCCAAAAGCCCCACAGTTATAAAATTTCCTGGGACTGATCCTAACACAGCCTACTACTACTTATGTAAAATTAAGTAGGATTAGTATATTCTACAGTAGGCAATACGTTAAGAACATGTAAAACTAACCTGCAACAGTAAACGAATGTAATTTAAGAAGAAAGCCTCTGGGAAACTACATACACAACACTCAGTGAATATCAGTGAACTAATGAGCCAATGTAATGAATAAGTGATCCTAAAAGAAACATGATAACAATTAATAATAAAAGTAAGATACGATTCTGGAATTTATATTGTATGCTAAGATCATGTACTTAAAATTTGCAATGCAAGGTTTGATGAATCATAATTTTCATTCAAGGACACTATTCTGCATTCTAAGATGTCCTCACTAACTGTATACAACATCGGATCAGTTCAGTACCCCAAATATAACCCATAGTCACAATCCTCAACCCATTCCCACAGCCCAAAAACAGTCCCCTCAATACATCCCAATCCCCAACCGCCCATACCCCAACTGAACCCAGTGATAATCACTCTCAGTCGCAACCCCAAAATACTCAAAAGACACCGTTTCCTCCCACAAATTCAATTCCTCGCTAATCACATCAATTCAAAGTAAATGTATTGAGAAAGCATGATAGTAAAACAATTCTTAGCAAATGCACGTACAAAACACATCAAGCACACGCATATAATTGTTGGGTGTATAGTCGTTTGAAGCAGAAAGGAATTACCTGTTGAGTTGTAAACCACCACATTTCAATTTAACAAAATTAACGTCTAAAAAGAAAGCAGATGTAAAAAAAAGCAATACAATAACACCCCTAAACACCCAACAGAAGCAATATAAACACAATTAAAAGCCCCACAACACATGTCATATTTTGTTAAAGCATGAGATTAGTTTATGTGAAATTTAAAGGCTAATTAACAAAAACATAAAGGCCTACGAAAGATAAAGAACTGACACAAACTGCAACCTGAATCAACACAAAGAAAAGAGGACAAATTAGTCACTAAAAACATCATGATCTAGAATTTGTTTCAAAACAATACTCTATGAAATCAAGATCTTCATCAAAATATTCAGTGAGCTAGCAAATCACAAAGAAACCAGTAGCCAATATTAATTTCGAATCGAAGACAATAACATAAACACAAACACCTAACTATGAATAAGTGAATCTAGAGATCAAAAAGTACACTGAATAAATACCTTACCTTCAGTAGAGCACAATAAAAGAAGAATCAGAAGAAGGAAGGAAGACCCGCAGACGGGAGACGGCCTCAGATCTGAAAAAATAAAGCAAAGAAAACAGTTAATCGAAGCAAACGACGACAAAAATCAAAATCCTAGCACAACCATCGTCCAATTCGAACCTCAACCGAAACCCTAAAACACAGAAACACGTAATAAATCCGTAAATCGATGCACACGCATATAATTGTTGGGTGTATAGTCGTTTGAAGCAGAAAGGAATTACCTGTTCGTTCAATTGAGAGCTCGTGAAGGAAGCAGACCACATCCAATTGCGTATATAAGCAAGAAATCCATCAACAGTTGAGCAGGGACTGTCCTTGTCCCTGTAGCGTCTTCTGTAGCGTCCTTTAGGTATGGAACCTGATGTGGAGGTGTGAGACTCGTACTATCAGTTTGAAATTCGTGGCCGGAGGTATGGTGGTTGAGTGCGTACACGTCGGTTACACGCAGGGTAAAAAAGGGCATGAGGGTTTTGTAAAGCAAAGCTTCAAAAGTAGTACCTATTAGGCGCATGAGGGTTTTGTAAAGCAAGCTTCAAAAGTAGTACCTATCATGTGCATAAGAAGGTGTAACCTGGGCATCATGGGTGGTACTTCATGTTGTGTATTGTATTATAGTTTAATATATATATATATATATATATATATGTATATATATGAATATTAAAATTAACGAGAGTTAAGAAATTAAACAATTTGAATAAAAAAAATGCATTTGTGATTTGTTCTAGATTTAAAGACTTAGAAGATAACAGAGGAATATAGTGTGGTTTATCATACATATAACTTCGATGTAAAACTAACAGATAAGATTACTTGTGATGAAAAAGATTTCATAGTATGAGTCTTATATGTAGAGGTTTTATCATTTCTACAGTGGTTTTATATTTTCTTGTTGCTTTCTTGTGGAGTCCTAGAGCCTTAAATAGATAAGACAATTGTCTATCTTTTTAAAGGATTGGAAACTTATTTAAAACTAACTTGGTAGTAAATAGGCATACTTTGGATTCTCAATATAATAAATTATTATTAATCAAGTAATTTTATGAAAATGTTCACAATTATTCTTGTCAACATTTATATACCTTTATTTAGATACTTATTATCAAATTACTATATTTATGACAGTTACCCAACCTTATTCATGTGTTCGTGTTATTATTTCATTGAGACTTACAAGGCTCATGACATATATTAGAGGTGCAAGTTCAAACCAAAACTGGTTCTATGGAACCGAACCGGTTTCAACCCGGTGTACAGTGAAACCGGTTTGTGTACCCACCAAAACTTATGTTCCTAAATGAGGGGATTGATAAACTAGCGAACGTAAGACAAAATAACGCGCTATAAACTGTCACCCGCCGCAACGCGCGGGTACCCCACTATATATATATATATATATATATATATATATATATATATAAGGGATGGTTATGGTGAAAACCACTCCGAGTTGGGAAAACTTTCGAAACTCTTTAAAAACGGGGTCAAAAAGTATTTTTTTCATTCAATTTTTTTTATGGTGATTCTTTAGGTTATTGGCTACCCCTAGGTGGAAAAAAATCAAAAAAACTCCCCGGCAATTTTTTTTAAAAAAAATCTCAAAAAACGGTCGTTACATATGTAACCAATATATGTATACAATGTTACATATGTAACAAGACCGTTTTTTGACATTTTAAAAAAAAAATCTCTGAGGCGTTTTTTTTGATTTTTTTCCATCTAGGGGTAGCCTATAACCTAAAGAATCACCATAAAAAAATTGAACGAAAAAAAAAACTTTTTGACCCTGTTTTTTAAGAGTTTCGAAAGTTTTCCCAACTCGGAGTGGTTTTCATTTTACCCGTCCTCTATATATATATACACATATATATATATGTATATATAGGGTTAGGTTCAAATGATAACTTTTAGAACCAAATCTCAACCACTAATTTCAGGTGGGGACCAATATAATTCATGAGGGGTTTTCCATATATATAAACTAGTGGCTTAGAATGGTTCTCAAAAGTTCTCAAACCCAATTGGTTCTCAAATGATCCTAACCCTATATATATACCCTATATATAGGGAGAGGTTCAAATGAGAAGTTTGTTTTGGTTAAGAAGGATAAGAAGGATTTTCAGCCATTGGATCTTGATCTAATAAAAAAGGAAGGATGGGTATTTTAGTCTTAGCCACTTTTGTTGACTTTTTATCTATTTCCCCCAATTTCTTTAAATATTCATAACTTTCACATACGACATTATTTTTAAAAAAAATTTACACCATAAAAACGAGCATTTTTTTATCTTTAAAACGCATATAGTGTTGCTATATAAAAAATGAAAAAAAAAAGTTACTCTTTCAGTTTTTGACACAGGTCATTGTGTCATTGTGTCAAAATGTTCAGATCATTGTGTCATTGTGTCGTCGTATCAAAAGTATATATAGTGTTGCTATATATAAAATTAAATACTCTTTCGGTTTTTGACACAATATAAAACAATGATCTGAACATTTTGGCACATCATTGTGTCATTGTGTCAAAATGTTCAGATCATTGTGTCATTGTGTCGTCGTGTCAAAAGTATATATACAGTGTTGCTATATATAAAATTAATTACTCTTTCGGTTTTTGTCATCATATGAAACAATGATCTAAACATTTTGACACATCATTATGTCATTGTGTCAAAATGTTCAGATCATTGTGTCATTGTGTCGTCGTGTCAAAAGTATATATATTGTGCTGCTATATATAAAATTAAAAAAAAATTACTCTTTCGGTTTTTAACACCATATGACACAATGATCTGAACATTTTGACACAATATGACACAATGATCTGAATATTTTGACACAATGACACAACGACACAATGACACAATGATCTGAACATTTTGATACAATCGAAAGAGTAAAAAAAATTAATTTTTTATATAACAACACTATACGCGTTTTAAAGATAAAAAAACGCTCGTTTTTATGGTGTAATTTTTTTAAAAAAATAATGTCGTATCTAAAAGTTATGAAGGTTTAAAAAATGGGGGGAATTTGATAAAATGTCAAAAATACCCTTCCATCTTTGATTTTCTTTAGTTTTTCTCTCTAATTTACCCAGGAAAATATTAAGCCATAGATCTTCATTTAATTAAAGATCTAATGGCTATGATTCCTTCTTATCATTCTTATCCAAACTAAACTTCTCACAATAACCTCACCCTATATATATATATATATATATATATATATATATATATATATATGGGTGCGGTTCATGGTAGACACTTTCGCATATGAAATGACCTTTTTTACATATGTTCACATGTGAAACTTTCTGAATAACAAGAAAAAAGAAAAAAATAGAAAAAAAAATTAACCACAACCATTAGATCAAGAGATCTAATGGTGAAAAAAGGTGTCTACATGTCTACAGTTATTGGGGTGTCTACAATGAACCTTTCAATATTATATATATATATATATATATATATATATATATATATATATAGGGTTAGGATCATGCGAAAACACGTTTTTTTTTTGTAAAAATTGCGAAAACACAAAGTAAAACCCACATAACTTTTTCATACATTAACGATTTTTCATAAAATTTGCGCCAAAAGTCTTAGAATTATGTTATCTTCAATTTGGAGCAAAATATTTTTAAAAAAATAATGTTTTTTTTCTTCGTGTGATGTACATGTGCACCATTATCATTAGTACTGCACAAAAAACGAATTAGCATGCGAAAAAACCCACAATGGTCCCAAGTTTTAACTTAATTATTTCTAATGGTCCCGGCGTTTAAAAAATTAACTCCTTTAGTTTTTTTGCTTACGTGGCGCTGATTTGGAATTTCTTTTATTTATATTTTTTGTTTTTAACCCCTTCCACATCATCATCATCATCATCTTCATCCTTACATCACCATCCCCCAACCACCATCACCCCCAACCACCATCACCCCTAACACCACCAGCACCACCACCAAAATAAAACATGAATTAAATATTAAGAGTGTACTGAAACATGTGAACACCTCCATTTTTATTTATTTATTTTGTTTAAAACCCCCTTGGTTATCGAAGATGATTCGAATGGTATAGTCTATGAGCATGAGTTGTTTGACGATTGCGATGCTAAGGAAAGAGACGCCGCTGGTGACATAAACAAACGTCTACACGTTTTCGGATCTGAATCTGGTCTAACTTGATAAATTTGGTTCGTGTTTGAGTTTTATAAAATCAAACTGTGAGGTTTGAATCAGAAACAGGCTATCAACCTGAGTTTATTTGTTCGATTGATTCATTCCAGTAGTTTTATCTTGTCATCAAGAATCTATTACAGTTCACGAAATTGATTTTGGTGAAGAATTACTTAAATTCGGAAAATTACAGCGGGTATTCTTCAAGTGAGTTCATCCATGGCGAATTTCTGTTCAGTCAACGATAGAGCTCAAACTTACCTTCATTTGATTCGGTTTTCGCATACGATTCCATTGTTTAGAGTTTGGTTTAGTTTGTGCTGATTGTAACTTGAAGTTTTGGACAACTTTCTCAAGTTTTGGGTTATGTCCTAATCTCATAATGGTGGGGTTTAGTTGCAGGTGGTGATGGTGGTGACTGGTGGTGGGGTGGTGGTGGTGGTGGTGATGGTGGTGATGGTGATGATGGTGGTTGGGGGTGATGATGGTTGAGGGATGGTGATGTAAGGATGAAGATGATGATGATGTGGAAGGGGTTAAAAACAAAAAAATATATATAAATAAAAGAAATTCCAAATCAGCGTCACAACGGAGCTAATTTTTTAAACGCCGGGACCATTAGAAATAATTAAGTTATAACCTGGGACCATTGTGGGTTATTTTGAAAAGTGGGATTATTCTTGGCCAATACTCAAAAGTTAGGATTATTTAATTTCAATTTTCCTATTAAAAACACTAAAACATTTATGGTACTAATGATAATGATACATGGTGCACATGTGCATCATATAATTAAAAAAGTTACAAAATGTTATTTTTCTATAAATCTAAAGATAACACAACTATAAGATTTAGGGTGCAATTTATTTTTAAACCTATTAATGTATACCACATGTATGAGGTTTTTCTTTGGTGTGATGCACATGTGCATCATTCAACAAAAACGCAAAAAAATAATGAATATATATGACATATGGTGCGACTTAGAAAAAATTTAACTCATACTAAAAGTATGATTTTTATTTGTGATGCACATGTGCACCACACAAAAAAAAATAATATATAAAACCTTAATTTTTATTTTTATAGGATTAAAGATAACATAATTTTAAGACTTTTGGTGCAAATTTTAAAAAAAAAAATATTAACGTATGAAAAAGTGATGTAGGTTTTAAAATTTGTTTATGCAATTCTCACAAAAAGAGATGTTTTTGCAGGATCATTCCCCTATATATATATATATATATATATATATATATATATATCAGATATATTGGGTTTGTTTTGAACATATAAACTTTAGTTGGTATTAACTGTATTAACAATTAATATCTAGATATTTTCATTGGGAAAAAGACGGTATTTTAAGTGTTGGGCTATACTTAGTGAGGCATGAACATTAGAGAAGTGGGCTTGCATTGTCTTGGGCTAAATGTGTTTCCGATTTGGGCTTCATGGGCCGGACTCCTTTTGGGTTTACGATTCTAAGTAGGGTTTTTGTATGGGTAGTATAAATACCCAAGTAGTTTATGATTGGAACAAGTTCTCGATTACGATTTTCTGCATATCACTTGTATTTACGGCCGTGAACTCCTTTATATAGAAGATTGATTTTTCTCCATTCAAGATTTGATTGTGTTGCTTTGTTCTTCATCTCACATCAAGTCTATTTCATCATCTTCTTGTCGAATCACTCACAAACAAGGTTTCCACACTTGTTTGTGTTTACGATGTCGTGAACGATTGTTGTTTCGGGACCAACAATTGGTATCAGAGCTAAGAATCATCTGATTCGAGGTTCCACGATATTAGATTCAAGTGTTTGGTTGAATAGGTGGAAGCTTGCTGCTGTTCTTGGTGTTTAGGTCAAATTTCTGGGTTGTTCTTGCTGTTTATGATTTTTTGGTGTTTACGACTGAGAAATTGGTGTTTACGACTTCAAGATTCCATTTTTAGGTGTTTACGACAGTGTTTACGATCCGGAGGAGTTTACGACAGATTCACGATCGGAATTGAGTTTATGACCGTTTACGATCCGGAGGTGTTTGCGACTTAGTTTACGATCGGCCAGCCTATCATAATCATAAACTATAGTTTACGATCGGAAACACATTTGGACTTCATTTTCTTGAGTTTTTCCTAGGCTTTCGTCATGGATTTTGAACCTAGCATGTATCAAAAACTGGACTTTGAGATTGGATCGACTACCCGTCCTCCCAATCTCACATCTGCTGACAACTTCCTTGAATGGAAATACAGATTTCAGAACCATTTGAAAAGTGTTGATTTGAGACTATGGAGATCAGTTGTCATTCCTACTCACACTGAAGCGGGAAAAGTTGGGGTGGTGAAAACTGAAGCAGAATACTCGGATGATGATTGGGAAAAATGTAACAAGGACGAGATAGCATATGCTATCATGACAATGGCATTGACTCCTGAGATTGCTCAAGGGTTTAAGAAATACAAGACTGCAAAGAAACTATGGGATGCTCTGGTGGTGGCATATGAAGGAAATCCCGATATCAATGCAAGCCGTAAACAGATGCTAAAGCAGAAGTTCAACTTGTTCAATCACATTCAAGGAGAGTCCCTTGAAGCTCAAGTTCAAAGATTTGTGTCCTTAATTACTGAGATGTCAAGCTACGACGTTGAACCCGGACTGGAGGATAAAAATCTGAAACTCTTGAACAGTTTGCCCAAGTCCTAGAATACCAACATTTCAATAATCAAAGACAACAACAAGCTGGATGAATTAACTGTTGATGACCTAATTAACAAACTGAAGTCAAAGATGATTGACGATAAACAGAGAGAGCTGACTCATCTAAGTTCACTTAGCATGGCGGGAAAACTGAATCAGGCACTCCTATCTGAAGAAGTAGGCCCAAAACAGGCTGGAAGTTCGTCTGCAAATGATTCAAGTTCAAACACAAAGTCAACTGCATTTGTGGCTCGATCTCAAGAAAAATACACTCTTTCCACTGATGTGCTTACATAACACACATAAAAGTCCTTAACATATCGGACCACTAATACATGGATTATAGCGAGGAGGTATTGAGTAGTACTACCGGGTCTGACAAACCCCGCCCAAGTTAGTCGTTATAACTTGACTGGAGGTTAAACGGGTGTAATATGTGTCCTAATCAACACGCTTGTTCGTGTTAAACAAGGCGGAAAGGAAAAAAACACAAACAGTCACGCTTCGGTCGCGAACGCATAATGGTATTGAAACACAGCCTAGCTAGCTAACGATATAACTGCGATTACATTTCTACAAACTCTTGAATTTACATTTTGTTTAAACCTTTGAACTCACCAACCTTTGCATTGACACATTTAGCATGTTTTCTCAGGTATCTAGATTCGGAGCACGATTAGGACGCATGCATCTCATATGCGTCTAATAATCGGTTTAAACCATTTTTGGCTATTTACTTTCATCAAGGTTTTGGGCGCGTGTTTTGCGCAACACTTTTACTTACTTATTTTGCTTCCGCATTTTTTTAAACCGTGTCGAATATGTTTTGAAACTATATTTGGCGGGTTAAGTATGGCTAATGACTCAGGTCCTGGTTTGTCACACACCTCGCGGTTATACTCTGCAGGTGGATTTTAAGGGTGTGACAGATTACCCCTTCTTAAACCCTTTATTTACATATTTCCCCCACTCAAAAAGTTATTTACATATTTTCCTTCCTAAAACATATATTACATATCTATTCAATTTATTAAAATAATATATTAAACGATTACATATTTATCCAATTAATTAAAAAAAATACATTAAATAATTATTTTACCATTATTTGTATTTACATTTTTCACATTTTTAATATCATTAAGTATCTATTCCTTTAAGCCATAAAAATAATACACAATTCCTCACTTTTTAATATCATTAAGTATCTATACCTAATTTGTCAAAAAAGTTTATAATGGTGAATCAGAAAGCCGAAGACAAAGGATTACATATTGAGGAGTATGACGAACTTACAGAATTTGACGCGTAGTTTTTTATTCGGAATAAGGCACTGTTATGGCAGTTAAATAAGAGACAATTGACTGAAGATGTTAAACGGATGGAAGAGAAAGCAGAATGGAAGCATCATATGCAACGTGAAGCGGAAATTTGAAAGGAATAGGTGATCAGGAGTATACGTTTGTTACAGGAAATAGAGGGAGAAAATCACGAGATGGAGATGCTCCTGCTCAATATTTTGAGAAACAAGTGCATATTAAAAATACTACGGTAACACGTACATGTCTTTTAAGTAATAACCTGTTGTTAGATTAAACGTGTTTATTATTAAGGTTTTTATTTCATGGAACCTCTCAAAAGTATATACGTGCATTTGAAACAGTTTTGCAATTAAGAATCTACAGTTTTTTATAATAAAAGCTTGTATATCTTTAAAAAATGTCATGATAAGAGATTTTGCCATCCCATATATGCCTAAGTCTATGATTTCTCAATCTAAATTCGCTTCATGGACCGCTGAGGCTGTTTTTCCAAAAACAAATAAAGATGACTTCGGTTGTGGGTAAGTATGCTGGATTGGCTATCCAGACGACCATGTGTTTGAGTTTTATTCAGCAGCTAGGTTGGAACACTGGTCTGAAGACACATGGTGCCATATGTTTGTGCAAACATTTACTGGGATTGTAAAAGTTTGGTTTGATTCTTTATCGTCGGGGCAAGTTAAAAACTTTGAAGATCTGAAAACTAAGTTTTTACGTTAGTTTAGTTAGCAGAAGCGGTGTATGAAAGATCCAACAGAAGTGCATAATATCAAAAGGAAAGATAATGAGTCGATAGAAGATTTTATCACTAGGTTTAATAAAGAAAGTATGCGCGTTGAGGGAGGAGGTGTCAGTTGCGAATTTCAAGGTTTTGTCATGGGGAAAGATGTGCTCAGTTGGTGGAAAAGTTGCACGAAGATTTGCCAAGATCTATGGATGTTTTAATGGATAAGGCTAGGACCTTTCTGAGGGGAAAAAGTGCATGTGCGCATTTAAATGGATATGATGCAAGACCGGGACCGGTGAGACAGGGTTTTGTTCCCTTTACGCGTGGAAATGGTGGGCCAGTAAGGGGTACAGGTGCAATACCATAAAATTAATGGTTAAGGGTGCCCCCTGCAAAGGGAAAAGATTTTGGATGGATGCCAAAGGGCAATTATGGTACTGATCGAGGAACAAAGTTTGTGTGTAACATCCCGAATTTTAATTACGTGTATATTCCGTTAATGTTAGATAATATTGTGTTATGTGGCCAAATTGTGACCTAGCATGGTTAGTATATTTCCATGTTAGAATACCTTGGGGGTTAATTTGAAAATATTAAGGTTAAGTAGAAATTTAACCAAAAACCAAAATTTAAGGGTAAATCGGTAACTATGTGAAAGTTGCATTTAACAAAAGGGAGGAGGAAGGGGGAGTCGTGAAACACGACCTGCGCACCTAAGACCTCTCCTCCACCTCCCCAAAATCGAATTCTGCGTCATTGAGGTTCTAGGCTGCGATTTCCATCCCCAAACTTGGAATTGGAAGTGTGATCACTCTCTAGACCCAATTCTAGCACAAGTAAGTCAATCCCCCATATAGTTGCATGCCTAGGTTTCCATGATTGGGACCTTGAATCTGCAAAATTGTTGTAGATGAGCCAACGTTAGGTGCTATAGAACTTGTATGTTGTATGGATTTTGTAGTTTCATGGGTAATTGGTGAATTAGTCACCAAACCCTCCTATGTGAACTTCATGGCAGATGGTGATCTAGGTAGGTCATGAAATTGGGCTAAACCATGGGTTCTTAACTATATGATTTGGTTGATTATGTTGGTAAACGATTATTTGATGATGAGATTGTGGTGTACTTGCCTAAACTTTGCCATTTGGTAAGTAGGAGGTTCATGGGTATAATATGAATGTGTGCATCTAAGTACGCACACCAACCGTTTGATAAAATGCCTAAATGACACACAAATCTAGTTAAATGGTTATGTGACCATGAATTGTGTTTAAAATGATCATAGGAAGTGTAATTACTGATTTTTGATGATCATATGCATGTGTATGTAATGTCATGGGTGCCAGGGTAGCATGGACAATTGGTTGAAAATGAGGAGTCCTAACTTGTTTGTGGACTCAATAGGCAATCAAGGTGAAGGAGGTGATCAATTGGGCCACGCCGGAGGTAGCGGAAGCTCGAACTCACGAGGTAATGTATTCTTACTCCCTAAGTAGTATGCTTGAATTCAGTTTAGTTTATTGTGAAGTAACGCAATAGAAACTTGGGCCAAGTGCATACTTGTGCATGCTAAAGGCTTGTAGAAGTCATGGTGTGCCAAGGGGTTGCACGTCCATTGTTTAACTTAGTAGTAGTATGTGAGGTCCTCCAAACGCCACGTTCGCCACAAGGGTTCATGGGAGCCTAGGCTATGGCTAACCGGGGGCTAAAAGTGTCATAGGGCCCTTGATGAGTCCATCAAGTGGTGTTGTTACCCACGGATTTAATGGAATCTAACGCGAGGGTACAGAATACCATTGATGGCTACATGGGATTCCTTATGATGCAAATCACATCATTTAATGGTATGGGTAGGAATACAAGGGTTGAACAAGTTGTTGTCGGTCAAATTGGATATGGGATAGCAATTTGGAACTCAATTTTGAAAATGGCTAGTAAACAGGTTAAACAGGTTGGACTTGATAAGAAACCGGTATGTGCTAATGTTTTGCGCTTAGTAATGCTGTATAAATTCGTAATTCTGGTGCGGG
>JBCNJP010000003.1:61937974-61975893 GCA_039602395.1 Deinandra increscens subsp. villosa | reverse complement strand
AACTGTTAAACTTACTGCTTTGGACTGTAACTTAACCTTAATGTTAACTTATAAATTTCTGTTTATGGTTTGGTTGTAACTAAAGTCTGGGATCCTGGTCTGGATCACACCCCACACGGTTATACTCCGTTAGTGGAAATTGGGGGTGTGACACAAGCGCTTATACCTGCAGAAGTATGGCTTCCTACTCAGAGGATGGTTGAGGAAAGGGATAATGATCAAGAATTGCGACGTAACCTAGATTTATTGGAAGAACGAAGGGAAATGGCAGCAATCAGGGAAAGCAAGTATAAATAAGAAATGGAAAGATACTATAATTCTCATGCAAAGGTTTATCAGTTTAAAGAAGGGGATTTGGTATAGCGAAATAATGATGTTAGCAGAGTGAAACCAAAAGGAAAGCTAAATGCTTAATGGGAAGGTCCTTACAAGATATTGAAAGTGTTACAGAAGGGATCATATATGCTGGAAGATGGCAACGGAAATTTGTTATCGCGACCTTGGAATGGCATCCATTTGAAAAAAAATACTATGTGTAGTTTATGTACGGATATGATCCATTTCATGAAGAAAAGATTTAAGTGTTGTTATGACAAACACATGTTTAAAAGCTAAATAATAATAAAATAAAGTGATCCAAGAGATCATAAAATGGTTAACTATCATGCATTCTTTTGGATGCGGTCCTAAGAGACCAAACAAATTGATCAATTCCACAACATCCTTACGGATGTGACCTAAGGGGTTATAGAGATGGCCAAGCACCATTCAAATTCCCGGAAGAAATCTAAGTGATTGGAAAATAGCTAAGGCTTGTATTAATTCCTGTTGTGGTCTAAGTGACTGATAAATGGCCATGTACCATTAATTATAAAAAAAAAGCTATCAAACATAGATAAGATGGCAAATCTATTTAGAAACATGCCGAAATAATGATAATGTTTATTTTAAGGGATTGGAAAAAAGGTCTATAAGGTTAAAAGATGGCTAAAAAATTGAGTGTTCATTGTAGATTCATGGTTGTGATAAGGTTTTATTTGATAATAAGTACGCATATGATAGAGATAAGGTCAGTAACATAATTCATGCAATTGCATATGAACATTCAAGGACAATATAATATTTGTTCAAAAAACAGTTCAAAGGTAGCATAATTATCTTAAAAAAATGCATAAAGCCCTACACATACGAGCATAAGGAAAGTCCACATGCAGGTGGATCAAAAGGTAATTGTTTTTTCTGAAAAACGATAGAAATCTTACCTAAGTTTGCTAGTTAGGGGTCTTCACAGGGGGCTGATCCAAGGCAAGTGTTTCTTTGATAAGGTCCAGGGGAGCATCTATCATTTCTTTGTAGACATCAACAAACACAAGGGATAATTGTGAAAATGCCTCGGTAGCCTTCTTTAGCTTCATAGGGGCGGATGAATCAAAACATGTGCATGTTGCAGCAGTTGCTTTCGGATCATGAGCATAAAAAAGTCCAGCATGGACACCCTCGTTGAAACCACAAGAGTTCATGGCATTGTTCATTTCCACAATCGCTTGAGTAAGGGCTGGACTTTTCAATATTTTCTTCACAGCTGCTGGTATGCCTTCAGTCACAAGCCAGCTTTTCTCTGTCTCAAGCATTCTTTCTCTTTTGATTCTTGTTCAAAAGAATTCTTTCTCTTTTGAAGTTCTGATGAGACAAAGATAGTGGGGTGTTAGTATATATATATATATATATATATATATATATATATATATATATATATAGGGACCCTATATAGGGGAAGGATCAAATAAAAACAAGATGTTATTGCGAAAACACGAAAACAAATATTAAAACCTATATAACTCCCTCATACATTAATATTTTTTAAAAAATTTGCACCAAAAGTCTTAAAATTATGTCACCTTTAATTCTGGAAAAAAAAAATTAAACATTTAAAATTTCGTGATTTTTTTATTATTGCACATGTGCAATAATACATATTAATTATATTACACATGTGCAATATTAACAAAAAGAACGTTAATTTTTTTAAACTTTTTCCAGAATTAAAGATAACAGAATTATAAGATTTATGGTGTAATGTTTTATGAAAAATGTTAACGTATGAAAAAGTTATAGAGGTTTTAATATTATTGCACATGTGCAATAAAAATTTATTATTGCACATGTGCAATAATAAAAAAATAAAAAAATCGTTGAATTTTTTTTTTATTTTCTCCAGAAATAAAGATAACAGAATTATAAGATTTATGGTGCAACTTTTTATAAAAAAAAATTAATATATGAAAAAGTTATAAAGGTTTTAATTATTATTGCATATGTGCAGTAATAATAAAAAAAATTATTGCACCTGTGCAATAATAATTTTTAAAAAAAAACTAGATTTTTTTTTAATTTTTTCCAGAACTAAAGATAACATAATTTTAAGGATTTTGGTGCAATTTGTTTTAAAAAATATTAACGTATGAAAAAGTTATAGAGGTTTTAATATTTGTTTTCGTGTTTTCGCAATAAAAGTTGTTTTCACATGAACCTTACCCTATATATATATATATATAATATATATATTATATATATATAGGGGAAAGTTATTGTACAAAGGACGTTTTCTGTGCGAAGTGTGCGAAGGGATCTCGGCCGTTCATATGGGGCTTTTTTTATCTGACGGCGCTAAAAATGAAACATGCTTAATTAATTTAAAAAAATAACACTGAGTCATTAAAAGTGGTATTAAAGTCTTTTCAATTTTAAAAATGAGACACGCATACGCAAAAAAATATTTATGCATCGAAAAAAAAACAACGCAGCCTTTAACCTTTAAACAAAATAACGCATATTTGAAAAAAAAAATCACGCATACATGTTAAAAAACTCCAAAAAAACAAAAACCTAACTGTCTTACACTTTAATAAAAAACGCATTTCTTCAAAATAAAATAACGCACCCTTACTTTTTAATGCACACGAAGACAAAAACCACGCACCTATATAAAAAATCAACAAAAAACTAAAACCAGTATCCAAATCACGCACACACAAACAACAATAACGCACCTATCTAAAAAATCAAAGATAACACGCACACACAACAAACTCACGCACCTATCTAAAAATCAAAGCAAAAACTAAAACCAATGCCCAAATCACACACACACAACAAAAAATAACGCAACAAAGAACTCTAATTACGCATGATGTTCCTATAAATCACGCATTACAAAAAATATAAGAACGACAACTTTCAAAATTTTTCATTCTAATCTATTAAAAACGCTTTCATTTCAAATAGCTACATAAAAAAACATATTAAACAAAAGACAAAGAGAAGAGATGCCTAAAACATCTTCATATCTCTTAGAGAATCCTTTTGATCTTTCATTTTCTTCCTTGTGCTATCCATCAACCTACGAAGCATTTCGTGGATCTCCAGCTTCAACTGCAATTGATCCATAATGAACTCCGTAGCAGCACTCTGTATCTCACTGGGAGGATGATTAACAAACTCCTCATGCATCAAATTATAAGTTTCGATGCTATTAGAGGTGAGACCGACCATCATTCCGAACGAATTATTCATGATATCGCCTTTCGTTTCTTCTATGTTGCAGAGTTCCTCCAGCGCCCTTATCGCCTCAAGGGATTTTGTGAAAATGTAGTTCGATGAAGATGAAGCCATTGAATATGTGTAAGGAGAAAGGAAGATAGTGAATTTCTGAAGAAAAAAAATGTCTCTAACTAGTAAACTATGCGTAGAACTATTAAATACAAATAAGAGGAGAGAAACCGAACCGACGGAAAAGAAAAAAATAATAAATTAAAAACACGTATTCAGTTTCTTTATTACGCATAAAAAATATATTTAAAAATACGTAAATATCCATATAACTTGCGTCCTTCCATATACACAAAAAATATCAATCATGACTCCTCGATCACTCCCCCCCCCCCCCCCTCTATAAAATAGGAACTAGATTCGCTTCAGAAAAATAACACAACCCTCTGCAACTGCTCAAAAAGAAAACACATCATTATAAAAAAACCCGTAAAAAAAACGTACAGACTGGATTCCTCATCTTCACCATCATCTACCCCCTCTGCTAAAGATTTATTGATGAAAAAGAAGTTGAAGATGGAGATACTAATCGAATATCAGAAGGAAAAACACATGGTAGACGTTCTCAACCAAACCTTTGACACTCTACAACAGACGATCGAAGAACGAAATGAAGTAAAAAAAATCTGTTCATCTTGCCGAATACTGCCGTCCGTGATTTGGTAATTTTGTTCATGTCATACATGAACAAAACTGACATAGAACAGATGCAAACGATTACCACCATAGTCGGAGCCCTTCAAGCATCTGCCGATTTGAAGAATTATTTTCTGTCAAAATATAAGTAGTTTAATTTATGCTTTGTATGCTCTTGGGCGTTCTTTGTAATTTTAAGTTTGATTTTTGATTTTCTATCCTATAAAGAAACTTGTGATTATTCGTCTATTTACAGTGCACAAATAACGCATGCAAAAAAACTATCAAAAAATAACGCAAAGGAAGTAATGTTATAACTTAGGAAAGTAATAACGCAAATGTGAATAGATATCTCATAAGTTCTCAAAAGAAAAAGTTCTCATAAGTTCTCAAAAGAAAGAGTTCTTATTTGAACCTAACCTTCTATAAATTTCTATATAACATTGCTATAAAAAAATCGGAATATTATAATCTTTGACCCAAGCTCTCTCTCTCTCTCTCTTGGTAAATTCTATTGCAACCACAAATCATAGAGTGTAAACTCTCTTTTTGGTAAATTTTATTGCAACCACAAATCATAGAGTACAAAACTAAAAGGTAATTGAATTTGATTTCGACATGTCCGAAACTCTAAAATCAATACCAAATCTATTAAGATACCAAGATACCAACTAATATGTCTTAATTCTACAAAATATATCAAATATAAAACATTGCTAAGCTTCTCAATACACCTATGTAACTTCATCATCCAATAATCCTCAACTTTATACAACCTCCGATTTCTTAGATGATAATTCCCATAAGCCTGAACTTTATACAAATTAAACCAGCCATACTCATGTAGCCCACAATGCAATTCCCATAAAACCTTTTTCCTTTTGACCATACGTCTCAAACCATGAATTGATCCAACAGCCCATTTGATTATTATTTTTACAATCAGCACATATAAGATCATATATGAGCCCCACAATATCATTATTCCTCCCGAATTTAGTACCAACCTGCCATGCGCCAATCCTCATTCCCCGTTGACCATGAAAGTCAATTGTTTGACTAAAAAAGTAAAACCCCTCTAGAAACCAATTTTTATGCCAAGGTTTCCAATTCAGTCATTCAGCCCTCAATTTTATTTTCTTTTTTCCAATATACCAGTTGCAAATTACCAAATATCTAGAAAATCTATCTATTGACTTAAAAAGTCAACCCAATTTATAATTCTTCTACCCTTCTTCAAAAACAATTGACACCATCCAGCATACTTACAAATGCTAGTATTCAAGCAACCACTTGTCATTTTAGCCCACACTTTTAATCTGAATCTACTTCTACAGTTGACTAAAACAGTCAACACTAATGACTACAAAAACAATCCTTTCCAAATTTCTTTTTAGGCTATCTAAACTCATTTGCAGCCAATTAAACTTTATAAAAAATTTACCACGAACCCAGATTCCAATTTTGGTATAATATTTTTTTCAATATAAATCCCACATACTTTAAGAAATCGTGACTTTGACCCATAAAGCCAACTTTACCATGCCTAATCCTTTCCATTATCTCAAAATAACAAGCCCAATCAATTAACAACCAGATCTTCCAATAAATCTTTATTCCATGTCCTTCTAAGACAGTTATAGTATCATGAAGGGATACTACAACTGTACAACACCATAGAGCATATACCAACTATCCTTCAATCTGTACATATTGCAACCAGCACTACGTCCCCACCTTGTGCATAACATAGCATAGTTCAGCCCCACCTTAATTCTGTAACAAATAAGTAGACCCCCTTTTTTGCTTATTCCATAATATGCTAGACTAATGAATTGAGTATGTCCATGTTACTTTTTTTTCGAAGAATGGAAAAGATGGACACGATTACATGAACTTTTATGCTCATACCTGATGCATTGAAATAAAAATAATCGGTATTCCTATTTCCTAGCACATAATTTTTAGTCATGGTATGACCAAACAGAGCAGAAAATGCAAAGACTGTGAAGATTGTGGTAACTGTTGATAAAAAAATCAGATTTGTATCTGCATGAAAAAATGAAACTTTAAGGTAACAACTCAGAATTAATTAATTATGCAAACTTGTGCCACCAGAGAACAACTGAAAAAAAATTATGGACCAAAGCCCTCCTAATGGAATCTTAATTATGAACATTACTATCTTACCTACATATTTAAAAAAAATTTAAGGATAACATCCCCTGCCCTGCATTGTTTATAATCAAAAGCATGGTAACTTTTGAATTACCTTAGATAATAACGGTTCGAAGAATCTCAAGAAAATTAAATACATCACCATACACGTATAACAAGTTCTGCAATCCAACAACACAATGCAGTTAGCAACAGAAAAATGAAAGATAATACTGAAAACAATTAGCAACACTGATACAATATTAAATTCACCTGAAGCTAGATGTTTGTTAATATTGACTCTTGAGTGCACAGTCATTGAAACTGATGCCAAAGATGGAACCTTCACCTGTATATAATACCTCAAATTAGACTAATATTGTGTTGTACTTGCACATGATCCGATGCTTTTACAATTACAAACCATGTGCCACATAAGGCCAATTTATAGCTGCCAGTGTTCAAGAATAAAGCAATAGTTTGACAAATCATTAAAAACAAACAAAACTTCAGTTTCTAGTGTAATAGTTGTGATTTAGTTAAACAAATCAAAATCTTTGTGACTTCAGCCTTTGCCTCTTCCATTGAGGTGTAGTTATTCTTTTCATTCTGCTGACCCACATACCACTATATCAGATCCCTTTGCCTCATTCCAACTAACCCGCTCCCTAAAAACAACAAAAAGTATATATCAACTCATATTGAATACATTGAATACGTAATGTTTATGTGTAATGTCTCCTTCATTCCATGGTTTTCTTCAAGGGGTTGAACATTGTATGGATTGGGTATACGGTTCTTTAAGGTTAGTAATCTTTAAAAATAAAAATGAGCAGAGATTGGGTACACAGTTCTAGAAACAAAGATGTAAATTGGTGCAGAGTTGATGTATATAGTTTAGTCATTACCTTCAAGGTTTCACATTTGTGATGAATGCCACAAGACGGTTGTATTATAAATTAATAACCAAAAAAGGGTCATCTAATCTTCAGAGCATAAAATGAGATAGAGGTGGTAGGAGAGACATCAAATTATGTTCGGAACAAAGAGTCCCAAGGCGCAGCTCTGTTAACATCAGGATTATGTAAAAAGGAGGAAATTGTTGAAGAAAATTATAACAAAATGGGTAATAAAAAATGGATGGAAATAACCACCCCTCATTATCACAGATTCAAGCTGCTATTTGACTTCCCTTAATACCTACAAAAAAAGAACAAACTACATAGTGTTTATAATGTAAAATAAGTGAGTTAACATAAGCAGTGGCTATGAACAAACTATATAGTGTCTATGATGCAATAACAATTGAGGCAATATAGGTTTTCTAAACAAATCAGATTATAATTGCTTTGTAGAACCTGCAATACCACTTGGACTATTGTCTTATGTCGTCAAACTGAAAGAAAAAAAAAAGTAAACATACAACATACAGCAGATCTGTGGATAACAAGGGAAACAACCCACAAACATACAACAGATCTGTGGATTCAAGTCGATTGATGAAGAAAGTAGTAATAAGGGAAACAACTCAAAATGGAAGAAGAGAAAACCTGATTTTGGGTTCAAGAAATGAAGTAGAAACAGATCGAAAGAGGCAAAAGTAGAAATAACATACCTCAATCTGTATATAATCAATAAGAATGAAAAATAGAAGATACGCTTGTAGCAGTTGCCCGTTCTTGGAGAAATCCCTACATAACAGCGGCTAGAATTTAAAGATCTTAAACCAGAAAATGAAGCTTCGTGGATGATAGAAGAAAACTATAAAATAGGGTACCGAGAAGATAAGAAGGAAACAGTTTACCGACGTACCTCTATGTGACGAAGAAGGAATTTAGAGGAGCTTTAGCTGTGCCAAAAGATCGATGTGGAAGTGGTGTTGTTTGATAGTGGTGTTGGATTGAGTAAGAGCTTAGAAAATATATATAGCTAATTGTTTTTAGTGTATTAAAAACATTTTTAAACATTCACCGAAAGCATATCTATATAGGTCTAGTTTAAATCGTTTTTCAATTTCGAGCGCAACGGCGTGCTTATTTACGAGATTCATTCAGTTTCGGAGGAGTTATGCTTGATTAAAAATCATCGACATCGTGTTCATCTTGACTTTTCAAACATTCACCGAAAGCATATCAATATACGTCTAGTTTGAATCGCTTTTTAATTTCGCATGCAACTGTGTGTTTATTTTCAAGATTTATCCAGTTTTAGAAAAGTTATGCTTATTTAAAGTATGAGAGTTATTTTTTATTTTATTTAAAAAAAAAGAAATGAGCATGCTTTGAGTTTTGAGAAGTAATAGTTCTCTTATTCGGTCAGCGATAAAAAGATCGTGAATTCGGTCCGATGCGTCGGATTCAGTCAGAGCAAATATACAATTTAATCAAACAGGCTTACTGCTTACTTAGTTCTCGGTAAGCTCTTACTAGACTGGGTAAGTGATTATCAAACAGCCCCGAAGTTTATCTCATTCATCAGCGAGTTTAGATCCGATAGATGTCGGTTGGCTATAAAATTGAAATGGTTTACATCGATTACCATCATACGCGAATGAATACCCTAAAATTGAATGATTACTTCAAGAATTCTCTCATTTTCTTCAGCCAGGAGAGAAAGAGAGATTGATATCATACTGCCTTCGTTGATGTACTTTATGGCTGTTTTGGTTTCAAATTTTGAATTCTTCCCCCTAAAAGGAAGTTCATATGAGCTATTGAATGAAAAGAAGAGGGAAAGAGTGATGCTCAGTTACCGGATTACTGGGTTTTTACTAAGCGGGAATGACAATTATGGGAGGTTTGATATAAGGACTGAGACTTGCTACCGAGTCAGATGCCTTTGGGGGGATTCGATCTCAACACATTTTCAACCAAAATTTTAAGATTTAATGCTTTAAGGAGTTGTACATCATGCTTTCTCCTCTTGTACACTCTTAAAAATTCAACAATCACCATTTTCTCTCTTATATATACTAGTAATGTACCCGCGCGTTGCGGCGGCGGCAGTACATAAGCATTATTCGTCATTTATTCGCTCGTTATGGCCACACAACAGTTTGGGAATTCATTTGGGAAACAACGAACGCAGTACTTGATTTTTGTTCGTTTATCCATACCCTCGTGATATATCTTCGAATGTACGTATATTGGTTTTCTCATTTGTATCATCGATTTAGCTTATCTACCCTCGTAGAATTCAAACAAATAATAGCAAACAGCCAAATTGAAATAGATATTGGTCACAAACATAGTAATTTAAAACCAAAAGAGTTTTAAGATAGAAGTTATCAACATAGTTTTAAGATATCAGTAATAACATAGTAGTTTTGGGTTCAAAAGTCGGGTGTCACAAAGATGTGAGATAACTTCTTAATTGACTCAAATCAGTTATACTTGTACTTGCAGTTAATCGTAATAGAAGAATGTTTCTGATATATTAAGAAGTATGCACTAATGCAAACGTACGCCCATCCCTATGCGTGCGTATTCCCAGCCCTTTACACTCGTTTTCCCAGCCCCGCACTCTCGTTTTTCAGAGACCATTATGCATGTACAGCAGGGCAGTTTTACAGCTTGCACAACTGTATTTCCAGCCCTATATGAGGGTATTTGAAAGCCCTGTATATGTGCTTTTCAGCACTATATGGCTGCATTTTCCCAGCCTTATATGGTTGTATAACATCCCCTGTATAGTGACAGAGGGTGTGAAAATACTCAAACGGCCATTTTACTTTTTATGAAAAAAGAGATCTGAACATGCATTCAAACCACAAAATTAAACGTTCATAAAGATAAAGATTGGATGATCTCAAATAGAGATAAAACGAACTTTGACTTGTGCATATTGAGCTCGTGTATTCCAAAACAACACATCCTTGACCAAAGTACCATATGTAAAATAATTGAAAGAATGAATTTTTATATGCGAAGTACTATCTAGGAAAACATGTGCTAAGGCATCGACATCATAGGATTATGTGAATTATAAATCTATGATGTAGGGAAATCCGCTGTGTATTCTTCATCAATAAATTAGTAATGGAAATCCGTTGTGTATAATTCTATGCATAAAACCTCATACATTTTAGTTAAAAATTAGATTACTAATGAAAATATACAATTTTCAAAATCATATTTCACATGCAAACTATTATGTAAAATTTAAAAGTTCAGATGAAAGATGCTTGGGTAGAAATCCAACTTGAACCGTTATTCGACCCTACCATTTTGTCCAGTTCTATCTTAAAGTAACACTTGAATAATGAAAGGGATAGGCATTCACCTTCATAAAGTAACATTTTGTCTAGGGAGGGAGAATCTGAATCTAGCACAAAAGATCTAAGGCAGCAGCAACTATTCACCTTCATAATCCTCATAAAGGGATAGGCTTTCAATCAACTGTCAAAATATGACCATGTTATTAGTAATAAGGCTACAAAAGCTAGCATTGTTTTCCCTTTTCTTTGGTTTGTAATTTAATTAATAACATAATCAGACCTATTTGGGAATTTATAGACCACGTACCAGCTGATGCAGTGATGCATACTTCACTTGGATACAAAAAATTACGCTTGATAACCCTCCAGGCCTCTACAAATGGCATCCCATTCATTAAGGTAGATTTTTTTTATATCCAGGTGCACCTGTGTCAGTTCAGTTAAAAATACTTATGCACCTGAGGAAAATTAAAAAAAAAAAGTTCCAGAAAATCACAAATGATTAGGAATTACACAACCTTATGCAAAACATGATCATGACAGGAAGCAAAAGCCTCCGTAAGCTAGTCATCATCTAGAATCTCCTTCCCTGTACAGATTACATAGAAAGTTAAATATAGTTTTTCATAAAAAAACAGAGAAACTAAAAGGTATCTAAAATGCATTTATTAAGAAAATACATTTATAATCATGGTTTAAATGTTGTATATGTACCCTAACACATGATAGACCCAATATAATAAACAACCTACCAAGAAGAACATGTGAAAAATAAAAGCAACACACTGGATCATAGGAACCCATATATGCTGCCAAAGTGACACTCTATTGCCTCCTAAACATGTGTATTAACTGAACTTCAAATACCTTCACTCACAAAAGCTCAACAAGACATATATTTATAATATTCTAGTATTTTACCAAAGAGCACATCTGGTCTTAAAACTAAAATCTCATTCATTCATTGTCCATTAGATTACGATGGCAACCCCTACAGACCTTGTATATAGAATTATACAAATCAGAAAAAATTCCTTATAGCAGGTCTAATACTCCAATACAAAGCTGAAATATATGATCCATGTAGATTATAACGGCAACTTAAATTTAATAATCTAATAAAAGTATACAAATCTGAAAATAAGAATCAGACAGAAGAGCAGGGAGAAAAACATCTAACGCCTTTATTTGGTGCACCTCCTAGGTGGGGTGACCTTGACTATACTGCTGAAGAACCTGAACCAAACAAACCTGGGTTAAAACAGAAAAGATTAGATAAAGTGTCCACTATACATCCTTTCCTGCTACATTTTTTACATACCATAAGAACTGCACCTCCTTTTGACACTTGAGCCAGTGGATCGCCAAATGCATTCAACTCTTCATCTTTTATACCTGTTTATCACAAGTCAACATATCATATCCATGTGTCAATAGCTATCATTAAAAAAAGAAAAACAGAAAACAAATTTTCCAAAAGATTTAATTTGTAACCTATTTTCTCTAGGGTTTGTGGTGGAGGATTGGACGGCGGCGAGATTTGGTTTGTGTGGTAGAGAGGTACAAAACAAATGAAAAGTCAGATTAATCAACTAAGAACATGATGATACATCAATTACCTGAAACAAAGCTTCGTTGATATAAGAGAAACCCTAGATCGATAGCCTGCTAAAGAATAAGAAGAAGAAGAAAGATTTAAGAAACTTTACAATTGATAACCTGAAACAAGGTGTGTTAATCTCAAAAAAACGTAAGGAGATTCGTTTGAAAGCCTTGCCTGCTCCGTCGTCGCGTATTTCTTTCCACGGCAACCCAAAGGAACGATCCAAAACTTCTAGGGCTTTACAGAGAGAGAGGGGGGGGGGGGATTTTGAGATATGTATGTGAATTGAATATCCAATTTGAAGAAGAGCGGAGGTGTCACATCGGAGATGTCTGACTGTCTGGTACAAACCTCTGCAAAAAGGCAAATGAGGTTTGAGAAGATTTCAATTTGGATCAAATCTAATGCTCGGTTTGAGAAGATGCATTAGAAACTTGTACATTATGCAGTTAAGGAGGTACTCTTTAAATTTAAGAGATTACTTTAAGAAGGTAAAAGAAATGCTTTATAAAGTAGTAATAGATTAATGTATTTTAGATATAGATATATATATATAAATATATATATATAGGGAGAGGATCATTTGAGAATCAATTGGGTTTGAGAACTTAAAAGAACTAATTTGAGCCACAAGTTTATTTACATGTATCCCCACTCCCATGAATTGTAGTGGTCCCCCCTGTAATTTGTGGTTGAGATTTAGTTCTCAAAAGTTCCCAAAACAAAAAGTTCTCATTTGAACCTAACCCTATATATATATATATTTATAAATATATATGTAAAAATAAATAACATATAATAATAATAAACTTTTGCGATACCGGATAAAGATTCTTGTATATTGGAAAGTTGCTTGGAATTCTCTAGCTTCATTTTTTCCAACAGAGCTTCTTTTTCTTGAAGAGTATTGGTATATTCTTCATATTGAGTCTATTAACGTTTCTCTAATTTTTTGGAAAACGAGCGAGAGTTGTTCAAAGATTTTTCCAGATCTGAAAGTTTTGATTCCAAAGAATGCTTGGCCTGGTGAAGTTCTTGATTTTCTTTCTTCAAGGTTTGGAATTTTTCCGACAATTCAGGGTTCGTAACTGTTGTACCCTTAGCATGAAAACATTGAAGTTGATGTTCCGCTTTCACCCACCGAGAGTATAACTCAGGGATTATGGCATGATTGGCTGCATGATAAGAAATAACTTTGGAAGCAAAATCGGAGGCTGGAAGTTCTTGGGAAGTTTTCACATCAGTAGGGCTTAAAGACTTAAGGAAAAAGTCTTTAGGACAAGTTCCAGGTGGGAATAAAAAAATCGTCAAGAACGATTGTTGAATTGTTTCAGAAACCAACCAATTTGACTTCATTGCGCATCCAGAGCGCTTCCGAGAAACCCGGGTGTTGGAAAGTACTTGCGAAAGAGGGGTTACGGATGATGCGACATGAGCAGTAATGGGCATGAAGTAAATGACTGGTGAGGATATCAAAGCTTGAGTAACTGGTATGAGGGATGTCACACCCTAAGAAATTACTGAATGTGGGCATGTGACTGATTTGGCATCATGGTCATGGTTACGAATGATTGACTTCTAAATGAATATTTAATTAACCATTTGTCTTTCGAAAATATAAGTCTCAAAAGTTTATTTAAATATTTTAACCCATGGCAACGGAAATTAAGTAGTGGTTACATGATAAAGTTTTCAAAAGACAATGTCATGAGATTTATAAACATAACTACCCTAAGGCGTAATGCGTCTAAATCTCCAAAATGAAATGCATGAACACACGACAGGTAGACCATGATATGACAAGCAGGATCGGAACAGAAAAACATGGAGTTGCAGTCTCTAATCACCTGAGAATTCAAGAATTTAAAAAGTCAACAGAATTGTTTGTGAGTTCACAGGTTTTATGACACTAGAACTGTTGGAAATTATGTTTGAAAATGTTTAGCCTGTCAAGATATTAGTTTATTTGACACTGTTGTTGTAAAGATCAATAATGAACCTTGAATTCAAAACAAACTGTTTACCCACTCCTGATGTTCTTCCCCAAGAACACCGAATGACCAGAATAACAAATGTACCCCTTGACTATAACCATGGAGTCATGACTGGAGCGACCAAGTCAGGGCAGGGTCGTCAACCCAAATAGATCTATTCAAAAGCTATCGTTTCGAATGAACTAATTGAATTCAATTAATAGTGGGACTTAGGCATATAACATGAATCAACATGAATACACAGATTTGGGGATATGAAAAGAACATGAAATCAATACTTCTTACAGTTATCATAATATCTGACAAAAATGAAATTGAAAGGCAATCATTGAATTCTCCCCCAAGTTAGAAAACAGAAATGTAAAAGGGGCCGTGAAGACTCACTTGGTTTGAAGATGGACTGACATGTATGATTGGTTGAACTTAGCCTAGCAAACGTCTACAAGGTAATGTCATGACTGTTGGATTAGGTGTCTAAGCCTATAACTATAATTGATAGCAGCACAGTCCTTTTGGGTTGCCCTCGAGACTCAGCAAATGGAGAATTAATTAAAAGGGAAAAAGTAATAGTGTTGTTAATTATTATAGTTTAATAATTAACTAGACAAAACTATTTGGGAGGATAATTAACAGTTTGTTAATTAAAGGAGATAAATATTAAATCAATAGTTGATTTATATTAGGAATGGTTTTATCCCACATTAAGATTTTCGAAAATCCCTCCTAGGGTCAAGGAGAATTTCGAAAATTCAACATAATCCCACATTGGTGGAATTATAAAGTGAGGAGGATATCCAAGGCTATAAATAGGGGCCTTAGGGATTCATTCCAACTTGCTCATCAGGCTTGAGTATTCGCCTCTCTCTTTCTCCCTCCTTTGTGGTTTAACCAAAATTCGATTTTGGACTAACCACTTCTAGTTTAATTTTCTCCCTTTGGAGTACTTGGGTGTGATCCCATTAGAGGCACGACGCTTGTGGTGCTAGCTTTCCAACGTTGAAGGGGATTGTGTTAGTTGTTTACTATAACAACTAAGAGGTATGTAACTCTGTCTGTTTTGTTTACATGTTTGTTTATTTTTCAGAAATAGACTAGGGTTCGTTATTTGTTCTTAGTTGTAGGTCCAATAGAGAAAACATAGATCCTGGTTTTAGGTTGCATGCACCCTTAAGAGTTTAAGTATGCTTGTAGTGCCTGAAACCCATCAGTGGTATCAGAGCATAAGGCTTGTTTTCTATTGAATTTGCTATGACTAGGAATGAATTCTGATTTGAGGCTTAGAAATTTCGAAATTTTGGTTAGGAGGCTATAAAAATTCGATTTTGATATTAGGGTTTTAGTTAACCTAATTTTGCCTTCTAGAATTTCGAATGCCTTAGGATAAATTAATTAGATTAATAGTTATCCTATAATATATATATGTATATAATAGTTAATAGATAATTAATGGTATTTGATATATATGTATATTAAATTCGTAAACTATATATGTATTTGATACATATGCAAATTCGTAATATATATATATGATATATATATATACGAATTTTTACTCCATGGGTTTATTTCCTAATAAACCTAGTATTTTGGAAAAGTTTTAAAATACACCTTATACTATATGTAAAAGATTAATAATTACTATATGTATAAGAATAAAGTCAGTCAACCAATACTAGGCCTCATTCACGAAGCTGGTCTATAAGGGGGGTATAAGGAGATTGCCTATAAAATGGCAGTTGAATGGGTGTACATTCCTCACCCACCGCTCCCTTGACTAGTGGAGGGTCGTTAGCCGAACGGGTTTGATAGGACTAAATTAATAACATTAAAAGTATAATGATATTGAAAGTAACTAAACCTATATTTACTATTCCTAGTTACTTTTAGGAAAAATGTGAAATTGTATGCTAACCCATGAAATTGCACATTACACTTTATAAGTCGTTAGTGGAGCGTGCGTGGTTAACCAGCACACTAATAGGGACTAATAAAGAGTGGTAATGGGTATCTCAAGAATTATCATTGTTGATGGAGCGCGTGTGGTTAACCAGCACATCAATTGAGATGATAAATGACATTGAGGTTGCCAAGCAGATTTGCATGGTTATTCACATCTTGTTTGTGATCCTCGGTATCCCAGTCACAAATGGAAGAGCATATTCCGAGATTAAACATGCCATTGAATAGTTTCGATGAATCTCAAAAGAATAATCCTACATTATATAATTTGCAATTAGATTACGGCATCCCTTCTCTAAGTTGTGAATTTTATAAGTTGTACTCCTAATTATTCTTATCTAACTTATCCACCCTCTACTTTCAGAAATGACTACTCCAATGGATACTACTGCTTCCTCCTCCTCCTCCACCCACAACTTCTCCTTACTGAATATCTGCTCCAAAGTCATATTGGATGGTGCCAATTATAGTGACTGGATGCGCAACATAAAGATGGCCCTTCGTTTTGAAGACAAGGAGTATGTCCTCGAAGAAGAACTTGTAGAAGTAAACGAAGAGACCGCCACTGCTGATGAATTAGCCACGTACGAGCAACACAAGAAGGATGCATCAAAGGTTGCTTGCGTCATGGTTGCCACTATGATCCCTGAATTGCAAAGGTACTATGAGGACTACTGGCCGTACGAGATGAACAAGGACCTTATGGAAAAGTTCAATAAGCGAGCTCGTCAAGAGAAGTACGAGATAGTGAGGTCCCTCATATCTAGCAAGATGAAAGAAGGGGAGTCAGTTAGCGCTCACGTGCAAAAGATGCAACGTTACGTGGAACGCCTTGAGAAGCTGAATGTGCAAATCGATCAGGAGTTGGCTATTGACATAGTCCTGAACTCCTTACCTAGTTGTTATGATCAGTTCATATTGACCTATCATTTGAACAACAGTGAGACCACTTTGGCTCAATTGCACAATCTTCTAAGAACGACTGAAGCAGGAATGAAGGGGAAGAATGTTGTTCCCGCTCCTGCTAATACTCCTGTTCTAGCCATTGGTCAGGGAAAGGGGAAGAAGAGGAAAGGTCCTCCTAAACAGAACTGGAAGGGAAAGTCTCAGCCAAAGCAAAGTTCTGATGTTGCCCCTGTCTCTAATCCCAAAGAGGCTACTTGTTTTTATTGCAATGAGAAGGGTCATTGGAAAAGAAGCTGCCCAAAGTATCTGCAGGACATTAAGGATGGAAAAGTGAAGCCATCGTCTGCAGGTACGTACACTATTTGTTCTGATAACTCATTATCTTCTGTTTCTTGGGTTCTTGATACAGGATGTGGTTTTCACATTTGCTCTGTTGTGCAGGGACTAAGAAAAAGTAAAGATATGGAGCGTGGAAGGATGAACCTGATCATGGGGAATAGGCGATCTTCACCTGTTACCAAGATTGGAGTTTATAGTCTTGTGCTTAGTAATGGTGTTACTTTAGAGTTATTGAATTGTTGCTACTCGTCAGAAATGACACGAAACATTATTTCTTTTCATGCATTGTTTAAACAAGGTTTTAGTTTTTCTTTTAATGATGAGAATGGTTCCATTTCTGCTTATAAGAATGGTGTTTTCTATTTTGAAGCTTTACCTTGTAATGGTGTGTATGAAACTGTGACATGTGTAGACAACTTAGGCAATAGTGTATTTCAAATTGATTCGTCTAATGGTATAGACAAAGCATGTTTGTGGCATTGTCGTCTTGGACACATTAGCAAGAAACGCATGGAACAGCTCCAAAAGTATGGGGTGTTAGAGTCTTTTGACTTGAGGTCAGAAGATACATGCGAGTCTTGTCTTCTGGGTAAGATGACAAAATCACCTTTCACTGGATCTTGTGAAAGAGGTGAAGGTTTGTTGGATCTCATACACACGGATGTGTGTGGGCCCTTCAGATCAGCCACAAGAGATGCTAATCGATTCTATGTGACTTTCACTGATGATTATAGTAGATATGGATATGTCTACCTAATCAAGCATAAGTCAGAAACTTTTGAAAGGTTCAAAGAGTTCAAGCAAGAAGTCGAGAATCAACTAGGCAGGAAGATAAAGATGCTCAGGTCGGATAGAGGCGGAGAGTATCTTAGTATCGAGTTCCTCGACTATCTTAAGGAATGTGGAATAGTTTCACAATTGACACCTCCTAGGACACCACAACTTAATGGTGTAGCTGAGAGACGCAATCGAACCTTGTTAGATATGGTTCGTTCCATGATGGGTCGAGCTTCACTTCCAATCACATTCTGGGGGTATGCCTTAGAGACTGCCGCCCATATCCTTAATCTTGTCCCAACAAAGAAAGTTGCCAAAACACCTCACGAAATGTGGACGGGAAAAGTTCCCTCACTAGCACATATCAAGGTTTGGGGTTGTGAGGTTTTCGTTAGACGAGAGACTCACGACAAGCTTGAACCTCGAAGTGAGAGGTGTGTTTTCATCGGTTATCCACAGAAGTCTTTTGGATATTTGTTCTACAGACCAAGTGAGAACGTGGTTTTTGTAGCACGAAGAGGAGTCTTTCGCGAGAAAGAGTTCATATGCAAAGAAGACAGTGGGAGCCATGTTGATCTTGAAGAGATTCAAGAGTCAACCGATGAAGGAACTTCTGAGACCGCTAGGGTTCAACCAGAGGAAGAGATTCCAGTTGAACCAGTTGACAATTCATTACCTCTTAGGCGTTCTGAAAGAGTTAGCGTCCGACCTGAGTTCTATGGTTTCCATATAACTGCAGATAGTGACACGTTTATCAGTGATAACACACTGGTAAATTTGGATGAGCCAGCTAACTACAAGGAAGCCGTGGCGGGCCCTGAGGCTGCAAAATGGAAAGAGGCAATGGATAGCGAGATACAGTCCATGTATGACAATCAAGTTTGGAACTTGATTGATGAACAGCCTGGTCGAAAGACAGTTGGTTGTAAATGGATCTTCAAAAAGAAGACCGATATGCATGGTAATGTAAGCACATTCAAAGCACGACTGGTGGCGAAGGGATTTACTCAAACCCCAGGGGTTGACTATGATGAGACCTTCTCACCAGTAGCTAAGATAAAGTCTATTAGGATAATGCTGGCCATAGCTGCGTTTCATGACTATGAAATCTGGCAGATGGATGTCAAAACTGCCTTCCTAAATGGGAAGCTGGCTGAGGATGTTTACATGAGTCAGCCAGAAGGTTTTGTAGATGCAAAGTTTCCTAATAGAGTGTGCAAGCTTGAGAAGTCCATCTATGGATTAAAACAAGCATCTCGCAGTTGGAATCTTTGCTTCGATGAGAAAATCAAAGAGTTTGGATTCTCTAGAAGTGAGGATGAGTCCTGTGTATATGTCAAAGCTAGTGGGAGTATAGTAACCTTCCTAGTGTTGTATGTTGATGACATACTCCTTATAGGAAATGACATTCCAACCTTGCAGGAGGTTAAGTCCTGGCTTGGAAAGTGTTTCGCTATGAAGGATCTAGGAGAGGCTGCTTATATTCTGGGGATAAAGATTTCAAGGGATAGAAGTAAAAGGCTAATTGGACTGAATCAAAGTACATACTTGGATAAAGTAATGAAGCGATTCTGTATGGAAAATTCAAAGAAAGGAGATTTACCCATCCAGAGCAATACCAAACTGAGTAAGACTCAGAGCCCGAGTACAGATGAAGAGTTAGCAGAAATGAGTAGAGTTCCATATGCTTCCGCCGTTGGATCTATTATGTATGCTATGACATGTACTCGTCCTGATGTGTCTTTTGCCTTGAGCATGGTTAGTCGTTATCAGGGAAATCCAGGTAAGGCTCATTGGGTTGCGGTAAAGAATATTCTCAAGTATCTGCGAAGGACTAAGGACTGGGTCCTAGTACTTGGTGGCAGTGATACATTGAAAGTGACTGGGTATAGTGACGCCAGCTTTCAAACAGACAGAGACAACTTTCGATCTCAATCTGGCTGGGTCTTTACCTTGAATGGAGGAGCAGTGACTTGGAAGAGTTCCAAGCAAGAAACGGTGGCTGATTCTACTTGTGAATCAGAGTACATAGCAGCGAGCGAAGCGTCAAAGGAGGCTATCTGGTTGAAGAACTTCATCGGAGATCTTGGAGTTGTGCCAACCATTAAGGAGCCAATTGAACTTTTCTGTGATAATGAAGGTGCAGTTGCTTTGGCAAAGGATGCAAGAAATGATCGCAATTCAAGGCATATCGACAGAAAGTATCATTTCATCAGACATAAAGTAGAAGAAGGGTACCTCGTTGTGAAGAGGATATCATCAGAGGAGAATCCTGCAGATCCGCTTACGAAGGGTCTGAGTAGGATTCGACACCATCAGCATGCTAGGGGCATTGGTCTGAAGGATGATGTAGTTTTTGGTAGTTAGATTGAAACTTGTAACAAAGTAAATGTAATTGACTTTTGGTGATTGAATAATGGAGATTTATTTATGAGTTTGACTACCTTTTGTCAATTATTTATTATTGTGTTTCATTTTTGCATGTTTTACTTCCTGAATGATTAGATTATTCAAAACTCCACAGTCGGTCATACTTTTGGAAGTAAGTAATGAATTAAGACTGTCATGAATGAGATTGTAGATTGTCTAAAGAGTGTTAGACATAGCAATAGAATTGCTGCAATATTCATGAGTACTTTGAAATGGAGAATTTAAGTATTGGATAAACCCACGCTCAGAGAATTACTTCATGGAATTTATCACGAGTAATTCTGAGACGATAATATCCTATAATCTTTAAGCGGAGATATATGAGTTGTGGTTTACAAGTCAGTTGTGCATTGATGATACGTAAACGCATTGGTAACTCGATGTTATAAAACGTATTGTTGTGCATGATTTGATGAGTAGATGGTACAAGCATATAAGTCAAAGTTTATTCGTTCCTTTTGCCCTAACGGGAAAAGCGATATCTTTGGGCCCCTCGGTGATTTGATGTTGACTTATAGTGCCGGGCCCGGTCAGGACTAAATTGATGTGTTCAATTGGAAGTTCTAAAGTCATTACAAATCGGAAATCGAGAAACGAAGTACTGAACAATGAGATTGATTATATTCCATGTCTCATGTTCGAATGATATCTTGTAGAACGAAGGATTATATGATCTCTTATCTTAGGACACATAACTGACTGGGTCAAAGTTCGACAGCGTTGGTTGGAAGCTACAATTTGCTGATCAATTAAGAAGTTACAAAGGCAATATTAGTTATTAGACTTATCCAAGTGGGAGACTGTTGGATTAGGTGTCTAAGCCTATAACTATAATTGATAGCAGCACAGTCCTTTTGGGTTGCCCTCGAGACTCAGCAAATGGAGAATTAATTAAAAGGGAAAAAGTAATAGTGTTGTTAATTATTATAGTTTAATAATTAACTAGACAAAACTATTTGGGAGGATAATTAACAGTTTGTTAATTAAAGGAGATAAATATTAAATCAATAGTTGATTTATATTAGGAATGGTTTTATCCCACATTGAGATTTTCGAAAATCCTCCTAGGGTTAGGAGAATTTCGAAAATTCTAATAATCCCACATTGGTGGAATTATAAAGTGAGGAGGATATCCAAGGCTATAAATAGGGGCCTTAGGGATTCATTCCAACTTGCTCATCAGGCTTGAGTATTCGCCTCTCTCTTTCTCCCTCCTTTGTGGTTTAACCAAAATTCGATTTTGGACTAACCACTTCTAGTTTAATTTTCTCCCTTTGGAGTACTTGGGTGTGATCCCATTAGAGGCACGACGCTTGTGGTGCTAGCTTTCCAACGTTGAAGGGGATTGTGTTAGTTGTTTACTATAACAACTAAGAGGTATGTAACTCTGTCTGTTTTGTTTACATGTTTGTTTATTTTTCGGAAATAGACTAGGGTTCGTTATTTGTTCTTAGTTGTAGGTCCAATAGAGAAAACATAGATCCTGGTTTTAGGTTGCATGCACCCTTAAGAGTTTAAGTATGCTTGTAGTGCCTGAAACCCATCAATGACGTATTAGGGTTTGGCTATCTTGAGTTAGTGAATACGTCACTCAATGTTCAAGGTTAAGTCTCGATTGTTATTACCCGATGACAGTGATGGAAAACCTAGGATATTATTTATTGGCTAATAAATAATATTGAAGTTGATGTAATTTATTATTTATTTGAATAAATAAATAATAGTTAGATTTTTACATTTGAAAAATAAATATTGAATAATATGGATTATTTTTCATTAATCGTTAATTCACTAAATATTTGTAAGGTTTTGAACCCTTTTGATTAATAAATAAAATCTTTCATTTATTAATGTTCGAATGCGTGTATTATACCACGCATCAATACATAGTATATGTCATGTTTTACGAAATGAATTTTGACACTTTAAAGTATATCCATTAGTATGGAGAAATGTTTCCAAAAATATATGAAATTATATTTTTGTAAAATTAAGTGTTGGTTAGTCCGGTGTTTAGCCGATTTCACCGGTTTTACTCGTTTTATGACATTTTAAGTTTCCTTAACCCTTAGGATTTCTTAGTAAACTTGTTTTAATGTGGTTTAGGGTCTTAGGTTGCCAAGTGTGCCGGTGGGAGTTTAACTTGTAAAATTTACGTTTTCGAGTTACCGAAAGTTACAGTTTTGGTCCGGTTTACTTCTAAAACACGTTTTTCCACTTTTGAACTTTAGGAAACATTTTTATATGTCAAAATGAGCATGTTTTATTTTCTGGACCAGATCCAAAGTCTTACTAAAAAATAAGTTATATTTTTCGTCGAAAAGTCTTATTACGGTATCCGATTGTTCCGTTTTCAAGTGTTTAACTTCCGAATCACTTTGTAAGTTTGAAAAAAACAATTTTGGCAGCCCTAAATCATACTTCACAAGTTCTAAGTGGTCATTTTTTTGTCACAAGTATTTTTACTTAATTTTCATGATGATAATTGATATTTGTATCATAAAAACTATATTTTTATATTTCTTTGAAATTTCATAGGTAAATCTTTAACAACACTTTTAGTGATCCAAATTCATTTTATGACAAGTTTGGTTTAAGATTTTAAGTCATTTTCATGAGGTGTTTCTAAGATTGTAAAAATATATATGTTTCAAGATGACACTCTTTTATGACACACAAATGGAGTGTCATGTTTGTCAATTTTTAACATAATATATATTTCTTCTAAAACTTGGTTTCCAAACATTAGGTTTATGTATTTCCACCAAATCAACATACTAAATTATTTAAAACTTATAATATGTTAGGATTTATAGACTTTGTCACCAATGTAAAGCTTTTTAACATAAACATATATGTTATGCTAATATCTTTATAAGTAATTTGTTCAAACAATATTCTAGTTTCCATCAAAGGCATAAGTTGTTACTAACATACATGTTTGCTAGTAAATCATCCAACAACATAATCAAGACTTAGATCATGAACATGTTAAGTGACATAAATGATATGAAATATAGAAATAATCAAGAAAGTAAGGGTTTCCTCACTTAGTCTTAAACCGGATCGGTAAAGGACTTGATGGGTTGTTGATTAAGCTTCCAAGTTTAGCTTCTAACCCAACCTTGATCTTGAATTTGGAAGAAAATGATGAAAGAATGAGAGATTTGTCATGGATTTTGACAAGAAAACAAGAGGTTAGAAAGGTTGTTCATGAAAGAAATTAGAAAGGAAATGAAAAAATGGTGATGGAATAAGAAGGATGAATGGATTACCTTGATCAAAGAAGTGATTAGAAGCTTAGACTGAGTGGTGGTTGATGGTGAAAAGTGGTGGTGGTGGTGGTTCTCTTGGTGGCCGAGAGCAAGAAAGAGAGTTGAGAGAAAGGTGTGTGTTTCTTGATGTTGTAAGTGATGAAATGAGGAGGTTTGAGTGTTATAAGAAATGGTTAAGTGGTGGTGCATGGTCTCGCTTTTAATTGAACCGAAGAGAGGGTTCGGTTGGGGTGATCTAGCCGAGAACAAGGGTAGAGGAGAAGATGGCTTGATCCACTTGATCTCTTGGTGAAATGTGAACCAATTGTTGTGTGTTTGGGGTGTTTAGAACCGGCAAGAAGAGTGGGAGGGACAAAGAGACCACAAGGTGGCTAGGGGACAAGTGTGTCTCATGTGTAAGTGGTTAAATCTATTACCCAAGGGTTCTTAGTTTGGTTGTGTACTCTCCCAACATCCATGTATAATATCTAAATGACAACGTGGTTTAGACATGTGCTCATTAGAGTGTACATCCAACTAGTGGTTAGGAGGATTGGTTAGTTTGTTTAGGGACTTGGTTGTGGGTTTCGGTTAGAACCGAATGGGAGAGGAAAAAGGAAACCGGGAAAAAGAAAAGAGAAAAGAGAGGGGACGGGGGTCGAACTCGGGTCGACCGAAGGAAAGAAAAGAGAGAGGGTGATCCATGGGCTCGAACCCGGGAAAGAAAAGAAAAAGGAATCGGGTCGGTGGCCCAAACCGGAAAGGAGAAAGAAAAGGGAAAATGGACCGGGCTGGGCTCGTGGGCCTGCGGGCCGGAAGAGAAAAGGGACGGGCTGGGTTATCGGGCTGAGAGGAAATGGGCCGGAAGACGGCCCGAAGGGGAAAAAGAAAAGGAAAGGAAGAAGGAGTTGGGCCGGTAGGCCCATTAGGCTTGTTGGGCCGAATCGGGTCTCGGGTCGGGTCGGGTTGAGTCCGGGTCGATCCAACGAGTCCAACGACACTTTGTTTGAGTCAAAAGGATAAACGGTTGAAAAGTCGGTTTTTGGCTCGAGAACGAATGATTTATTTATAAATCAATAAAATAGTTAAGCGTCGTGTTTAATTTTGAATGAACGGGAATGTCACATGTCTTGATTGTTTGTGGTTTGATTATGCACCATGATGAACTAAAGTCTAGAAATAAATGATTTGCTTGACGTGAGCGTTTTGTGTTTTTAATTGTGATGACAATGTTTAATGTTTGTTTTGATGAAAATAAATATAGTTGGTAATAGAAATAGTTTTAGAAATAAAACTAATCAATGTTTTAATTGAATTATCGTTTGAATAAACGTTATGTTTGAAATACGTTGAACATAACGTAATAGTTTAGAAAAATATAATATATTTATTTTATATTTAATTTTCACAAAACAATGGTTATGAATTTTTTTATTATTGAAGTTCCATCTTGAGTGAACTCAGAACTTTAAGTCGGTTTCCACTACGGGTAAATGTTGTCGGACCTATGTTGTCTATGTTTGCACGTAAAGTTACCTAATTAGGATAAATTAAGTCTAATTCACATAGAATCACAGTTAATTGCACGTAATTATAATTATTAATGTATACCTGGAATGTACGAGTTGTCACAAGGGAATCATGGTTTGAGACAAGACTAGAGGTGAAGGGGTACCTTTAGTAAGATCAATAGTTTGGCAGGGAGAATTCAGGAAATCTTCAAAATGGGAGGAAACCATGTGTGCCAGACTTGGAGGACTTAAAAGAGATGTGTTTGTCCTTTCGGATGTGGGAGGTGGAGAATTTTGTTGAAATTCACCGCCAAGATGATCAGATAAAGCTTCAACAGCGCTTGTAAATTTCGCTTTTGAACGAGTAACAGGGGATTTGCGAGTCTTTTTAGGTTCAGGATCATCACTCATTTCGGAAGCATCTTTGTTGGGTTTTGCTGCACGCTTCTTTCTTCTTTGTTGAGGAGGAGAAGGGGGTGGAGGATCTTTTGAAGGTGAATCTTCAACTTGAGACATCTCTTTTCAGGAAGGGTTTTGGTGCCAGTATCAGTAGCGGTGTTGGAAGTACCCTGGTTAGAAGCGGATGATGCATCTTCGGAAGCTGGTGCGGTTCCAAACCGGATCTGATAAAACTTTTGAGACGGAGTGCACCTGCAAGATCCATTACTGCAAGAAGAACAATAATGTGAATTTTAGTAAAGTCAAAAGAAAAATTATGGTGCAGAATTAGAAACGCACTTTTGTTATTGAGAAGGATGGTAGGTTGCATGTGAGGATGAGGCCAGTGGGTACTGATTTTGGTAATAACAAGGATTTCTTAAGGAATTTTTCTGATGGGATGGATAAATTTGCCTATGGATTGAAAAACTGATTGATCAATATCTTTCTTAAGAGGCGTAACAGCGCGAACTGTGATTCGGGGATCTCGCCATATCATATCATGTTTGTGGGTAAGCAAGTGTTGTCAAGAAAACAAAACTGTTCTTTCCAATGACGGTTTGTTGAGGATTTTTTGGTACACAAGGGGGTAACATCTCTCCTCTTTTCAAAGGTGTACCAGTCTCCGGACATGGTTATGCGATAAAAAGCTTGAAAAAGGATCAATTGGGGTTTTATGTTAAGGGCACGACAGGTGAGTTCGAAGTGGTTAAAATGGCAAGGGCCGGTGGATTGCATTGAGAAAGGTGGATTTCAAAAATGGTTAGGGCTTCCAAAAGAAATTATGAAAAGGGGATTCTGTAATTTGACAGTCGGATTGAATATAGGTAAAGAGCAAACTTGTCATCTGGAAATGGGTGAATAGGTTTATCTTCGGCACCAAGAACGGGTTTAAGTTTTTTAGGAATGTGGTATTCCTCTACAAAACTATCCACTTCTTCTTGGGTAATCTTGGGAAAAGATATGAAAATATTGTGTTTTGATGATGGTTTTTGGGTGCCTCCATGGAAAGGTAAAAGGGAGTACAAGAAAGAAAAATAAAACGAAGGAAAACTGACCTGGTTAGATGGTTTTGAAAAGAAGATGATGGAAAGAACTGGGAGCGATTTGCAGGTTCTGGGTAAAGAAAATATTTGGGGGAAATGAAAGGTCTTAAATGGGGACAAGAAACGGTGTTTTTATAAACGGTTTTTGAAAAAGAGGTTAAGATTTTGAATTTTAAAATTCAAAATATCCTTATTAATTGTTGATGTGATGGAAAACAGAAAAAGATATAAGGAACGGACGCGTGGGACTGATGGATACTCGTGTGTCGGATCACTTGCCGAACATGTCGGATTAGTTAACCGTCTGAGTCGGATGAGTAAAGACATTTTAAGTTTTGTTAAATAAGTCTATTAACTTCAATTTTTCACTCAATAGACATGAGAGACTTGATGAAGTAAATGATGATTTGGATGTGTTATACACATCCAATAATTTACTTCCATGTCCTCTCGGATATGTTTATTGCAAAAGATATTTTGCAGGTTACAGCCAGATGCGAGAATGCAAATGCAAGGCAGAGGGATCATAACCGAAGAATACTTGATAGATTGTATGTTTTAGGGGTCAGATGCCATTTGTAATTTCTACTTTACACATGCGTGTGTACTTTCTCTTTCTAAAAGATCAATAAAACTTTTATCTTTGTTCATACCACTATATTACGCGTTGACCTGACTCGATGGCAATTATCCAAGGGGATAACTTTACTTTTTCAGTCCTCTTGAACTCCAATGCCAAAAAGTTTGCATTTTTCAAAGTTGACCTTTAAATCTGAAGCTAGTTTGCATTTTTCAAAATTGAGCTCTAAACCCGAAGCTAAGTAAAAGCACCAGTTGAAAATGAGATATTAGGTTAGTCATTACCAAGTATATATGCGCATAAAACAAGACGATACATTCATCACAACTTAGGGGACCTTTCCTAGTTATAATGTATAATTATAAGGTCAAAATGCTAAATTTACCAAGAACTTGTTTGCAAAAATAAGCGTTTTACGAAATTCAGTTGCTCCTCCTGCCATGAGCAGATATCATCTCGGAAAGTTTTGAGTTCACAGATTAAACTCTAAAAGGAGTACAAAAGAAGCCCAACAAAATATCATAAAAATAATTAACACATGTAACAATTTCAGGATTGAACCAACATGATCTTCCATTTCTTTGATGTTCCAATATCAAATCTTTTTATACACCAGAAGCTAAAAATCATCTATCAAACCTTTGAATCCTTCTTTGACGTATTTCATCTAAAGCAATATCTGAGCTCGAACTCTCGAATGAAGGTAATCCATCATCACTGCACCTCGTCCCACACGCCTCACACTCACTTAACCACCCAGAGTTATCAAACGTACAAGCTCGACATCTCCATACACCACGTTCACTTACCCCCGGCCCACTGCCACCTGTTCTTCCCCTACCAGAAATCCCTCGTGGGCGGGGCCGCCAGAAACGCATCAGTGATCTCAAAGGCCAACCCAACATAGCAGTGAACCCTTTAACCGTTGTTGTCAAAGGAGAAGGACCTCTATATGAACCTTTTAAATGAACATAAACAAGGCCTGCAAGGATCCCACCAAGATGACCCATGAAAGATACACCAGGAACAAGTAATTGGATGATAATCAGTTCTGCCCAGGCGGCATACTTTGCAGGCACCGGAACTCCATAGATATTAGAGTGGCTACCTGACTGTGAATTCAGTACTACTTTCATTGCAAAGAGGACACCTGAGAATCCAGCTGCATATTCATAATAATAAGCTCTTTCATAGTTGAAAAACAGAAGGGATTTCGCTAATAACAGTGTAATTCCTTGGGATAATCCAAGTAGGACTGCAATCATTGATGCAAATTCAGTACTCCCCATTGAACTCTCCAACTGTATGCCTTTCCATAACAGAGACAACATGTTGTAGAACAGATGAGATTCACTAAGGTGGTAGAATGCAGATAAGAAGAAACGCTTCAGGTCATAATTCTGTTCAACAAAAATAACAGAGGGGAAACAGTCAATCGAAAAGATTCTGACCAAGTATTAGAATCTGATCTAATGTAAATTCAGCAGAGATGATAGCCAGATTGTTCAGGTTTTATGCTAATTCATCATAATCTTGTGTTTAAGAAGAAGGATTATAGCCGGATTCTTCAGGTTTTATGCTAATTTCATCATAATTATATGTCAAAACTTTGTTTGAGCAGAGATACTAGCCAGATTGTTTAGGTTTTATGCTAATTTCATCATAATTTTGTCAAAACCGTTTCTGAACAGAGATAATAACCAAATTCTTCAGGTTTTATGCCAATTTCATCATAACTTTATGTTAAAACTGTGCTTGAGCAGAGATACTAGCCAGATTATTCAGGTTTTATGCCAATTTCATCATCATTTTGTCAAAGCGATGTTTGAATTGGATCATACAAGGTCCGATTCTCAGCCACAAACCCTAGAGGCTGGCAGTCTCTATAAGAAGAACATCTGAACAAACTTAGGGCAAAAATTAAGAAGAAAGGAAAGAAAAGGGTAAACGTACATTGAGGATGAGATATGCATTGAACCAGACGTCGTCAATTGGAGGGATGATATGATTAAGGAAAGCAGGACGTAGATAAATGAGCGTATTGGCGGCAAGAAGAGCGGCGGTGACGGGAGGCTTACGTTCAAGCCTCCGGTACTCGTTCCCCGCGTGCAATAGCAGCAATGGTATCATCCCGTTCGAGGCACCTCTGACGCTTCTCCTCACCATCGCCGATCTCCGATCTCCGATCTCCGACGAATAATTATATTACGTTATTCCGAAACAGAAGCAGTAGCAGATTGTGAGCAAAAATATTGAACAACGAAAGGGAATCAAGTAATGAAAGATCTCGAATGAATGATCTAGTTCCTTCCAGATACGGTACATGCTTCAACGAACCCTCCCTCATAGATAAATACTCATAACCTCCTTCGCAAGTTATCTATTTTTTATTATCATTTTATTATTTTTCTTTTTCAAAGAGCAAGTTATTAATTTATCTTCTAGACCGTGGTTGACATTTCATTCTCTACGACTTTAATATCCCTCCATGTTGGTTGGTATTATGAAGGAATAGTAAATAATCTTTATTTTATATTAAGCTTTGTGGTTTTTTTAATTTTATGATCGAATATGTTCTTGTGATATTATTTCTTTATAACGTCAAATTCATATATAGTCTATCTATATTATACTTCAACCATCATAATCTCTTTTAATTTTCGGGGTTTAACCAATTTATAGTAAATGAATAAATAATCTTAAATAAATGAATACAAGTAGGTCGACCCGCGCTTCGTGACGGAGTTGAACCGTTTTTAAAAAGTCGTTAGCCAAACCATGAGAGAGACAGACCATCGAAACTCGTGTCATGAATGCATATAAATTTAGTTCCAACAAAGAAGAAAATGTAAATATATAGGAATTCATAGAGTTTATGTTTTAAAAAGATATTGCCAAGTCCTCTTGAGCTTCTAGTGCATACAGATTTAGGATGACTCATATTTGCGAACTTCATAAAATACAATTCCAAAGCTAAAAACATAGCCTACATCAGAAACAAATAAACAAACCATAAGTATCGATTGGATTGCGTTTATTATTTTATAAACCTCATATTTATACTTTATAAGCATGAAAAACTCATATCCATTTGTGCGATACCGTAACCTCAACTGGTATTGGTGTTGGTGCTGTTGCTTTTATGTGAGCAGTTCCTAAATGATTTGTCATTTGTTGCCTGTGTAAAAAAAAATGATTAGCAAATTTACAAACAACCAGTTTTAGAGGAAATATATCCATTATACCATAGTCTAAGAGAAGCACCCATCTAAAAGACGCACCCATGAAAGCAATACCTAGAACTTTGACACCTTTGATTTTTGTTAATTTCAGGAACAATAAAGGGAAAAAAAATCTACCCACATACAATTTGTCATCATTTAATAAAGGCCTAAAAGTAACATAACAATAACCCAAATGAAAAGGAAATCAAAGCAAACCTACAAACCTACAAACAAAGATCAACCAAGATATATAAAAGTGATTGTCGTCATTGCAGTTATAGCTGTTGGCAAACCCTCCATGTCATATCTAACCAAAACTCATGTCAAACTGATAGTCGATTTATAGTGTGGTCTGTACCCTTGAAGAAGAGGTTTAGAATATACTGGTGTGATAAAGCCTTCTTGAGAGCTACGACATTCCAACACCACATAACCGTTTTCAATGACACAAAAGTTAATTTTAAGCAACTATTAAAGTATAAGAAATTATTCAATTAAATATTACACATCACATTTTTGAAAATAATAACAATTAGAGACACCTTTTTATGCATTTAATATGAAAATCACGTTTGCAATCTTTTAACATCCCAACAACATCATGTTTTCATACTCTTTCTGAGATAAAATCCGATTACAGAATTGCAAAAAAACATCTACGTTGTTGTTGTTGGGCTGCTTTATCCATGTCTAGACATACACACGAAAATATGTTGAAGCAAAATTAAGGATATAGCAATTCTATTTATTATTCAATGATTTGTTATCGAAGTGTCTACTAACAAATTAAATATGGCGATTAGGAACACAGATATCACCACTAATCATTTCATGAATGCATAAACTGGTGTGAAGAACTTGCTTATTAAATCAGATCAAGTTACATTGGGGTTAGAGAGGAAATACAGTTCTGATTAGAGAGGGAGAAACCGGCGAAACCATTGAACAAAGAGAGAAGAGAATGGAGAAGAACCTGTGATTAAAGGCAGAACATAGGTAAATGGAAATGGCAGATGCGTGTATATAATAAGCATATCACACCAGACGACCAGTCCTGTACAGCTCCTGTTATAGCTCGGAGAGTAACCTGATCTCTATATTAGACAACGTAAACATAAACATAAACATCAGACAAACAAAAAAAGGATGTACACTATTTAGTTTTTAAAGTAAGAAAGACATGCTTACACATTAGAGAAATAATTCGCAACTTGTTGGTTACAACTATCTGTTATTGTTGAGTTTTTATTAGCTGAAGACTCGGCTAGATCTCGAAAAGCCTCAAGAGCACGTTGGAAAGAAAATTTTACATGTGTAAGATTTTCAATATGTTGCTCGAGAAATAAGAAAACTTCACTACAGATCATAAATAAAATCATTATACACAATACAAACCATAAAGTTGTTTCAAGTGACATAAGCCAAAAAAAAAATATAAACAAACAATCAGTAACCTCAGTTCATTAATAATTAGGATTTGTAAGTAGAAAGAAAGGTGAGCAGACCATTTGAGTTGTTGTTGCCGATGTATAAACCATCTTTCAAATGACTATGTAGTAATTTATTTTGATGTTTTATAATACGTTGATTAATATATAATGCGTTTGTGAACTTTGTAATTCCTAGAGACATGTCATGTATGTTACCTTCGATTGCTCTTGCTTTCAGTGGGAACGGCTCTTCAGATGCTTGTATTTCTGCTATGCCATTGCTAGTTAGTGCCATTTAGTTTTATTTGCTGTTACAAAAGAAACTAATTAGTTATTGCCAAGTATATTAAAGCATTCAGGAAGTAACACAGACAGCTTTTTGGAGTTAGAAGATTTTGGTTTGGCTTTTGATGGCATGTATTGCTCTGGTATTTTCATGGGGTCCGAATAGCCACGCTTCACGTACGATCATTTCGAGACAATTAACTCCAATCATTACTTATGGGTTACAACTATCTGTTATTTTAGCATGTAAACTTGTAATATGCTCAGCTCAATGGCTGAAATCAATAATCCCGATATTCCTTTCATTTTAAAAGGTAACTAATTCCAACCTATAATACATATTTTATTGGCAACTGTTCTTTTTGTTCAGACGATGTGAGCTTGCAAGAAGATTGTCTCCCTAATAGCAAAATTGTGTAAAGAAATATATGAGTAGGAAATAGGTACATCGACTTAAATTAGGCATTTAAATACCCTTTGCCCAAACACTAAATCGAGGCCAAAACAAACCTCAAATACTGCAATATACTGCTCTTAAACCCTAAGCTTGCAACCAGCGGCTCTAAAACAATTTACAATAGTATGATCACCAACGAAAACAAAAACCGACCGAAGTCTAAAAAGAGGATAGGCAAGGGGAGGAGGAAAAGCATCCAACATACAAACCTATTTGATGGATGGAACCTACGGAATAGAGAATAAGAGTTGGAACGCTGCTTCGTTAGTTTCCCGTTGAGTGAAAACACTAAAACAATCGGAGCCATAAAAGCAGGGCATAAATGCACCTGCAAAGGCTGGGAAGACAAAGTCCAAAAAAGGTCCCTCGTCAGAACCCCAGGAACGCGACCAGAAAACCACAAAAGTGATGCGATTACTACGAAATAGAAGATTCGCCATACCTCGCTGAGAGACGGATCTATGATTAAATGAGTTTACGTCGTTAGGGTTTCTCAAATCTTGCTAAACAAAAGGTCGGTTATGTGAGGAAGAAAGGGGAGTCAGAAAGCTTTGGTGGATGGTGGTAATCGGTGCTTAGATGAGGGAGAGATGAAGTCGCAGATGAGATACGTCTCTTCCCAGAGGGTGCAATGCGTATATGAACATCTTTCGGTACTCTTGTTGTAGCCACTGTTGAACTGTTTGAAGGGGTGAGGAAACCCATACCTACAATCTTCTTTGGTACAAATGGTGGTTGACAAAAGTGACCCTTCGTGTACCTTACGGTTTTCATTGTGCAACTTTATTGTGCATCTTTCACTTATACAACATGTTTAAAAATTGGTACCATGTATGCATTAGGGACTTGTATAATATGTTTTAGAAATTGTACCATAGGTTGGTGTTTGTATATAAGGTATAACTAGTGGTTGACCCGTCTCGCGCGTTGCGGCGGGCCACCCACCTATGATATGTTACTCTAGGTATTGGCTTTACTCACTTGCGAGGAGCAACACGCATATGCTTAAACAAAAAGACTGATAGAGTCAGTTACAAAAAAGATGAGTTGGGCATTTCTTTACTGTACTATCTTCCCATTGATGGCAGTCGTTTGCAAATGGTGATCTTTTATTTACCTGCTTAGATGTCCAAGTCAACTAACTTCTTAAACATAAAACATAAGGCACATTATTACAACTTAAACGCAGGTAATAACAAAGATAATGTAGCATAATAGTCACAGGATTGGTTGATGGTTGTCACCGCCAAAGAATTGGTTGATTGTTGTCGTTGTAATATCGTGCGGGTTTCCCTCTAATCTAATATAGTCTATTATAATATAGTATAGATATGGATAAGATGTCACATGAGAAAGGAAAAACTGAACCATACATAGGAAGCCCATATAAAATGAGTATTGTTGCGACTTCACAGTTCACAGTAGCATGTTAGCTTATATGCATCCTCTAACTCCATCTCCTCGCCCAGATCTATGAAAAGGTTTTTGTGAAGGTATGGATCCGACTCTGGGAATACAATGACATCGCCCTGCATAGCAGCGAAATCCTCAGGGGGTGGAACGTCTCAAAACCTACCAACACATAAGATTTCAAAAATGTAAAAATATAATCCATGGATAATATATATATATAATAAATAAACCTGCCAACACATAAGATTTAAAAAATTCAAAGTTCAAAGCACTTTTATCTATCAAACAATGCTTTTATTTTGGGTCAACATTGTCACCTGAGATTTTATTCATGAATATTTTATTTTGAGAAAGGGAGGAAGCATGCTAAATTAAAATCCAAATAGATGATCACCTGATTGGCATTAAGAGTCTGAATAACATATCTTATTTGTTCCATCATCTGTTCCATATCTCTCTCAATGTATTAAATCTGCCCATACCTATAATTAACAAAAGGAAAATCCCTTCAACCCCTAATTTTTCTTCATATGTCATTACATTTACAGTTTGTAGTCAAATTTCTTTAGTATTTGTTTATTAGGAACTCCATATGCAAGGTGCCAAGGTGTGTTGTACTTAAATAGAAAATAAACAATAATGATAGTTTTTAAATTCAAAGCATGCAGTTCAACACTATATTATTATGAGTACCATGTACGTGATAAAATCCAGCATCTTATCGAATTACCTCTTGCTGATGAGTCTCGATAAGCTCCGGCTGTCTTTCAAGGTTTGATTGAGTATCAACAATTTTCGCAACTTCTGCCTGTATAAAAAGCAATTTAGAATACATGCAGCAACAAAGAAGTAAGTTGCCTTAATCATAAAAAATCTTGGATACTCAAGATTCTATTTTCTTTATTTGTCATTGGCGTAGCTGCAGAAGTGTAACTATATAAGAAAGGAGTAAAAACATGTTGTGTTATACCAAAGAAATCAAAGGCAGTCGATTCTGACTCTCCTACAAAATACATTTCAATTAAATTATTTATAAAAACAAAGTTGAAAACAGAAAAATATCTTCAAGGATACCAACACATGTACATTACCAATAAGGAACCAAAAAAATAGTCTTAAAAACAGCAAGAACATCAAGAATATCAAAATGTAGACTTGAACTTTTTTAGGAACAACAACAAAATCAAGAATGCTTCTGTACTAAAAGTTTTGAAAGGAGTTAAACTTAATACCAAAAATAATATAAATCTTAGTTTTATCTCTTTTCATAAAAGTTTTAAAAATGACAAAAGCCTAGAATGAAACAAAACATGTACAATAGTTTACATGTACAATAGATTACATATTGATAAAAACTTATTTTCAAACATACAGCATTGATAAAAACTTATAAGATATAGAAAGATGGTTTTAAGAACAGGAAGAAAATGAGACTTCTCAAATTTAAGAATAGCAACACATGTACATTTATAGTAATAAACAATAGGGGTATTTTTGAGAGAGGCATTTTTTTTATGCATACAACAACCAAGAATGGTTTTAAAAATAGCAGCAACATAAAAAAATATCAAGATTTGGACTTCAATTTTATTCCAAACCATAATTACACCCAAAAAATTAACATGCGGAAGAAACCAAACCATAGAAAAAATTAAAAATAATCTGGATGTAGGGATTATAATCAACAGGAGTTGAAATACATTGATAGCTAATAAACATGAAACAAATTCAATGAACTGTAAAAAAGATTTCACCAAATCAGAAAAACAATTTAAAACCCAACATACCTCCTTCTGAAGAGCCTCCGATTGACACCTGCAAGAACAAAAAATGATAGAAATAAGAATAGAGACCTCAGTATGGAAAATAACAAAAGCAATTCCCCAAAAATAACCCGTAAACATAAAGGATACAGACTCAACCGTACCGCCTTATGAAATGCCTCAAATTGAAGCCTGCAAAAATGAAGATTGCGTCAATTAACAACAAACCTAGATACAGCAACCAGAGCACACATGCAAGAACAGATACAGAAAAAAATCGACCAAAACTACCTTCCACAAAGACGATGCAAAGGAACGCTGCAAGAAGAAAGAAAATAAGGTGAATACAAACATATCAACAACAAAAACGATCGAAAACCAGAGAGAGAGGTGAGACACCGCCACCATCAAACTCTAGCCGCCGCTGGCAGAGACGTACCGGAGAAAGGAAATCGCGGCTGCTGCCGCTTGTGCTTGACCCTCGGAGCTCGACACGAACATAAAGGAGAGGGGAAATGGGGGAAAACATCTAGAGGTCGCCACTGGAGCGCCGCTGTGGTCGGCTGCCGGAAGACCGGGGTCGCGCCCTCTCCCCCTTGCTTCATCTCTTTCTCTCTTGAATGTGTTTCCAGAGTTGTATAAATCTCAAAGCCCTAGTTTTAAAAAACCAACGGCTGTTACCCACAGAAATACTATAACACAGGGGTATAAAATGTCAAAACTACAAAATATTATGGTCAAACTATGAGATACTAAACTCTCCTATTCATCATCAATTTGTATTGTATATATATATATAATAAGGCAAAAAGTAAGACTAAAATATGTTAAAGTAAAAATATAAAGTAAAATCAAAATTGAAATCCGGGAAAAGTAAAACTAAAACATTTCAATACTACAACTATTAAATCATAAAATTGAAATCCGGCAAAAAATAAAAAATTTGACAATAGTAAGAAATCTGGTAAAAGTAAAATTAAAATTTAACAATAGTAAAATCGTTAAATAAAAAAGTAAAATCTAGTAAAGATCTGAAATCAGTATTCATTAGAGGTTTGAAAATAATACATGTTTAATTAAAAGTATGATGTTTTAAATATTTTTTTTATATGGAGCACATCATAATTAATTGTTAGATAAAGGAGCATGTGTAAATATCTTAATTTGCGTTAACCGACTTACATATCTAAGCCACCTACATATAATGAACTTTTGGTCAAGTCTTCTAACCACGACCATTTATCCACAACCAATTGAAGAAAGGCACACATGATGAAGTAGAGATTTGCGATCCCCAATCTGCTCTGGAACCTCTAACAGGACTTATCAAAATCCAACTTGAATAAGGTTGGAAACACCTACGTAAAAATTCAAGTTGCCCTACACTACACTCATTAACCCAGTACTATTTTAACCAACTTAAACGATACCCAAAAAGAAAGGACATAACATGGGCTGTAAGTCTGTAACAAAATATTGCAGAAATAAAGGTGAGTTGGGAACGTGGGTCTTAAAGACGTGCATGGAGATTGTGGGCGCGTATCAAAACACTCTGTTAGCGTGATGTAGGCTTCAACCCACTATTGGGCTTAACCGAAAATTAGGAGGAGGGGACGCTTAGGGTTCGGCCGACCCTAGTCCCATTAGGCACACTTGTTGCTTTTCTTGGAGAATTAGTTAGCAAGGGTGTAATCCTAATTAGTTTGCCTATAAATACATCAACTGTACTTGTAATTTCGTGTGCATCTAATAATATACAGATCCTAGTTACCCCGTGGACGTAGGTCATACACTGTGACCGAACCACGTTAAATTCTCGTGTCTTCCTTTCTTTTACTGTGTGCGTGTGTGCGATTCAGTCCTAACACACTTTTCTTATCTCCAACCCTACA
>JBCNJP010000003.1:61921938-61937474 GCA_039602395.1 Deinandra increscens subsp. villosa | reverse complement strand
AAGTACTCCCCGAGTACTTGATTCTCTCAAACCATGGCTCTGATACCAAATTGTAACACCCAAGTTCAATTTGATGCCAAACACAACTTTTTATAACGTTAAATTCGGTCCCAGAAAATTTTTAAACAAAACATGTTGTTTGTTAACCACATAACACCATCCTCAAGGTTTACATTTACATAACATACCCTTATTAAGTTTGACATCCAAGGATTGTTCATCAACTTTTACAAAAGTTCCTTAACCCAAATGCGAAACGGTTCATTCCTTCTTCATGTGATCAGTTCTTTAGCACTTGACGAGCGTCCCTTCAAGCTTTCCCCTTACCTGCAATTTACTCACCTTCAATAGTGAGTTTCTATTGCATAAACACATATAAAACAATGATCATAAGAAAGATTGCAAACAAAATCGGATGACAGGTTCTAGGCGTATCGCCTATAACTTATCAAACTTCAGGCGATACGCCAGGAAGTGCAGGCGTATCGCCTAACTTCTGAGATGTTCCAGGCGATACGCCTGGAACCACATTTCCAGGGATTGAGCTAAGTTCCGGCCAATTCTATACTTAGCCAATATTTCAGCTATCTTACCCTGTTTGCATCAGAACTTCCCCAGCTGGTTTCTTACCATCTTTTAAGTGTCCAACACCTATAAATTGGTTCTAAATACAAGTTTTAGTCATTTAAAACATACCTTGGTCGATTACCAACCCAATTTGCATTAACGGGATTCATCCGACCCATTTGACCCACTTAGGGATCTCTTGTGACAACCACCAAGGGTTGTCATCCAGAATTCACCCAACACATGTAATTCACGTCTAAGATCTTCATGTAGGCAATATGGCAATGTACTAATTATATGCAAAACAACCAATTAGTCTTACACATCCGTTATGAGTTTAGCCTTATGCATTACCGTTACTTCTAGTTTTGGCATAGTTCATATAATTCCACTCTACTTATCATTGGTTCACTAAATCATTCTAGTATTTGGCCCAATAAGCCTTGTACCATTATTTGACCCGTTAAGACGGGTCCTTGCCTTTGGTTTACCCCAAATGCCTCACTTGACCACCTTTAAACCTTGGAATCTATGGTTCTTTAACCATTTATGATTTCCATTCTTTTGTTCTTGGCATAGACTCTTCAAGCCCATTTTGCCATTGTAACATCCATTCATTATTTGATTCATCCGAATCTTTCCTGTGGTCAAGTTTATCATTGGAGAACCTCTTGGCTTGGGCTTCATGGTTCCTAGAACCATTCATCACCCATTATGCACTTTATTAGTTTATTCTTCTAAATTGCCAATACACATATACTTATCTAATTCATGTAACCTAAATAAGGTTACCTTCAACATTCTACCCGTAGGCGTCATGCTTTAACGGGTTTCTTGTCATGCTTTGCATGATTGCTTTGATTCAACTTCAACTCAATGTAACACTTTCATTTGTACGACTTAATTAATACTCATTACCTAATTAATGAGTTTTATTGTTACTTAAGTAAGTGTAAGTTGTACTTACCTTGCATCCATGTGAGCATTCCCACCTTCATTTTATCCGGTTGACACATCCGATTGTAAGCTTCACCTAGCTAGCCCATCAAGACCAACCATTAATCCAAGATGAGTTTTACAAGGTTTGATGCCTCCAAATCTTGTTTTAATCATCAAAATCATAGCTTTTCTTCCCAAAATCTAAAGATTTCGAGTTCTAGGGCTTGGGGAATGCTTAACCACGAATTTCCAGCCCCATATATGTTTTCTAGATATTTCTTAAGGGTAAGTTTCGAAAATGACAGTTTTAGTCCCTCAAGTTTGGTCTTTGAGCAATTTGATCCCAAACTTCACCATTTTTCTCACAAGACTTTATGTTAACATGTCAATATCATATTTAACATAAATATGTCCCAAAACATTTATATAAGTGTAATGATTAATAATATTACACTAACAAATAATTAACATCCTAACCAAGTTTAGGATTTGGGACGAAATATCACATTTCCTTCCAATTTATCAAAACATTACATCTATGATTTCGGGATACTTTGAGGTTCTAAATTGGGTCTTAACATAGTAGATCCCCAATTTTCTCCTAATATCATCAATTATTTGACACCGCGGTTAATTTAGGACATCCCGAAATTGGGATGTTACAACTCTCCCCCCCTTAAAGAGGGTTTCGTCCCGAAACCTTATTTCCTCTTTTTTGTTCTATTGCTCACGCACGAGAACATAATTCAGTTTATCATTCCTACCCATTCACTAGATATCCCATAAAGGGCGATATGATCCTATAGACCATTTATTGTATTTTGTTGGATGTTACGATTCCTTAGGAAACAGTTTCATCCAACCTACCGTATATATTATATAGGCCCCAATGACCTATAGGCTTTAAATGAGTTACCACCCCATGTGTTTTTGCAATAATAACTATTTTAGCATAAATGCCAAAATTTTAAATTTTAAAATTTGTTTGTTAGGTAGGTGTCATACCCTTTTTCCATCTAGTTACAATTCCTTTCCTCATTTTACACGTTTAGGAGTTCACAGTTTTTTTTTTTTTTTTAACTCCACGTGTCATTTAGGGTCGAGGTTCTAATGACTAATGTCATAACCTTGTTAATCAAGCATCAAAATTTCAAATAATCACCCTCTCCATAAGAGGTTCTAACGTTAATGTAATAACATTCGTACCTTAGTGTCATCACAATCTGCGTATACAGCTTCCTTGCTCATGTTTACCTTGACGATAATCCTAGTCGGAATCTCGTCCCGCGGCTTTCCTGCTAGTTGTGTCCTTGCACAGTCTAACTGTACATACACATATTAAGCAGTATAACAATATTTGCAAGTGTTTAGCATGTCACTTGCCATTTATATTTCACATTCGATAATGTAGTATATTTTTATTGGATGATTCCTATGACTCTAAAAGCCATTTATACCATCCCATAGCCCCTTTTTTTTTAGGATTACATCGTTCCGTCTACTATAATTCAACGTGTCACACATTGATCTATTCTTGGCTTATTTACTAGCCTTTAGCATTTATCACATTTATTATGATTCGTTTGAATCATTTACACATAACATACATGTTTTTAATCAAGCCATGGCTCCTAAGAGTCATTTAGCCATTTCATGTCAATATAGACTTTATCCTTCTAGCCTTGTAGCTATTGGCACCATTCCTATGGATTGTTTATCATTCGATTGCCAATTAATCTATGGTTGTGGTTCCTATGAACCATTTATTGTTCATTTGACACGTTGGCATATTAACATATTCTTGTGTTGCCATGTTTATTTCGAACCATTTAGCTAGCAATCAACAACTAATCAGCATTATGATCCCTACGGATCATTTCTAAATAATTTAACATATTGACATGGTTCATACTAACCATTAATCGATCACATAACATTTGAGCACGTAGTTATGGTTCTTACGAACCATTACTAGTTCATATTACATTCCAACATTTATTTAGAAAATTTTTGAGGATACTTACTTGCATAGCAATCCTCTGTGTGTCTTTGGGAACGGTCGCTTCTAGCGTCCTCCCTACTTTCACAATCATCTATGCTTGTGGGTCTCACCCATGAAGTTGGGTCGATCACCCACCTAACATCTTTAATTCCCTATTAGTTATACGAAACTTACATGGGAATCAGCATGTCTCAACCGCATGAGTTTTACTGCTTTTAAACAAGGTTACTTCTCACCTTTTGTTAAACGTCTAGTCATTTCATAGGGTTACGGGTTTTCTAGCATATGCAATAACCCGTTTCCCCCTATTCTTATTTTCCATTTCATATTTTTAATCAATTCTAGACTTGGGTTTTATCCCGAGTCAATTTAAAATCATTCACACTATATCAATTCGATATCTTTTAGCCATTTATGATATCGCATAATAAACATGATTCAACCGTCTCAACGGTTTTGTGGAATTAAAACATATGACCATTTCGACTCATTAGTTCCATGGTTATTCGTTAATCTTTCTTTTATGACATTTCCATATAAGGTTTAACCTTTGTACATCCAAAGATGTCCCAATTGTAACCTTGTTTCAAAATTATTGGCTTCACGACCCCCTCTTGGGTTGTTCTTCACCAATTACCACATTCATTATGTTGGTTTCACGGCTCCTACAGAGTCGTTCTTCACCAATTTCCATTCATTTTATTGGCTTCACGGCTCCTACAGAGTCGTTCTTCACCAATTTTCCATTCATTTTATTGGCTTCACGGCTCCTACAGAGTCGTTCTTCACCAATTTGCCATTCATTTTATTATATTTCTATTTCAATTTCAAATTAAGACCTCATGGGTCCAGATTCTTATTTCGACCCAATATATACACATGTATATGCATTACCATTTATCAAAATGTAATCCAGGTTGGGTAGTCCCACCTGGTTGTACCTTAGCACATGCCCATTATGCATTCGAGTCTTAGCACAATGCATTTTGGAGTCGTATGTGTCATCATCCATCCACTTGCTTGGGTACAATTTCCTGCAAAATCAATGTCACGTTTGACCACTTCTAGGGTTTTCCTTACCTACAGCAAGGTTGCCACACATAAACATCATTATTCACATGTTTCAGGATACAACATTATCTAATTATATGTCACGATGTTATCTGGTTATCTTGAGAAATTTTCATCTCATTTATGACCTATGGTTCCGATGAACCATTTATGATAAAATACCACATGATACACGGTGGTGGCTCCTTAGAACCTTTTTTCACCCGTTGTATCATGCTTAGCAATTACATGGTTCTTACCAGACAAAAACATGATCCTAATATAGTAGGATTCAAAAGTACTTATCAATTTCAAATTCCTTTGCCTATGGCAAGGTGTTCTAGTTTTATTGGTCATGGCCAAAAAATTTTCCACAGGTTTATACGAAGTTTCTTGCCTAGGCTTTACCCCGTTTCTACCTGCCTCATTGATATTTGGGCTCTCAAAGCCTCCTTTCTTTGTTTCCCTGTAAGATCACCGCCATCATGGCCCGTCGTTGATCTACAGAATTGAAATTTTCATTAGCTCAACAGCTTTTATTTACCTTACCGCAGCAAGGTTTTATTTATCATATTGGTCATAGCCAATACTCCCCCAGGTTTATACGATGTTTCATTAGCTCAACAGCTTTTATTTACGTCTCTACCTGCGGAACAGGTCTTTCACATATACATCATATTGGTCATAGCCAATACTCCCCCCAGGTTTATACGAGGTTTCTAGCCGTAGCATTACCCCGTTTCTACCTGGGACACTTCACTCACGCACTTCCCGGTTCAGGTGTGAATACACCTCCCCGTGCGTTCCCCGAGTGATAGCCAATACTTTGCCTTTACAGGCATATGAGAACATTCATTCATTTTAAATACAGTTTCAAAAATTAGTTAAAGTTTGTGTACCTTGCCCGGACGCTTCATCAAGCTTGAACCGATCACTTTTCCCCGATCCCTTGAGCTCAAGGTTTGAGTTCAAGTACTCCCCGAGTACTTGATTCTCTCAAACCATGGCTCTGATACCAAATTGTAACACCCAAGTTCAATTTGATGCCAAACACAACTTTTTACTATACGTTAAATGTCGGTCCCAGAAAATTTTTAAACAAAACATGTTGTTTGTTAACCACATAACACCATCCTCAAGGTTTACATTTACATAACATACCCTTAATAAGTTTGACATCCTAAGGATTGTTCATCAACTTTTACAAAAGTTCGCTTTAACCCAAATGCGAAACGGTATCATTCGTTCTTCATGTGATCAGTTCTTTAGCCACTTGACGAGCGTCCCTTCAAGCTTTCCCCTTACCTGCAATTTACTCACCTTCAATAGTGAGTTTCTATTGCATAAACACATATAAAACAATGATCATAAGAAAGATTGCAAACAAAATCGGATGATCAGGTTCTAGGCGTATCGCCTATAACTTATCAAACTTCAGGCGATACGCCAGGAAGTGCAGGCGTATCGCCTAACTTCTGAGATGTTCCAGGCGATACGCCTGGAACCACATTTCCAGGGATTGAGCTAAGTTCCGGCCAATTCTATACTTAGCCAATATTTCAGCTATCTTACCCTGTTTGCATCAGAACTTCCCCAGCTGGTTTCTTACCATCTTTTAAGTGTCCAACACCTATAAATTGGTTCTAAATACAAGTTTTAGTCATTTAAAACATACCTTGGTCGATTACCAACCCAATTTGCATTAACGGGATTCATCCGACCCATTTGACCCACTTAGGGATCTCTTGTGACAACCACCAAGGGTTGTCATCCAGAATTCACCCAACACATGTAATTCACGTCTAAGATCTTCATGTAGGCAATATGGCAATGTACTAATTATATGCAAAACAACCAATTAGTCTTACACATCCGTTATGAGTTTAGCCTTATGCATTACCGTTACTTCTAGTTTTGGCATAGTTCATATAATTCCACTCTACTTATCATTGGTTCACTAAATCATTCTAGTATTTGGCCCAATAAGCCTTGTACCATTATTTGACCCGTTAAGACGGGTCCTTGCCTTTGGTTTACCCCAAATGCCTCACTTGACCACCTTTAAACCTTGGAATCTATGGTTCTTTAACCATTTATGATTTCCATTCTTTTGTTCTTGGCATAGACTCTTCAAGCCCATTTTGCCATTGTAACATCCATTCATTATTTGATTCATCCGAATCTTTCCTGTGGTCAAGTTTATCATTGGAGAACCTCTTGGCTTGGGCTTCATGGTTCCTAGAACCATTCATCACCCATTATGCACTTTATAGTTTATTCTTCTAAATTGCCAATACACATATACTTATCTAATTCATGTAACCTAAATAAGGTTACCTTCAACATTCTACCCGTAGGCGTCATGCTTTAACGGGTTTCTTGTCATGCTTTGCATGATTGCTTTGATTCAACTTCAAACTCAATGTAACACTTTCATTTGTACGACTTAATTAATACTCATTACCTAATTAATGAGTTTTATTGTTACTTAAGTAAGTGTAAGTTGTACTTACCTTGCATCCATGTGAGCATTCCCACCTTCATTTTATCCGGTTGACACATCCGATTGTAAGCTTCACCTAGCTAGCCCATCAAGACCAACCATTAATCCAAGATGAGTTTTACAAGGTTTAATGCCTCCACATCTTGTTTTAATCATCAAAATCATAGCTTTTCTTCCCAAAATCTAAAGATTTCGAGTTCTAGGGCTTGGGGAATGCTTAACCACGAATTTCCAGCCCCATATATGTTTTCTAGATATTTCTTAAGGGTAAGTTTCGAAAATGACAGTTTTAGTCCCTCAAGTTTGGTCTTTGAGCAATTTGATCCCAAACTTCACCATTTTTCTCACAAGACTTTATGTTAACATGTCAATATCATATTTAACATAAATATGTCCCAAAACATTTATATAAGTGTAATGATTAATAATATTACACTAACAAATAATTAACATCCTAACCAAGTTTAGGATTTGGGACGAAATATCACATTTCCTTCCAATTTATCAAAACATTACATCTATGATTTCGGGATACTTTGAGGTTCTAAATTGGGTCTTAACATAGTAGATCCCCAATTTTCTCCTAATATCATCAATTATGTGACACCGCGGTTAATTTAGGACATCCCGAAATTGGGATGTTTAATGTAACTAATGACTCGGGTCCTGGTCTGGTTCACACCCCACACGGTAAAACTCCGTTAGTGGAAATTGGGGGTGTGACAGACCCAGCCGCCACTACTTCGTCGCCCGGTCCGGCCGACCGCCGCCACAGCGCCACCGCCGTTGCGCGGCCACAGCGTCGCCGCTACGCCGCCGTCAACCGCCAATGGATTTTGCCGGTTCCTCTTTGTGCGTTTTTCTGCTACGGTTATTGAACCAAACCCGAGCTCGTTTCTCCGGTAAGTTTTCGCAACACCTAGCGTTTGTCTCGTTGAACCTTGGTGTCTCGAAAAGTTGTCCGACACATCTGAACGTTCACGATCTAAACACTTTTGTTTTAGATCTTATCATAATTTAGATTATAAGATAAACTTGTTGTATTCAATTACCACAACTTTATCTGATAAATATAAAAGTAATTAAATATATATATTTAATGTAAATATATATTTAACTCAAATAATATACATATATATATAGTTGAGTAAATTGCGGATTGCGTCCCTGTGGTTTGCCAACCTTTTTGAATTGAGTTCAAAGGTTGAGAAATTTTCATCTGAAAGTCTGAGGTTTGTATTTCTTTGCTATTTGAGTCCCTGGGCCTAACAGAGTTAAAATTTTCTGTTAACTCAAAGGGTATTATAGTAATTTCACACATCAGGGACCTGTTATGTAAATTAATAAGGTTATAAAAATACATGGGTATTTTTATAAATTGTAAATATAAAAGGACTATTTCTGTAATTTAGATAAAAATTAAAAAAAAAAACAAACAAACAAAATCCTGCAACCTTGTGACCTCCGGCCGACGAACCTCTGCTCCGGCGAACCTGACCGACTCTGACCATGGCGGAGGCGCAAGGGAAAGGTAGCGGCGACTCCATTTTTTCCGGCAAAGATCCGCGGCGACGGCGTCTAAATAAAAAACGCAGAGATTTGAATCAACAGCGACGACGTCTGCCGATTGGGGTTCTCCGCTCCTCCAACGACGGCGACGAAGACGTGTGGTCGGTCGGAATGACGAAAATCGAGTGATGTCCGAACAGGGGAAAGAGACGGTGGTCGATTGGGTTTCTTCGGTGAACGAGGGTGCAGGTTGTCGCCGGGTTCGTGGCTCTGAGCCGCCGCCGTTGCTACTGGGTTTGCTGGGTTGATCGGACGAAAAGGGGAAAGAGGGTGGTGTTCCAGGTTGGGTTCGGACAGGGGGAGGTTCGCCGGTGGATTTGGTCGCCGTTTGATTGTAGGAGATCGGCTCGTCGCCGGCAGAGCGACGGCGACGGAAGAATCGGTGAACAAACCTAGTCCTGTTGTATTCGTGACGTCGAGACGAGTTCGTAGACGGTCGAACGCGATTTATGGTCAAGTAAAACGACCAGAAATCGAGCTAGAAGTATCGCCGACAATGAGGAGATTACTTTGTTTTTTCTGATTCACGTTTGGTAATTTGAGGAAGACGATGACATCATGATGACGTATCATGCAACTGTCTTGTTTTAAATAAATTACGAAACAGTCCATATGTTTTAATATATTACAGAATAAGTCCCTCAAGCGTAAATTGACTGAAATACCCTTTTCATTTAACAGAAAAAACTAACGCTGTTAGGCCCAGGGACTCAAATAGCAAAGAAATACAAACCTCAGACCTCCAGATGAAAATTTCTGAACCTTTGGACTCAATTCAAAAAGGTTTGCAAACCACAGGGACGCAATCCGTAATTAACTCTATATAGTTATAGTATTTATGTGTTGGTGATTAGATCTTGCTGTTTAACTTGTCACTTGGTTTTTTCGCCATTTAATTTAATTAATGTATTTGTTATACGCTTCCACAACTCTGATTTAATTAACGTAATTAAATAAATATGCAATTGTATCCGGTAATACAATTAGTAAAACGGGTTTTAGTAAAAATTAAAATATTACCCGTGACCCAAATACCACTAACAAACCCAACAAACCTAACCCTATATATATATATATATATATAGGGTTAGGTTCAAATGAAAACTTTTTCTTTTGAGAACTTTTGAGAACCAATTTGGGCCACTAATTTTCAAGGGGGGAGCATTCAAATTCATGGGGGGGGGGGGGGGGTTTCCATATATATAAACTAGTGGCTAAGATTAGTTCTTTTTAGTTCTCAAATCAAATTGGTTCTCAAATGATCCTCTCCCTATATATATATATATATATATATATATATATATATATATATATATATATATATATATATATGGGATGAACCATTTATAACCCCTCTAATTAACTAACCCAAAAACTCTATCTGGTCCATCCATTTATTTAATCCAATGGCTATAAATTAATCATACTTTTTGACAAATATATGGCTCAAATTTAAAGAAGGACTATATGGTAATTTACACATTACTAGACTATATTACTCTTTCTCCTCCTGTTGACCTGTCAGGACCGATTTCACTACAAGAATCCTGATCTTGAACGAGAACGAGGATCGGATTCAAAAACCCGAGACAAAGATGATGATCGAGATGAATCAAGGATAATCATAAACATAAGAAAGATAATGATTAAAGTCGAATGATTTCATTGAACCGAATGATTAGTTACAAGAAATCATGACAAACAACAATCTCTCTCTAGGAATCCATGACTCACTCTCTCTCTCTAGAATGGAAATCTCACTCTACAAGAAAATCATCATCTCCACATTTGGAGACTCCTTTTCTTTGTAATGGGCACCCTCACTATATATAGTGAGGGTGACTAACAACAGAAAAATAACAAAATGAACAAAACTACAAGTAAAACAAATAATATAAAATATTAATTAAATCAAAATTGATTTAATTAATCCGAGGCTTGACTCGCTCGAACCGATCTTCCGTTGATTTTACGTTGACCGTTGACCTGAATGGTTCACTTTTCCAGAAAACGGTCTTCGGTCCAATCTCGCAAGCCTCGAGCATCACAACCCAGTCTCTGAATCAATTCACTTGAATTCTTCAGTCGAATGATTCGGTAAACAGATTTGATGGCGTCAGTCACACAAATTTTAGTTCCAACATATTCCCCCTTGACTGATGCTTTCAAATCTGTTCAACTGTTGAAGAATCGCTCTGTCGTACATCTTCAATGAGAAACTGATAAACCGAAGACAATCTAATGTAGAAATTCCCCCTCTGAATAAGCTTCTTCTTTTCTTGTTTCTCCAGTTGAGAGCCAAGTGCTGCAGTTCACTTGGTTCACGCGGTCGGGTACAATACTGAGAAAATGCTGAACATCGGAGTCATAACCGCAACAAACTGAATTAGATAAACCAATCAAACACTGAAAATGCTCCAACTCCGAATAATCGACCCGATAATTCAGTTCCATAATAATTCCTCCTATTTCTCTCCAAAAACATCCAGTCGGAAGCGTAAAATTATATGCGGAGAGTCGAACCGTCGCGATCGGTTGCCTAGAGAAACCGGATAAACAATCTTGAAGTCGGACAATCTTACGAAAAACCGGAAGTCAGATGCTGACAGTTGTGAATAATCTGCGTGACTGAGGTTGGATGCAAAAATAAAGATAAGTGTCAAATCTGTGAAAAACTGAGATCCCGAGTGTAAAGTAATCATAACCGGAGTCTTCGTAAATTTGGGCGAAGAAAAATGAGCTCGAAATAATATTCCGTGAAGATTTCTGAGTTAACCGGTGCAATCTGGAAAAAATCTGAGCAAAACCTTCAGATTTCATCATGGAACGGCCCCTCGGGAGATTTAATGGATAAATTCCAATAATTAACTGAGATTCCAGTTAATCCGGTTAGTTGACATCCGCGCTGCATCAACTAAAAATAAACCGTGAGACATAACGGAAAAAGCTGCATAATTAACCGGATAATAAAGCTAACCCGTCAGTGGTCGATAGCTAACGTACGCGTGACGCCAATAAACGTGAACCCCAATAAAAATATTCGGAATAAATCCATGACAAAAAAAAATTCGCAATTCCGTTCGGGCATTATCTCGTAAGTCTCATTGAGAAAATGATAAGAAAAATGTCCGCGTATAACGAAATAATGCTGAAAAAATAATTATTGGTAAAAAAATCTCCCAACAACAAGCACAATCCGTGTGCCTTGATATTGACCAATCAGAAATGAGAAAAAAACTGATCCAACGGTTGGAGTAAAAGAGATCGAGGGGTTGTGGCTAGTTGATCCGTGTGAGGTGGGCAGCCACCAATCAGGTGGCGACAACAAAATGCTTTTCAACGGCTCTTTGAGCAGCTCTGGCCCACGCGCCTCTCTTCTTCAGGTGGACCCACCACCTTTCCTTGGCAGCTAATAGGAGCTCGGCAGCGAAAAGAGGAGAATGGTTCTCTTGTTTTGTCCGAACAATCTGGCCCCACAAGGACACTTTCCACCAATCAACAATCGAAAACGAATTAGGGCAGTTGACTTGGGACCTACAAATGGAGAGAGGTAAATTCCTCTGCTACCAATCAACGCTTGACACCTAACCAGCTGTCCCCATCACCGTTCTCAACTTCTAAAAACCCTAGCACGACCGGAGAAACTCACCGGAAAAGCGCAGTTCATCGGAAAAACGTAAAGCTTCCATATCTCCCTCAAATCTCGACCATTTTCGACGAATTTTATACCGTTAGACTCGTAGGATCATCCTCTACAAGCCTCGACGTTCAAAACTCTCTGAAATGACCTCGAACGAAGACCTAAAAATCAAGTCCGCTAACCAAACAAGTTCGCTAAAGCTACCAGAAGTCCGTTAAGAAGCATGAGAAGTTCGCTAAAGCAAACAAGTTCGCTAAGAAGAACTTCAAGTTCACTAAAGCAGATTCAAGTACGCTAAAATGGATTAAGTTCACTAAGAAGGACAGAAGTTTGCTAAGCCTTGAACAAGTCCGCTAAGAACATCTTCATACCTTCAAGAACTTAGAACAAACCTGGAAACCTCGATGAACATGAAGAATACATACTAGAACAACTTCCTGATGCAGATTCAAGGTTCCAAAACGAGTGTAGATTGTAGATTCGTGACGGATTCTAAGAGATAAGCCATTCACGTGATAGTCCTGGCCACAAACGATCCATAAACAGCAGCAACTTCTATCGAAACAGCCCCAAATCTAGAAATCTCTCAAGAATATGAAGAACACCAAGAAACACACACTAGTGTGTGTTTTTCCAGATCTGCCCAAACGGTTGAGATTCAGACGAAATGAATGCTTCCAATGGATCCGGAATGCGTTTTCCATCAAGATTCATACCTCACTTTATCCGAAAACATGAAGAATCGCCCAGAAAACCAAGAATCAAACTCCAAAATCTTCAAAAACCCCAAAAACGGGAAAACTCAACAGTTACGAATTTACAGCTCGGATCTTCAAATTTTCTCACTGATTTGAACATATAGAAGATAAACAATCATCAAGATAGACTCCATGAACAATAACCTAGCATCTAACAACATCAGATCTGTCCAGAATCCATCAATTATGAAGAAAAAATAGAAAAAAGTCTCCAAAATGGGTTTTCATCATCTTCACCCATTCAAGCTCAAAATCCAGATTCGAGTGACCGGATTCATCGTGAGATGAAATCTGATCGGTACCCGCTCTGATACCATTTGTCAGGACCGATTTCACTACAAGAATCCCGATCTTGAGCGAGAACGAGGATCGGATTCAAAAACCCGAGACAAAGATGATGATCGAGATAAATCAAGGATAATCATAAACATAAGAAAGATGATGAGTAAAGTCGAATGATTTCATTGAACCGAATGATTAGTTACAAGAAATCATGACAAACAACAATCTCTCTCAATCTCTCTCTAGGAATCCATGACTCTCTCTCTCTCTCTAGAATGGAAATCTCACACTCTACAAGAAAGTCATCATCTCCACATTTGGAGACTCCTTTTCTTTGTAATGGGCACCCTCACTGTATATAGTGAGGGTGACTGACAACAGAAAAAATAACAAAATGAACAAAATTACAAGTAAAGCAAATAACATAAAATATTAATTAAATCAAAATTGATTTAATTAATCCGAGGCTTAACTCGCTCGAACCGATCTTCCGTTGACTTTTACGTTGACCGTTGACCTGAACGGTTGACTTTTCCAGAAAACGGTCTTCGGTCCAATCTCGCAAGCCTCGAGCATCATAACCTAGTCTCTGAATCAATGCACTTGAATTCTTCAGTCGAATGATTTGGTAAACAGATTTGATGGCGTCAGTCACATAAATTTTAGTTCCAACATGACCTCACAAACCGTAGATCCAATATATCTTCAACATCCCAAGATCTCATCGTCGACCTTCTTCATTTTCTCACCATAATTGCTTTCATATTTGTATCAGAGATTTGTGCGTAATAATCAAGCAAAGATATCGAGATCTATCGAATCTGATACGTTCATTCGATTCACGACGAAAATCAAATCCAATATCATTCACCATCGCAATCACCCTTTCCTCCCAAACCATTGTCGCCGTTGAACAATAGAAGCTCGTGGCTTGGTTAGGGTAGTAGACTCAGAATGGTTCTTAAAAGTTCTCAAAACCAATTGGTTCTCAAATGAACCTAACCCTATATATATATATATATATATATATATATATATATATATATATATATATAGGATTAGGTTAAATGAGAATTTTTTATTTTGAGAACTAAATCTCAACCACTAATTTCAGGTGGGGACCATTATAATTCATGGGGAGTTTTTCTATATATATAAACTAGTGGCTGAGATTAGTTCTTTTTAGTTCTCAACCCCAATTGGTTCTCAAATAATCCCCTATTGGTGCTTCGAGCACCACTGACCCCTTTGCAGACCGCAAGCGGTCTGTGAAGACCTACGTCGCCACTCCTGGCGGCGGTAGACGAGGATATACCCCGGGACGGGCATCTGGCCCATCCCGGAGTCGTGAGGTTGGAGACAACCCTGAGGAGCCTGCGTCCAAGCGGCGCTATGTGTTCGATCTACCCCACTTAGCTTGGATACCGGACCAGGTACAGACATGGCGGATCCTGGAGGAGTTCCCAAGCTGTTATGCACGGGGTGAGTCATCTCTCCCCGATCCCTCCCGCCGTATCCCGATGGGTATCTCACCCTTCACCGGGGAGCCCATACCCGACACAGTACCTCTCCTGGTGGCCCGCCTGAGGCACATTGAGACAGACCTTGGAGAGCTGGACGCGACTGTTTCCCAGCTCCCGACTACTGATGAGGTTAGGATCCTTAGGGATCGGATAGCTAGACTGACGGGATGCATGGATGCTACTGATGACGCCATGAGGACCCTCCAGGACCAGATGACCAGGGTTAGCATGGCCACCACTGATCTGGTTCTCTCTCATGAGAACTTGCAGGGGAGAGTCGCCACACTGGAGTTCATATCTGGACAACTCCTCTCCTTCCTTGTTGCCATGTCCCAGGTCATGCCCCCAGGTCCTCCACCACCACCACCCTTCTAGGTAGATTTGACCTAGTCTTTTGATCGCCATTTTATAGAGGAAACATGTTATTTTCTATTGATGTATGATCGGGACTGCGAGCCCAGGATGAAAACTTGTTTCTTTTGGTATGTTTCGTCTGTAATATGGTGGAAAACAATGGTTGTAGTATGAAATGATTACTGTTATGTCTTTTATGGTTATACGAATTTATTATCATGTTATGGTTGTGTTGTTTCTATCATTTTTACTGCTATGGCATGTTATGTTACCTCCTTTTTTTTCTATCTTATGTTCTTGGTTGCGTTTGCGCGTAATATGTTATGGCAATCGATGTATGTCATGGCAG
>JBCNJP010000003.1:61900503-61921438 GCA_039602395.1 Deinandra increscens subsp. villosa | reverse complement strand
GAAATCATGCCACCACGACGCCGAACCACCAGGAACACTTCACCTCCTCCTGCTATGACCGCTGCTGAAATCGAGGAGATGATTGCTCATCGCGTCGCTGGAACTGTAGCCGCTGCTGAAACCCAACGTCAAAACAACGATGGGGCACGCGGTAAGAACGAATTGACCAATGTTAGAAAACCTTAGACTACAATTCTAAAAATTGTATTCAAACGTTTCAACCTAACAAATGCAGGCCCCCATGAATGTTCATATATAGACTTCATGAATTGCAAACCCTCGAATTTCAAGGGTTCTGAAGGCGCTGGTTTGAGAAAATGGAGTCCGTCTTTCGCATAAGCAACTGCCCTGAGCAGTACATGGTTAAATATTCCACATGCGCACTTACTGATAGTGCTCTGACTTGGTGGAACTCCCATGCTGATGCTATGGGAACTGATTTGGCCTATGTCATGACATGGGACGAACTCAGACAACTACTTCGCGGTGAGTATTGTCCTAGAGAAGAACTTCAGAAACTAGAAGCTGGGTTCTGGAACCTATCCATGAAGGGAGCCGATGTCGCTGGCTATACCAAAAGGTTCCGTAAGCTCGCTCATCTCTGTCCGACCATGATCACTCCGCTGTACAAGAAAATTGAACGGTACATTTGGGGACTTGCATTAAAAGAAGGACTGCCTGAGGCAAAGAACCGGGATGCTAATCAGGCTAGAGGAAGAGGCTTTGTGATCAATGCCGGAGACGATCGCCGCGACCCCAACACGGTGACGGGTATGTTTCTACTAAATAATCATTATGCTTCTATTTTATTCGATACTGGTGCCGATAGAAGCTTCGTGTCTACCGAATTAGGCCAATTACTTGAAGTCACTCATGTTGCCTTAGGCACTAAGTTCACAGTAGAATTAGCGAATGGAGAATTAGTAGAAACTGGAGTAATCTATCAAAATTGCTCGTTAGAACTCTCCGACCATTCCTTCAGCATCGATTTAATGCCCGTCGAATTAGGAAGTTTTAATGTAATCATTGGTATGGATTGGTTATCAAAGAACCATGCGGAAATTGTGTGCCATGAGAAAATAGTTAGAGTGCCACTTGTAGATGGCAACACTCTAAACGTGCAAGGCGAAAGGAGTGGAACCAAACTAAATCTCATATCTAGTATGAAGGCACAAAAATTCCTTCGTAAAGGATGCCACGCCATCCTAGCACATGTGACTGAGAAGAAACTAAAGGATAAGCGTATGGAATATGTTCCCGTTGTTCACGAATACCCAGAAGTTTTTCCCGAAGACTTGTCAGGTTTACCCCCGACGCGACAAGTGGAGTTTCGCATTGACTTAGCACCCGGTGTCGCCCCCATAGCCAGATCTTCGTACCATCTGGCACCATCCGAAATGCAAGAGTTATCTAGTCAATTACAAAAATTTCTAGATAAAGGCTTCATCTGTCCAAGCCACTCTCCATGGGGAGCACCCGTGTTATTTGTTAAGAAGAAAGATGGAACTTTCCGGATGTGCATCGACTACAGGGAATTAAACAAGCTGACTGTGAAGAACCGTTACCCGCTTCCAAGGATCGATGACCTATTTGATCAACTTCAAGGATCAAGCTTCTACTCCAAAATCGATCTGAGATCAGGATACCATCAACTCAGAGTTAGAGACGAAGATGTTTCAAAGACAGCGTTCAGAACACACTATGGCCATTATGAGTTCCTTGTAATGCCATTTGGTTTGACAAACGCACCAGCTGTGTTCATGGATTTAATGAACCGCGTATGGAAACCATATCTAGATAAATTTGTTATCGTGCTCATTGACGACATCCTTATCTACTCCCGTAGCAAGGAAGAACACGAACAACATCTGAGACTTATCTTGGAATTGTTAAAGAAGGAAGAATTTTATGCGAAATTTTCCAAATGGGACTTTTGGATTCGTGAGGTACACTTTTTGGGTCATGTGATCAACGATCGAGGTATTCACGTGGGTATTCACGTGGATCCCACAAAAATTGAAGCAATCAATGATTGGAGTACTCCCACGACTCCAACCGAGATTCGACAATTCTTAGGTCTCGCTGGCTATAACCGCGATTCATTGAGAATTTCTCAAAGATAGCCTAGCCACTGACCGCTCTGACCCAAAAAGATAAGAAGTTCATATGGGATGCTAAGGCTGAAGCAGCATTCTAGTTGTTGAAGCAAAAACTATGTAATGCACCAATCCTAACACTGCCTGACGAAATCGAAGACTTCGTTGTATATTGCGATGCATCGCATCAAGGTTTAGGTTGTGTACTAATGCAACGATAGAAAGTCATCGCCTATGCATCACGACAACTAAAGATTCACGAGAAGAATTATACGACCCATGATTTGGAACTCGGAGCCGTTGTCTTTGCTCTTAAAATCTGGAGGCACTATCTTTATGGTACTCAGTGCACCATATTCACCGACCACAAGAGCCTCCACCACATTTTCAATCAGAAGGAATTGAACATGAGACAACGCCGATGGATAGAACTGCTAAATGATTACGAATGCGAGATGCGTTACCACCCGGGCAAGGCTAACGTTGTAGCTGACGCTTTGAGCAGGAAAGAACGTGTCAAACCACTTCGTGTTCGAGCATTAAGTATGACTATATGCTCGAATCTACTTCGCAAGTGCGTGACGCTCAGATTGAAGCCCTCAAACCGGAAAACCTAGCAGAAGAAGGTTTACGTGGAATGGAGAAGCAACTAGACGAGAAACTTGATGGAACCAAGAACTTCATGGATAGACTATGGGTGCCTGTCTATGGAGGGTTAAGGCAATTAGTATTCAATGAGGCTCACAAGTCAAGATATTCCATTCATCCCGGATCAGATAAGATGTACCACGGTCTGAAGAAACAGTTCTGGTGGCCTAACATGAAAGCCGAAATCAGCCACACTATGCTCTCGGCAAATGTTTAACGTGTTCGAAGGTCAAAGCCGAATACCAGAAACCTTCTGGATTGTTAACTCAGCCTGTCATTCCGGAATAGAAATGGGAAGAAATATCCATGGACTTTATCACGAATTTGCCTAAGTTTAGATCTGGATATGACGCTATCTTGGTGATAGTAGATCGATTGACGAAATCTGCGCACTTCTTGCCAGTCAAAGAGAAGGATAACATGGATAGGCGAGCCAAACTCTACATTAAGGAAGTTATCTCACGACACGGTGTGCCTATATCTATCATATCTTATTGTGATAGCCGTTTCACCGCAAACTTTTAGAGATCTCTCCAGAAAGCTTTGGGTACTCGACTCGATATGAGTACTGCCTACCATCCACAGACAGATGGCCAAAGTGAGAGAACGATCCAAACACTCGAAGATATGCTGAGAGCATGTGTGATTGATTTCGGACCCAATTGGGATGAGCACCTCCCTCTTGCCGAATTCTCTTATAACAACAGTTATCACACCAGCATTCAAGCCGCATCCTTTGAAGCACTTTATGGAAGAATCTGTAGATCCCCACTCTGCTGGACTGAGATTGGAGACAGTCAGTTAACTGGTCCCGAATTAATCTTTGAAACGACTGAGAAAATCTTTCAAGTCCGTAATCGTCTGAAAGCTGCCAGAGACAGACAAAAGAGCTACGCCGACAACCGACGCAAACCCTTGTCCTTTAAAAAGGGAGATCACGTCATGCTAAAGGTGTCACCTTGGAAAGGTGCCATTAGGTTCGGCAAACGGGGAAAGCTCAACCCTCGTTACATTGGTCCCTTTGAGATTACTAAGACCATCGGACCAGTAGCTTACCGACTACGCCTGCCTGTCGAACTAAGCAGCGTACATGATGTCTTTCACGTTTGTAATCTTAAGAAATGTCTATCCGATGAAACGCTCATCGTCCCTCTTGATGAAATTCAAGTTGACGAGACACTGCACTTTATTGAGGAACATGTCGAGATACTTGACCGTGAAATCAAGAAGTTGAAGCATAGTCGCATTCCCATAATCAAGGTGCGATGGAACTCTCGGAGAGGACCAGAGTACACTTGGGAACGCGAGGACCAAATGCGCTGAAAGTATCCTCGACTGTTTGGAAACGTCGCATCTACCAGTAACCAGAACTGAATTTCGGGACGAAATTTTTCTAACTGGGGGAGAATGTGACACCTCGTCCGAAACAGGTCAAACCTTTCTCCGTTGACTTTTTAATTTAAATGTTCATACGTTTTAGTTATATGATTAACTGAATTAATTTTAATGATTAACTGATAACTGATTTAATTCCGCGTTTGTATACCCGGAAAATATGAAAGTTTTCATATTTTAAATATGGAACTTCAATAATAAAAATATAAATATAAATTTGACTTTTTATATTTTATCAAAACTGATATAAACTGTTTCACCTTAAAACGTTTAGTGAACTTAAAATGTGATAAAAACATTCTGTTGTCAAGACTTAGCCAAACGAGAAAACCGTTAAACCCGTTGGGCCCAGTTAGGTCCAATAAGCTCAAAACAATTCAAACGAACCCGAAACTTCATCCGGTAACCCGACTCGACCAATCAAGTCACCAACCCGACCCAAAGGACCGACCCGCGACCCGAATGGCCTTGGGCCGAACCCGATCCATCTCCCCTCTTCGGCCCACTCGATAGGCCGAACCCGGTCCACCTTTTCTTCGCAGCCCAACCATAAAACCAGCCCACTTCCTTTTCAAATTCGTATGGGCTTCGGCCCAATCTCCAAACCCTTTTATTTTAATAGCTTAACCCACAAGTTATTATAAAGTTTTAGCCCACTACAATTTTTTTAAAATCTTGGCCCATCAACTTTTATAAAAACAAAGATACCACCTTTGTAGTTCAATTATGATTGGATCATATTTATAAAAGTTATAATTTTTAAAGGTCCCTAACCATTTTATATTTTATAAAAGACCTACTCTTTTATAAAAACCATGGAACTTTTTAAAAAAAATCTACTACACTTAATTAAAATATGGGTGAATGGGGAGTTGACAACAAGTCTAGTCTGCAAAAGTACTTAGTCTTGGGAAAGAGATTAACTAGTAGTTATTAACCACATTTGAACCTACAAGAGAAACCCACCTCCTCACTAGTTCACCACACCATCTCCTCCCCTCCTTTCTCTTCTCGGCCGACGCCCCACAACCACCACTGCTCCGCCACTGCTCAGCCCCCCTGCCGTCGATCGGCAGCCGCTGCCGCCGTTGAGAAGTCGTCGGACCACCGCCACCATCCCCCTCCCTTCTCGGTTCCCATCTCCACCCTATTGTGAGCCATTCTTCACCTCTTTCTCTATGTTTTATGCTTTCTTTACACACTTAATCACCCATCATGAAACCCCCAAGTCTTGACAACAATCCATCTTTTCTTACACTTTTTCTTCCAATAAAAACAACTAATGAAGTTATAAAACTCCTTGATCTAAACACAATGTGGTGCCTTTGAGGCTTAAACATAACCATAGTGTGGGTGAAACACATGAAGAAAATCCTTAGAAAGTAATCATGTGCACCAAGATCATCATCCTATTTTATGTTTTTTTATCTATTTCTTTTCTTTGATCAAGAACAATCCTTGTTGAATATTCAACCAAAAACTCATAAAATGAGCTAAGTGTTCTTGATCTCTGATCCATTGGTCCTAACACATAAAGTGTTAGTGAAATCTATTTAAATCAAAGTTGTGAATTAATATGACTAGCTAAATGAAATGGGATATTTAAAATGGGTGTTAACTAACAACCTTTAAATTATTTATATTTATGCTTAGATTGTCCTAACACAAATGTGTTAGTTGCTTGTTTTTGTCCTAACACAAAGGTGTTAGTTGATTATTATTTATTTAAATTGTCCTAACACAAATGTGTTAGTTGATTCTTATATATTTAAATGGTCCTAACACAATTGTGTTAGTAGATTGTCATTCATTTAAATAGTCCTAACACAAAAATGTTAATTGATGGAAAAGTATAATTAATCATGTCACATGATTATTTAGTGGCTTTGGGTTGGTTAAGATAAATAAAAGATGACAAGTCCTTGTCATGTATATTTTTTATAAAACTTCATCCAAAAATGGTAAAAAGATCATTTATGTCAAATAAATTAAAAACACTTGGATTTGTTGTAAATTTTGAAGATTCCTTAAAAATACTATAAAAGGCAAGAAAATCTAACATTTGCAGAAGTGATCTTGACTTTTACATTGAATTTGGAAATTGGAACCACTTTTTAAATTTCTTTTAGGAGTAAATGTGGATTGTTTTTATAAAAATAAATGATTTTTATAAAAATAAAGACAAGTCTTACATGTTGAAAGACTTAATGAAATTTTTACGATCATTTTGATAAACTCAAAACGATCTAGACATAATGACGTTGCGTAGTAATAAAACCGGGATCAACACGGCGATATACGCGATAACGTCGGAACAAGTAAATTTATTTAAAGACATGACTCGTTCTATAAATTGATTAAAGTAAAAATCTATAAGTCCAAGTGATGTTTAAAATCATATATTTCTCATGATGTTTTAAAAAAGAAATAAATATTTCATACAAATGAAATATTAAAACGATTTCGAAATATTAAATGTTTAAATGTTGTGACTTGAAATTTATCTTTTAAACAATTAATGTTTTAAGATAAAAGAACTTTAAATAATTATTCGTTTGACTAATAATTATTTACAGGAGTTTAAACTTTGATTTAATTAAGGTCCACAAAGGAATGTTAATCATATTTATTTAAAAATGATTATAACTTGCATGATTAACAAATCAAACACATTAATATTTAAACGAACTTATGAAAATAATAATAAACATTATTATTTTAACTCGAAGTTCAATACTTGATTTAAATTATAAATGATAATTCCTTATTTATATTTACTGAAGATAAATATAAATCGTCACGAAAGTATTTATTTAATAAATACAAGCTAACGGGTTTTCAAACGAATACAAACGAGATTAAAATGTCAAGACTTGACCGGTATCACTTGGGTGACTGATGTTACTCAATTGATTGTAGACCTTATGCAAATGCCTATTTATTTATTTAGGACGTTACTTGCTACCGTGCCTGCACCATTTATTACCACCTATCTGCTGATCCAGTGAGTTTCACGGCCCCTTTTCTTTTAAACTGTTTTATACTTTGGGGGAGAAATCATGAAATCTGATAAATGCTTTTTACTTATTATTATGGTTTATCTGTTAGCCGTATGACTACTTGTTCTCTTACTGATTGCCCAATTATGGTACATTATCGTTATAAACGTTTGTACAATTGTATCCCACCATTAATTGATTTCAATTAGTTATGTACGAAACAATAGCTAGTGAATAGATCTATTTAGGTTGACAACCCTGCCCTAACTGGTAGCTCCAAATCTGACTCCGGATTGTCTGGAGGTACACGTCAGTTATTCTGCTCTGTTCAGTATCTCTCGGGCGAGATACTATGGGTGGGTAAACCGTTAGTATTTAAAATCAAAGCTCATGTGAGTTCATACAACCACAACGGTAAACTAATGTAATATTTAAGTATACTGCACTGTTTTACCAACTTTAAACGTAGAGTCATAAACCTGTGAACCTCACCAACTTTATGTTGACCTTTTAAACTCATGATTTCTTAGGTAATTGATGCAACTTATGGAAGACATGCAATGGGGCTTCATCATGTTATCGGACCTGCTCACGGAGTCATAGTCCCAACTATCCCAATAAAATATTTTTTTTTATAGGAAAATTGGATTTAAATAATCTCAACTTTTACCTTTTGGCCGACAATAATCCCACATTTAAAAATCCTCTCCACCAGTCCCAACTTTCATCCAATTTTTTTTTAAATGGACCCACCATTAAGTTTTTTTAACACCCTTAAGTGAATGCTGACATGGCATGCTGACATGTAATTCTCCTTTTATTTTTTTTAATTATTTAATCCATGTCATACAAATAAGATTTTCCTTTATTTTTCAATTGAAAAATCGATCCACCCATCCCTAAATATAAGAAATATCCAAATCCCTAATTTCTGCTTCACCCAGTTCATCGCATACCAGTTTTATACCCAAATGCTCCAAATCCATTCTCTATTTCACTGATCGATGCAAACACACTATGAGATCTGAGAATCAAAGAAAAATGTCATTGTGGAAAACAACTCCACTGAGTGATTTTGATATCTATATAGAGAAATTGAATTGAAAAAAGGATTTGATAAAATGACAACAGATCTGAATGTAGAAATGAATTTGTAACGACGAGAAGAAATGGAAGGATTGAATGTCTGAAGAGGAAGAACAAGTTGTAACAGCGGTGCATATGAATCTTCTTTCGGATGATCCACCGGCGTATAAAACTGAACATCTTTAGTGACGGAATCTTCGTCTCGTCGGAGATCAGAATAAGAGCTCGTACTCCGATACTTACAACCACCGGATCAGAAATCCGAAGAGGAATTCCGGTACGAACCGTGCTTCATTTCCGTATCGATCTGATGATTTGCTTTTAGGGAGTCTCCTCACCGGGGGCCACTTCGGCGGAGGTGGCGGTTTAGTTTTCCGACCACCGCAAAATCGCCAGCACTACGGAGATCTTTCAACATACGGTTGCGTCTTATGCTATGCGGAGGCACACACTATTCTTCCCACTTGCTTCCCTTCATTTGGTCGGATTCATCTCGACGGTTGCTCCATGAGAATGAACAATTACAGCTTAATTGATGAAAATTTAGGAATAGAGGAGGGGATAAAACGGTGACCGATGGTGTGTTTCAAGATACGGTGTGGCGGGCGGTCTCAAATGCAGTAATTGATGCACTGAAAAACAGAGATTTCTTGCACAAAGTTGTCTTCTTCGTCTGTGATGGTGATGCTTTATGAATTTTAGTGTGACGATCTCAAATTTCAGGTTATTATTTAATTATTGTTTAAATAATTTAAATATGTTTACGCATTAATTAACTACATTTTTAGTTAATTAAAATAGCTAGTCAGAAAATATTCAGGGGGAATATTTCTAGTATTGTATGAAGTTATGAAGTCAGGATCCCAGGACAAAAACGTGAGTAATCCGGGTAAATATATATATATATATATATATATATATATATATATATATATATATAAATAGCGCGTTCATATTTATGTTAGTAGGTAAATAACTATTTTTACGATATTGGATGACAATTTTTAGATCCGACCCGCCCACGTTAAATATTTATATTTTCTTGACTCAAGGGCGTGTTCTTTATACCGTGTTTCGTGTAGAATTTATACCTCGAAGTGTCTATTTTAAATTTATTTGTAACAAAACTTGAGACGTTACGTTCGAAGTTTGACACCCGACACCCAACACCCAAAAGCCCACCTCAGACGAACCAAACCCCTTTACTGGCCGGTTGGGTTTAGACGCTCTACCATTCAGTTTGTTTCCACCGAACTAGAAATTGATTTTGGTTCATCTAGTTACATGAATTATTGTGTCAAGTATATTTTTTCAAAAATGTCATCATTGCAAGGGATAGGATAAGAGAGTTGCACAACTTGCCAGATAGTGAAATACTATCTCATCCCTCTATATATTAAGCAAATTATACTTGAAAAAAAAAACAAACAAACTAAACCTTTTTATTCTCTACATCGTCAGCCTTCAAACAAACCAAAACCCATCACTTTTGCTTTTGAAAAGTAAACCACTTCACTTCACTGTGACTTCTAGCCTAGTTAAAACATGAAGGATTAGAGCCTTATCAAGTATTCTCTTAGTGCTTTTGGAGCTACCTAAAGGTATAAAACTTAAATTATGTCAAGTTAATAACTAGTAAAAAAATAAAAAATAAAAAAAAAAACCTTGTGTTCATCCAAGCTTAAACTAGTTGGACTCATCATGAACTCCATATTATGATTTGTGTATATGATCAATGAAATAAAGGGTGAAAGGCTAAAGTGACAAACAATTATCTAACTTAATCTCTATCAACTTAATCTCTATGTTCTTTAATTGTATTATTTTTGTCGTGTACTAAGTGTAAACTTTTTTTTCTCTTGTTGTGTACATCTTATAAATATTATTAGTGTTATTATTTTGCCTAGTACATAGCGTTATTTTCGAGAGTGTACAGTACAATATTTTGGTGTCACCTAATTTAAGTATAACAATTAACGATCATTCTGAGTGGAGTGGCTATTACCTTTATTCAAATTAATAAATAAAAGTATTTCATGTTAATGACTTTTATAGCACTTAGGTGATGAAAATATTCATTTTATAGTTCGGTGATGTCTTAGAAGTAAAAATTGTCTAGAAATCATTATTGGAGTTTCATTCAAAAACTTGTAGAAAATTTACGTAATGAAAGTGTTCTTGGAAACTAGACTAAAGATGATTTATAATAAAAGTCATGATTTTTATAAAAGGACTTGGTTTTAGTTAACGATATTTATAAAAATGATTATTTTATAAATATTTAGTATGTACAAACTTTTTTTTTCGAGTGATTTAATTATAAGAGACTAGGTATAAATATTTGGTATTCGGTAAAGAAAGTTCAGAACATGATTCGAATAAGAAATATTTTGTATATTTTATAATCAGAAATCTAACCAACAACTCGACTAGTAACGGTTTTATAAAGGTTTTCATAAAATGAATCTGAAGCGAGACACTAATTGAAAGAACCTTGAGGTTTATATTTATGATAGAAAATATGTTTTAGAACCGTGTATATATGTTATAGGAGGTGCGTAAGACTGTTTTCACTTTGGACAAGTTCGGATGTTCAAGGAGTCTAGCTAAGCACAAGTGAGTTCACGGCCCCTATTTTTTTTTAATATATTTCTTGGGGAAGATTAACATATATAAAATCTTGATTTACATATTGCAAGTGGTATATCTTATTACATGAGTTGATATCTGATATAGCAACCGTAGTCCCCTACAGCTTATAACGGTAATTTAAGGAATAAAGCGTGATAATTTAGAATGGATCCATTGGGTGTGACGACCCTACTCGTGGTTAGTCGCTCTAATTTTGACGGGAGAGTCAAGCGAGTACCTAATTAGTCATTTATGGTTGATGTGTGCTATATAACATCAGTGGGGCAATAATCTGGAAACAGGGTCAAGCAGCGTTATAAGAGCTCATGGTAGTAAAAATAGTGTTATTATATAAATATATAATATCACGACAAATCTCTGGAATACTTGTATATGTACTGGAAAACATCGTTTTTAAAGCTAAACTTTGTTTTATCTAGTTATCAAAACCTGTGAATTCACCAACTTTATGTTGACTTTTCAAATATGTTAATCTCAGGTAATTGATTTGGCGTTGGATGTTGGAGTTGCAACTTAGGACAAGTCTGTCGGGAGGGATTCGTGTTAGCATTTGTTTGCATATGTTTTTAAATAAAATCCCGTTATGTTGTGAACTCATTATAATTACTTTGTTTTGTGTAACCAAAGTACTGTTTGTAAGCTATTGAAATAAAGTGTGGTTTTAAAATCATATAGTTGTCGTTCGATATAATCATAGTTGCGATCCATGATCGTCACACCCAATGCTTCCGCAAAGTTTATGACGGGGTGTGACATTTAGGGATTTAAGGATTTTTTATTTGAAATGCCAAGTGGACAAAGAAATTAAAAAAATAAAAGATTATTACATGTCAGCAGGTTTTTAACGGTGTTAAAAAAGTTAACGGCAGGTCCATTAGAAAAAATATAGGTGAAAGTTGGGACTGTTGGAAATGATTTTTAAATGTGGGATTATTAGTAGCCAATAGGTAAAAGTTAGGATTATTAAAATCCAATTTTCCTTTTTTATATTAATTTAAGACTTTATGATTTTCAAATGTAAGACATTATCGTTTCCACTATTCTTTCCGCTGCGATGAAATGATGTGATGTTTTTATGAGATTTGAAATTATTAGAAGTCGTTCTATGTATCCTCGACTATGATTCCATTCTCGCTCACGCCCGAATCCATTGACCGGGTTGTGACACACGTGACTCCCGTGTTTGTTTACATGGACCTAAAACGCACGAATGCATTACTTACTACAAGGTGCGAGTCACCGTAAACACGGATCATGCATCTTCCTCTAGTCGGGTGTCACTCACCGACTAATGTGCTTTCGATGGCAAGGCACGTTTGTTCAAAAAGACTAATAATAAACATTCAATATAAAGAGTTTTTCTCAAAGTCATTAACACACACCTTAAGGTTAGTTATAAACTCGTTTTACCAATCCATCAAATGGTTGGTTTCCCCCAAGTAATTATAAGAGTTTAGCCACTCATGGCTTTAGTAATTTGCTTAAGAGATGATAAATGGTTATTAGACAAACTCATGTCATAATCTAGTTCAGTTATAGTTCTTACAATCTTGACGAAGAAACTCAAAACGCCAAAACAAGCTAATATAAACTCCTACTGATTTGTGTATGAACTATGAACTTGAGTTAACACAGAAAGTAAAGAACACAAGTCTAAGTAAACTGCGACTCTATTCTTGCATTACTTGTTTAGAACTGATGTTCGCATAGTTTAGAAGTGAAACAAAATACAATAAATAGAGCAAGGAAATTAATAAGAGCCTTGATTTCCCTAAAGATGATCATGGCCATCTAAAGAAACAGTTAAACGCCTTCCGTTGTGGTGAGTTCAGTGAATAGTGATCAGATGTTGGTGTTCAGATTGAGAAAAGATGTTTTATTTGCATCCGGATCATGTACTAGTAAATAGTCAACTCCGGAAGAACTCTCCTTCCGTAGGAAGTTGAGTTCATTCGGACCTTGCACTTATCTGGAACAACTTGATCTTCCGTATCAACTTTGCATATATGATCAATTGGTCTTCAATTATTCATCCAGATCAACTCTTCTATCTAGATTAGCTGATATCCTGAAGAACCATCCGGATCAACTTTACTTAACGGTATTTGAGCAGTTGACGTAGAAGTAAATATTCCTTACATTGGTCAAGTGACTTGGCTGGAATACGTTCACCCTTCACGTTACCAAGCCCGCGTATGAAATTTGCGTGCTCTGCCCCACGCACACCACACCATGCTAAACAATTTCCATTTCACCTCCTATAATTTTCATTTTACCCCATGCAACAGTTATATTTCTAGAAAAATACAGTTTACCCCCTGAACTAGATTTATTACCATTTAATTTTTTTTTGGATTGCCTCATTTCACACAAGTTACCCACTATGGATTTTTTAACTATTTAATATTTTTATCTTTTTTATTTTAATATTTTATGGAAAATTGGATTTAAATAATACGAGTTATGCCTTATTGGCGAATAATAATATGAGTTTTGACCTTTCCCCACAATAATATCAATTAAACACCCAGGTGCTATCAGTGATACGCCGTTTAAATTGATTTAACGGTGTTAATGAAATGGATGTTTTTGTCATTTGTGAAAGTGGAGGGGCTGGTTTTGTAATTTTTTTTATAAACCTAAAAAAAAGAAGAAAAGTGGAGAAGGAGGGTCAAACGACCGGCGACCCGCGACCTCCCCTCTGCTCCGGCGACCGGCGACCGGCCGTTTGTGGAGGGAATTTGGGGAATTCCAGGCGAGTTCATAACCGAGAGGTGACTTTAGTGCAGGAAGAGATCCGGTTTCTGCGTTTCCCACATCTCGGGCGACTAGTACGTAGCCCCGAAGCTGTTGATCGGTTAGCTGACAGTAGTGACCAAAGGTCAAGAACCCTCGGGTATCGATACTGGTTTGTAAAACGTAATGCCACCGGTTTTTGATTTTTTCGGGGTGTAACTCGATATGACCTCGAAATCTTTAACCATGGCCACCTCTAATTCTCCGAGATTTATCCTTCCGGTAGCGAAATCTTGACCTGCAAACCATACATTTTGAATGAAGAAGGTCAAATATCTCTATCCAGTATGAAATGATGCTAAACAATTAGGGTCAAAATCACAGAAAAGAAACTGATTGGATAGATAATCAAAAACCCATAACAATTAGGGTCAAAATCAACTAAGAAAACTGATAATCAAGGAGGGTACCTTGGGGCCATTGAGGAAGAGGTGAAGGAAGGAAAAAGGGTTTTGGTTCTTTCGGCAACAGATTGTACAATTCGCCGTCTGTATCCCGGCAACAGGAATCAAATCCAAACATGGTTCGTTTTGAAGGGTTCGATTTGCCGATTGGGTGATCGGAGAAGTGGAATCGGGCGAATGGTGGAGGGAAGTGGAGGGGTCAAACGGCCGGTCGCCGGTCGCCGGAGCAGAGGGGAGGTCGCGGGTCGCCGGTCGTTTGACCCTCCTTCTCCACTTTTCTTCTTTTTTTAGGTTTATAAAAAAAATTACAAAACCAGCCCCTCCACTTTCACAAATGACAAAAACATCCATTTCATTAACACCGTTAAATCAATTTAAACGGCGTATCACTGATAGCACCTGGGTGTTTAATTGATATTATTGTGAGGAAAGGTCAAAACTCATATTATTATTCGCCAATAAGGCATAACTCGTATTATTTAAATCCAATTTTCCATATTTTATTAGTTTTGTTTTAATATATATAAATGTTGTTAAAAACTAAAATTAAGTATTTTTTATTGAAAATGTTCCCGGCCTATAATCCTAAGTGGTAGAGTGGCTCATTACAAGGCTGAGTGGAGTAGAGTGGAGTATAATGGAGTGTAGTCTGATGTAGCGCTGACGTTGCACTAAGTGGAGAAATTGAGGGGGTAATCCACTACGGATAGTTTTAGGTGATGTTCGATTTGTAAAATTCGTTTGAATTTTTTTTTTAGAATAAGAAAAAAAAATATAGATTTGGAATTGGAATTTTTCAAAATGAATTGAAATTTAACTGAGAATTGGAAACTACTAAAAAAATTGAGTGTCAAAAACAATAATGAATTTGGAACCTATCACCCTCGCCACCACCTATCGGTCACCGCCGCAACTCGGTCCGGCTAGTCAAGTCGCCCAGTTAATATTATTGACTTAAATTGGTTAAGACGGCGATGGCACGCATCAGCTCAGTCCAGTCGGTCGACATGTTACCTTGACACAGTAGGGTCAGACGATGATTGCGTTGATCTGGCCCAGTCAACCCGGTGGGCAACGGGGGCACGTCGGTCAAGTCAGACGGCGTCAAGTGTTGGCCTAGTCAGGTCGAGTGACGACACGCATCAGTATAGTGGTTGTGCGACCACACGTGTTGGCTCGGTTCTAGCGGCATAGGTGACTAGGTGTCATCCAAGCGGGTCAGGCCTATTTTTTGTTGTTTTGTTCGGTTTAGGTCGGGAGGGGGGCACGTCAAGCATGATGTGTCGTTGTGATTGTGGCGGCGGCAGTCGATGTACAGGTGGTCTAATTCTCATTCTTTATACTAAAATCCTTTACAATTTAAAAGAAGTGTGAATTCAATTAAATGAAAGAGATTGATGAAATTAAATCAAATATCATTTCATTTATGAACCAATCACATTAAGAATGTAATTACAATTCCAATCAATTTCAGGATCCCCACATATTATAAAATGAAGTTTATATTACGATTTAATAAAATATTATGCGAACCAAAAGGACCCTAAGATCACACAATCCGTTTATTATTTTTTAATATACTAATCACCGTTGTTATTGAAATTCTAAACATTTTTGTTAAATAACTATTATTATATATATATCATTTTAGTTTGCTGACGTGTAGACTGTTTTTTTACTGTTCGTATTGCATGGCACGCTGTGCAAATGCCACGTGTCATGTGTTTTATAGTTTATATTTTTTTAATCGGTTTACTGTGTTTGTGTATTTGTATCATACGTTTCCATATATGTTACATATTTGATTCTAGCGTAGTGGTGTGTCCCCTTTTTTTTACTTCTCAACCCGAGTTCGAATCTTTGCTATAAGCGGTTTTGATGGTTTTACTCTCCCACGGTTTTTCTCTTATACGTGTCATATGACAGTTGTTAATGGGTGTTACCCTTATGCAGAAACTAACACGTAGTCTATACGTGGCTAATTTCATCCTCTAATCGTCCCTATTTGAGATTTGTTGCCTTCGAAGGTTTATTCATCCGCTAATCTCACGATTACCTCTGGTATCGTCCCTATTTAAGATTTGTTGCCTTCGAAGGTTTATTCATCCGCCAATCTCACGATTACCTCTGGTAACCTTTCCACTTTTCACTCTATCTTTTCTAGGGTTTGTGTTTGGTTTGCATTAGTTTTACATTTTACAAAGTATTCGTCGGGGTTTAATGTAACCGACATCTTGGATTATGGGTTCTTTCTACTTTTCACTCTATCTTTTCTAGGGTTTGTGTTCGGTTTGCATTAGTTTTACATTTTCTTTAACAATGGATTAGGGTTCCTGTTTGGTTTACAAAGTATTCGTTGGGGTTTAATGTTTCCGACATCTTGGATTAAGGGCACTTTCTAATTATCCTCACAGCTCTGGCTTTTGTGTATTGTTATGTGCTAATTTACGTCCAGTCGTCATCGATAGGGTTAAAATTTGTTATGTGCTAATTTACTCATTCTATTGCATGCTGATTTACTTTTCTTTTTCTTTTTCATTTGCAGCTTAGCTGAAGATGAATGATAAAGGAATTCAAGACTTGGTTCCTTTCAAGGGACCATTCTCGATTACTGTACGTGTTATCAGAAAATACTCGGTCCAGTGGAATCCAAGGGAGAAAAGGAAGTTATTCTACCTGTTGGCTGATGCCTATGTAAGTTACAGGATCTGTGTTACATTACCTTTGGATTGATGGTTTACATGATATTAAATGATATACATATAATATGCTTTCTGTTTACTTTGAAAAGGGTAATGTTGTTGAGGCGAAAGTCGATACCAGGAAAAAAAGGATTGATTCACAAGTGTTCCTTTACCGTTGCTATCGTGTTAATGGCTATGTTGTTGACCCACCTTTGGGTTTCTATCAGGTTGTAGATGCACCTGTCACCATTGTTATAGGTGATAGAACAGTTTTCCAGCCTGTTGATGTTCCTGACATACCCAAGCAACATTTCAATTTCATCACTAATGAAGGCCTGAAGGAAAAGGCTGAACAAACTGAATTTCTTATAGGTTTGCATGTTGCATTCTTTATATCAATAACTATGTATATGTACAATCTTTCTAATTTTTGTATTCTGGCAGATTATCTATGCAGAATTGAAAATTCAAGTACTATTATGAAAAGAAAAGACAACAACCTGTTAAAGATGTGGGTGATAGACGAAAGGTAGTTATTCTCAATATCTTATGTGTTAGAGTATAAATATACTGCTGTTACATTGCATTTTTTTTTTAATTTTTGTCCTTAACCAGTGAGAAAGTAATTGAGATCACTTTGTGGGAGAACATTGCATATACGTATGCCAATGTTGTAGCTCCTGGGAAAGTTGTGGCTGTTAGCTCCTTGAAGATAACTAGGTTTCAAGGTAACTTGCTGGTTATGTTTCTATGACAACTTGCATTTCATTTGGCTTTGACTAGAGTAAATTTGTTTAAAATTAATAAAATTATATCAAAATAATATTGCGTTAGCATGTTGCATGACAGAGAATTTGCCGTTGGAATCTACTTCTGCTACAACAATCGATGTTGATCTTGCGATTGAAGGGTATGCTGAGAAGATAAAGAGGCATAGTATGGTTTATCAATAGACAATGTATCTAATTTTACTTTCCTAAGTGATACTTACTTCTGTTGATGAAAAAATGTGTAGGTTGAAGGAACTGCCAAAGAAAGGGACTACTTCATTTGGTTTTCAGTCTGAAAACGACATAAGATCTAATATCACTACTCTTGCATATGTGCTATCAAAAGACCCTGCCTCAATTCATGTAAGAGTATTGATGTGTAGAAAATTTTTTTTTCCTGATGGTGTTCATCAAGCATCTTCTTACATGCTCCACGTTAAGAAACAGAACCATCGATTTGCATGCATAGCTGATATAAAGGAAATCCATGGTTATCGTACATGGTACAGTACTAGATGTCCAAACTCTCAGTGCAATGATACCGTTCGCTTTGAAGATGATCTTCTTATTTGTAAGCAGTGTGGTGATGTTGATAAGCCTCTATATAGGTAAGTGTTTCTTCAAATGGGTTATTTTTTGTTGTATCAGTCATATCTTATTTCTTATTTCTACTAACTAGGTACTGTGTCAATGCTACTTTGTACAACGGCAACTCCACTCTTCCGGTTGTTTTCTTTGACAGTGCAATGAGCCAGATCCTTGGCATTGACTGTGAAACGTTGGTTGTAAGAGAAGGATACACGGATGCAAAGATTGTGCCTAAGCCAATGTTATCTCTGATAGGTCAGCAAAAGATTTTCAGCTTCTGTATGAGACAGAACGACGATGCTTACATTCAACAAACTTTAGAGATTAAGGAACCTGCTGCAACTGTCTCCCAAGAATCACCACTGGAGAAGATCCCATCTACTGCACCTGCTACTCCTGCAGGGAAGGTTCCAGCTAAGCACAGGATGAATGAGGGTAGTTTTAATTTTCACCTTATTGGTCCTTTATGCAACTTAGTTAAAATGATTCTACTAATGTCTATACTGTTGTCTTTGGTGTTGTTCTCATTTTCCTACAGATGAGCTTGATGATCCAGTCACCAGCAAGAAGAAGCCGTAAGATCTATGATATGAATGGGAGGAATTTTCAGTGCTATTAAAACAAAAGACACCTTCCTGCGTCTATAGAAGTAATAAATAAAGTGGATGATCTCTTTGAATGGTTCTGCTTGGTAGTAGTTACCAAGTGTTTTTGGTGTTGCTTATGGTAGTGACTTTTGTAATGTTCATATCCTTAGTAATGTAAAATGGTCTATATCTTTTGTAAAATCATCTACATCAATATCAAATGATCTTTATATATTTGCATATGTCTTTGATGTTCAAATACTATTTGTCAGTGTCATTAGTATTGTTGATGTCATCACTGTACAATAAAATTGGTAATAAAATAGGTAATCATAAAAACCTCAAACACATTAATGACATACATGAACATATGACAGAAATGTGTGTGTAAATAATCTCCTAATAACTTTTACCCATCTTTGTAACACGGGTAGAATCACCATAATTCTTTTATGATAACAATCATTATTATCAACAATGTCATCATGTCATACATTTCTAAAAATAATAAACTACATTGCTACATAAGCTTTGATTTAAATTGGATATTCCAAACTAAAAAATGCTACTAATTATTCATGCTAGAGAACCAATGATTGACCAAAATGACACTGTATACCAAATGAAGTTAACATTATGTTTCACACAGCAACCCTCAGGTAAATTATACTTTCCCAAAGGAATTTAGAAATTACAATCAACTAAAAAGTATTCTAGAATTATAGAACGAATAAATTAAAAGCAAAATTTACTTTACGTCGTGTTCTACATGTAGCAAATGTGTGGATCCTTCAATGAATTATGTAAGCACATCGATCAAGATCTAAAGTCACACTTTTGTAACAATACCGAAATGTTATGGTTCGATGTTTCTATAAGCATATGTCAATTGTGGATTTATATTGTGTGACGATTTCTTTTAACAAACCGGAAGTATGTAAACGTATTAACGACAACACTACATATGTATACATTTGTGAAAACTATGAATATATGACAAATGTCTTTTAACTTTCCAACCAAAAAAAAAACACCATATAAAGTTCACCATATGTTTCTACAAAGTTGTTTTCGTTATTAGAAACATATTGTAGATGCTATTTTCACGTTATAATTATTATCTATGCTGAAAATTATTTTTACCTGTTTAATTTTATAGATTTTCTACATAAAGTATTTACATTCTTTTAAAATTAAAAAGGGAATTGTGTCAATGGCTCAAGGAATTTACGATTTATTGGGCTGTTATAGCCTACAACGTTAATGGGGTTTAAAATGAAAAAGGAAATTGGGTCAAGTGTCAAACAAATTTACGTTTTATTGGGCTGTTACAGCCCACAGCCTTACTGGGTTGGCACATGGGCCTGAATAATCGACTACCCAAATAACAACTAACTTCCTTTGCATATTTAAAAGGCAACTCCAATTTCTGAAGACACTTCCACCGACTACCCATCTTCTGATCTACGGAGCACTCAATCGTCTCTCTCTGAAGTCGTCCCCATGGAAGTATGTACCAGATGTTACGAATTTCGTTTACATTTCTATTTGTTGTTGTGTAATGTTCTTCTATAACTCTTCCGGTTACGGGTATCTACATTCTTTTACCCAAAACCTATTCTGATAATCATCAGTTTCATGTCATATTGTACCTCTATAGATGTATACTTTCTTTAAACCGACGGTTGTGGAAACCAGTATGATTGCATGTGCTTGGATGATCACCGACTGTTTCGGCTGTTGTTGACGGACACTGTTTGTGTGTGCGGAACATAACAGTTACCGTATCTGTTGGGTATTTGGTCTTTCCATATGTTTTTGTAGGCTTCCATCTGAAAGTCAGTTGTTGTAACTTTGCCAAATGTGCTTTTTTCTAATGCATGTGTCCCTGTAGTTTGCGATTGTTGTTTACTGTTTTCGGGGATACTTAAAAAAAATTGAAACTTTCATTATCTAACACATCAGCTTAAAAAAGTCATAAGATTTCTAATAGGTATTTATTCATTATAGTCATAGATACCATTATTACTGTCTATGATAATATATACATAAGCTCATTTGTAAAGAAGCTTCTTTACTAACTAGATGAATTTCAAGCTGCAGGTGGAAAACACATTTGTTACTATGCTTTTTGATGGTCCCAATGACTATTTGGTAAGTATGAGTAAATAGTGCTTTCATATAGATGTAGATGAGATTATTCCGAAGTTCTTGCCACATGCAATGTACA
>JBCNJP010000003.1:61884645-61900003 GCA_039602395.1 Deinandra increscens subsp. villosa | reverse complement strand
ATATATATATATATATATATATATATATATATATATATATATATATAATTATTGAAATGACATGATCAACAACTCTCATTAACAACACTGCGTTGTTTCTCAGGTTTTGTGTTTTATAGGTTTCTCGGAAATACACTGCCGGGTCTGCCTACTTCGGTCACAATCCTGTTACTTTTTTGTTTCATCCATTGAGGTTTCTTCTTATATTTTTAACTTCGTTAAAGATGGAATGAAACTAAGATGTTTACATATACGATCAGATAGCATTAGAACTATAAAAAGTAATGCTTTTTAAAGGTAGAAAAGCACCTTAATGGCAATAATTTAAAGAAAAGTCTCCATCGGTTTGCTTTTGAAAAGCAAGATATGTGAACTTATAATAATAGCATAACAAATGTACAAAACTTGATCTAAAGAATCTGTATTGCACGTTTATTTCAATGTCACATTAGATCATCGGTCGTCGTTAATTTGATCAAAGTTTTGGTCCTTTTAGTTAGTGATTTTTGGGTTTGATTTTTGGTTTCCTTTTGATTTTTGGGTTTTTTTATTTTGGTTCCCATAAATTGGTTGTTCTCATTCTCCATCTGATTTTGATTAGGTTTTGTGAGGTTCCTTCTTAGTGTTTATAATGGCGTAGCTGCGTTGTTATGAGGTTCGGGGGTTTATAATGATTTACGGGTGAAATTTGCAATTTGGATTAGGTAAAAGCCCTTATTTTGATTTTGACAATCTTTTAACTTCAACGTTGATATCAAATCGTTACCTACATCAACGAAATTAGAGGATTTCAATTTTTGTTTCTGAGTTTCACATTCTTTTTTAATTTGACATCCTTTATATTACATTCTTTTTGTAATTTATTGTTTTGTTTTGCAGGTTTCCATAGTGTTTTCCTAGCTTGGTTGTAAGGTGAGCATTTTTTTTATCATTGATGTTTGTTAGGGATAATGTTGTCGCATCCTTTTTCAATGAATCACCACTTTTGTTGTCTGTTATTGTTTAGTTTTTTTTTGGGATGATAAATGTGAAGTTAGAATTGCATCAGAAGTTTGATAGAACAAAATATGTTTTGTGACTGATTATGTGGTGTGTAACAGGATTATGATGAATGGGCTACAAATTGCAAGGACCTTAGAGTTATAACAGATGCTTACAGGTAGATTTTCGACATTGTTTCTATTCTCTCATATTCAGTCCAGTTTTTAGGCAATTATAAGTATTTTTGTTATTCTTTTATGCGATATGTATATTGTGCGAAGGAACCAACGTCATTCAAATGGTTCTTTATTGTTGTATACATATATCTATTTTACTACGTATAAAATGAAAAGGATATCATGATTATTTATGAAATTCATACACTACTATAATATTATTGTGACTAAAAAACTTTCTCAAAACCCATAAATCATGATTTTGTGACCATATTTTACGTGGTTCATGTGACGACAAGTCTCATTTGGCGTCCATTTCCAATTTTTTCTGTAAAGGTTTCGTTTAAATGAGTTTCTATCCTTCATTTAAATTCATAGAATTGTACTCTAATATAGTTAATTTTACTTATTAGTTTGAAAGGCACATTTGAAGCAATACGAATTATTGATGGTTGCATTAGTAGGTGCGTTTCTAATGGGCCCGTTGGAACTTTAGTTGAATAAGTGAAGGAGTAGAACACTCTATTTGTTTTTGTGTGTACTTGAATTATTGGGTATAAACTTCTCTCATATTATATTTTTTTGCTTGCTTCTGAGTTTGTTTCCTGTTATATTTTTGGTGTACTAGCTTCTAAAGCATTTCAGGATTAACTTGGCGATCCATGTCTGCCAGGTATGTGGACTATGTACTAAGGTAAGTACAAACCCCAAAGACATGGCCAGATTGCTTTTGAATGTGCTTCATTTGGTTTGCACTTTAAGTAGTCTTTTTAAATATCTTTCAAAGCTTAGAATTACAAATTTTCATTGCAAAGATTTTATAGGCATGATATTGTTGTAACTGATTGTTATACAGGTTCTTTTCATTTTTTGTCATCGAGTCATGCTTTTAAATGGGGATCATTGTTAAAGAACACAACATTTAATGTATTTATGTTGACATTAATCCATTCATATATGTCCCATTCTATGGTATATGCTTATTGACCGTAACATTTGACAAACCAAATTGTTTTAGATGTCTTATTAATCCACAATTTATAAAGCCTTCTGCTTTTTAGTGTTGCCTTTAGGGGAGGGGGTATGGTTGCCTTGTGGCTTCGAAGGAGCCATGCTCCCCAACCAATCATCATGTGCCAACTCATTTTTCATGTTTTTGAAGCCTTGTCAAGCCACACCACAAGGTATGGTTGCCTTGTGGCTTGGAGAAGCCAACGAAAAATTAACTTTTTTTTTTTTTGATTTTTAACAACTTTTAATAAACAAACAACTTTTATATAAAAAACAAACACTAGCATTACGAATACAATTGAAGTAAACAATATTCATTAAAACAAAATATTCATTAAAACAAAAATAAAATTACAACTTACAAAACATTCACTAAAAAAAAAATTACAACTTTTATTAAAAAAAAAATACAAATCTAGGGTTGAGGATTTGCGTTCACCTCCTCCTCGGTTAAAAACACATCCATTGTGTTTTGGTAGAGAGAATGAGAGTATGATGTGTGTTTTATAAAATGTTTGGTTGTGTATATATAGTGAAATAAGAAAGAAAAAAAAAAAAAGAGCCGTTGGCTCTCAACGGTAAAAAAAAACGGTAATATTCACCCGGCTCCCCCCTGCTCCAAGAAACCGCTCCATCTCGAAAATTCGGAGCCGCGGACTAGAACCGGGACACCCGGTATGGCTGCCGGCTGGAACCGCGCGGCAGGCATGGAGCCGCCTTGCGGTAACCCAGCCCATACCGTCCCCCCTTATAGCAATGAAATTGCAACTTATTGAAAAAGTTTTCATTGCAGGAAAACAGTGAAAGACCTTCATCAACTCTTGATAGGATTAAGGTTTGAAACAACTATATTTATTTTTGGCTGATGTTATTTAGTTTGACTTTGCTTTGCTTTTGGTTTTGGGTTATGTAAGGCTATTGTGTTTTGGTTATGTATGGCTCTATTGTTAATGAGTTTTGATTTTTATAATGATTTGATATCTTGACTGTTCTATATAGTTTGGTTTATTTGTTGTTTTCGCTACATTAAATTTGAAATGGTTTCATTGAGTTATTTTTGCACGGAGACTAGTACCGCCGCAACGTGTGGGTGATCTCCACCTTGTTAAAACAAAACGAATTAATCGATACCGAAGGAAAAACCAAAAAAACCGAAAAAACCGAAAAAACCAAAAAGGTTTATTTTGTTAGGAACCGAAAAGTTCTAAAAGCCAAACCGAACCAAACCATACTATATTTCTTTGATGTTCTCAAGCAGCTTGCTAGTTTTTTTTTTCTAACGAAAGACCCTATAAAGAAATTTATAAATATAACATTTGTAATTGGTTTTATATAGTAAGTTTTGTTTTTTCATACTTTGACCACGAAAGTGTTGCAATTTTACGTTTTTCACCCATAAAGTTTCCTAATTTTTTGTTATTTTCTACGTTTTTACCCATAAGTTTCTACTTTACTTTTGTTGTTTCATACTTTGCCACCAATGTTTTATATATATTTACGTTTTTACCCCTGAAGTTTTATACTTTGGTTTTTTTCCTACTAATATGGTTTAGAATTTCTTTTTCTTGTTTTCTACTTTGACCACCAATTTTTTAAACATTTATATTTTTACCCGAAAGTGTCCTACTTTGGTTTTTTACTAATATGGTTTTGAATAGTTTCCTTTTGTTGTTTCCTTCTTTAGCCACCAATGTTTTACTCATTTATGTTTTTACCTTTGAAGTTTTCTACTTCATTTTTTACTAATATGGTTTTGAATAGTTGTTTTTTGTTTTCTATTTTTACCACCAATGTTTACACATTTACGTTTTTTACCCCCCTGAATGGGTTGTTGTCAACAACCAATAAAAAAGAGATGGCACACCGCAACGTGCGAATTGGTCATTATCTCGTATATTTTACAATGCCATCTCAGTGGGCTTGTTTGGGATTGCTTATTAAAACTGCTTATTAACTTATTAGCTTTTGAAAAATCAATAAGCAGTTTTGACTGTTTGGCAACTCAATAAACACTTTTGCTTTTGACTTTTAAAAAGCTAATAAGTCAGTTTTTAATAAGCCAAATTTTTCTAGTTTTTTAAAATTGCTTATAGCTTTTTGAGTGATGAATTACTATACTATCCTTATTTTAATTTATATTCATCAAACATTATACTCACTAAACCCTTTTTTATTCATTTTGCATATAAAAATACTTACCCACCCCCCATAATATTGTGAGGTAAAACTCTAAAATTTGGGTTTAGTTGTAAGTGGTTATGAGTAAGGAGATAAGAAAAATTACTGTTCACCCCTATATTTGATGAAAAAACTGGTGATTATTTAGAATTTAGGGTTTTGTATGATTGAAAGAGAGGGAAAAAAGTAATGATGAGAGTATAAATTTTTTTTTATTTAATTGTGATACCGAGTGAAAGAGAGAGAAAAATTAATGATAAAAATATAAATTATAGGGATAAGAATGGGAGACGGGTTGTAAATGCTCTTAATAAGCAAATCCAAATATTTGTTTAGGAACTTATCCACTTAAAATCATTACAACATAAATTTTTTAAACCGGTACAGGACGCCGAACGCTGCTAGTAGGTACCAAAATCTCCTCGGATATCTCCGACTGACGCATAAACATAAGATTCCGGCGCTTCCTGCGTGGGTGAGTTATCGTTTTCTTTCACTCTATTTGCTTAATTCTCTACATTAGGGTTTTATTATACATCTAACGAATGATGCGATTTGTTTCAACGTGTATGAATATCGATCAATTTCACACCCAAACCCGAAATTAGGTTTTTATAGTGAAAATACTAAGGCCTGTCGATTTAGGTTTATGTATTCCATCAATCAGTGCTATTGAAGTTGTTTAGAAACGTCTGGTTGTTGAACCAATTGTATTTATTGGACGTTGATACTGATACTTAAATTAAACTGTAATATGGTGTTTTAGGAGGATATTCGCTCTATAATTTATATCCTCATGCTTTTTCTGTATGATGAATAGTTCAGTACTGCATATGATGTAATCCTGCTAGCATTATCTGTGACAGCTAAAATTTACCGGAGGGTGATATAAGTGCATAGCATGAAACCAAATTCAGCTTGGAGTTCGTTAAGAAGCCCGGTTAAGTTCAGAATGTAAGTTCAACGACCATCATCTCATCTGAAACATTCCTCAGTTTCTTATCACCTTTTTAAGCCTGTTGTGTTGAGAAATTGTTTTGATATTATTATTTCTGCTTTCTGGAATTTTTAGAATATGTAATTGGTTACCATTTGAAATGCAGTCCAACGGCTGAAAATCTTGTTCCCATTCGTCTTGACATTGATATAGATGGTCAGAGGTATCGGGATACGTTTACTTGGAACCCTTCTGGTAAGGAATCAATGTTGTTTTGTTTTGCTTTGCTTATTTTGACTTTGTGGGTAACTGTTTGTTTACTGATGGCCATTTCCATGAATTACTGCATTTATAAGAAGCTTATTTTTTTTGTATGATGTTGTGAAGAATCGTGGTAGTGGAAAAGGTACACTAGTTCATGCATTAAGCAGCAATAAACAAACTGAAGAAAACATCCCAGAGATTTAATGACAATATTAGTTTCAGAACTTCGTCATGGATCTCTTCTAGCTTGTTTATCTTTTTCTATATGTTGTCACAGATCCAGATTCAGATATAAGTTTGTTTGCTAAACGCACAGTGAAAGACCTCAAGCTTCCTCCACCATTTGTAACCCAGATTGCTCAATCTATTCAGGTCAACATTCTTGTAGCTAGAAACTTCTATGAATGGTGTTGGGTTGCATTTATCGTGTTGCTAATGAGTAATGTCTTGGTCAATTTCTTTGCAAGAACAGTTGGAAACTACATCTTAAGTGATCACGTACATAGAATAAATCTACATGAGATAGTTATGAAAATATTATGTTTTGACATGTACTAATTAGCTTGTGAGCGCAACCATAAGATAATAAGGTGAAATCACTTAGTTCCCTTAGAATTAAAGACCGTCCCTTGATAATTAGTGGCTTTGGCTTTATATATATTTTCGGGTCAGATTCCTTAAACAACAGTTCTATAAAGACTATCGAGGACTTCAAACTTTTGCATCCACCTGCTTTGTGTATTTGCATACATAAATGACCATTTTGGGTAGTGTGTGATGCTTCAGTATAAGAAGGTTTAATACATATAGGCTCAGTTATCGAAGACTATTGTTTCTGTTTCTCGTTATACTCATTCCAAGAATATGTTTCGCAGCACCTAAGTCTTTCATCTCGGATTCATCAGACACATATCTGTTTCTTTAGTATCTTAATTTTTTTTTATATCTAAGCTTGCGATCGACATATCGTCGATATAGGACTTCTCGAACTTCTTGATGTAGCAGCAGTGGTGCATATCACACCTTTTGTACCCGTTTTGACGCATGAAATTGTCGACCTTTAAGTACCACTGCCTCGATGCTTGCTTGATTGCTTCAAACCATACGGTCTTTTCTTCAGCTTACAAACCAAGTTTTCCTTTCCAGCTCGTGTCTTGTAGATATCTTCATCAGAATGCCCATGCAGAAAAATTGTTTTAACATCTAGCTGCTTTAGATGCAAGTTTTCAGCAGCAACAATACTCAGAACCATCTGAATAGTGGTCATCTTCACAACAGGGAAGAAGATCTCATTGTAGTTGATCTTCTATTATCGCTGAAACCCTTTCGCAACTAGACAAGCCTTGTAACGTTTAGAATCATTAGACTCATCTTTTGAAAACCCAAATATGCTGCAAAGCCTTTTTATTTGTAGGTAGCTTTGTTAGAATCTAGGTATGGTTCTTTTCAACTCCATAGCTTCAGAATAGCATTGAGGTTCACCATTTTCTGTTAGAAGCAAGTAGTTGACAAACCAAATTGTGAATATTTCTCGAACTTTCGAGATTCTAGTAGATCTCCTGGCCCAATTGTCAGAAAGAGAGACATGATCTTCTCGAACAATAGGAAACAAAAACATGAAGTAGGGAAGTATTTTCTTCTTCCTTAGAACTTTCACCATTGGATTAAACATATACTTTAGTGAACTCTGTTGGTTGAATCACCATATTCTTCAATTTCTATACTTGCACTGTCAGGGATATGTGACTGAGCTTTAGTTTCACCAACTTTCTCTTTTTCTTTACTTTCAAACACAATATGCTCTTTCTGAACTTTTGAATTGGTTGTATTTATGTCTTAGTACAACTTTGCTTTGTTGAAAGTGATATGCTTGCTTCTTTCCTTTTCATTCTTCCTCTGGTATTTTGAAACCCAAAGAAATTGAAGGTCCATGGTTGATCAAGTAGGCAACAATGCTCACTGCGTCTTCAGATCGATATCACCCATAGCTGTAATATACAAAGCCTTATCGTTAGTCAAGCGGACTTTACCAAAGTTACATGCTTGAAGATTCTTCATAGATTCCGTGTTGGCGATGGCATGGAATAAGGCACGCGTGTCCATGACCCAAGACTCGACAGTGTTCTCTACGCAAAAAATGAGTGCATCATCTGAATCATTAGCATTAGCAGTAACCTTGATTTCTTTCATCTCGACAAGAGGATTAGGGCATTGACTAAGAAGCACCGGTTTGCTTGCACCTCTAACATTCATCTCCTTGACTTTGAAGTGTGTGGTTTTCTCTTCCTTGACTTTGACCTCCCTCGACTATGTCCTCTTTATCCCCTCTTTGACTGTCTTTCTCCACCTTCAGTATGCAACAGGAACCAGAAGATTCACCAATACTCTCTCGTTTGATATCTTGACTAATGATCAAGTCACAAATGCTTTTGAATATCAGCTTAATGGTCCGGATGAATCGCTAAGTGCTGTGACTGGCTTTTAGGCAAAGAGGATAATAGAAGTAGGGCTTGCACCTCATCGTCAAACTTTATATCCACAGAAGTCAAACGGATGTCAAACGTGAAATAATATAGTTAAATCATTGATATGTGTAGTGTTGTAAAACGCAGAATTAATCGGCGCCTAGGCTTACTTCTCTGAGGAATTTTCGGCTAGTCGGACCATTAATCGGTTCGGGAAAAAATCGTTAGAAGGCGGTCCTAGTTAGGCGACGCCGAATTTCAGCCGGATTTATGTATTCCAGTGGCTGGTGATGCCATTTCGGCCAGAAGAAGGAAGGGTTAGAGGAGGAAGAAGATACATAGAAGAGGCGCGATATTTTTTTTTTGCTTTTTAGGGTTTTTAATAAGTTTAGGTCTTTTAACATTTAGCCCCTCTATCTTTCATTAGTTTACAATTCATCCCTAAACTTATTAACTTTTAATTTAAAACTATAAAACTAGTTTGGATTTATAGTATTTGGATTTATAAGTACTTATTTTGTTATAACTAAGTTTGAATTCTATGAATTATAAAGTATTAATGTGGATTTGAAAGTATTATTTTCATATAAATGTGTGTATATATATATATATATAGGGTTAGGTTCAAATGAGAACTTTTTCTTTTGAGAACTTTTGAGAACCATTCTGAGCCACTAATTTTCAGGGGGGAAGCATTCAAATTCATGGGGGGGGGGGGGGGGTTCCATATATATAAACTAGTGGCTTAGAATGGTTCTCAAAAGTTCTCAAACCAAATTGGTTCTCAAATGATCCTCCCCCATATATATATATATATATATATATATATATATAGTGAAAAGTTCATTGTAGACACCCCCATAAGTGTAGACAGGTAGACACCCTTTTTCACCATTAGATCTCTTGATCTAATGGTTGTGATTTATTTTCTTTTTTCTTTTTTTCTTTTTTCTCATTAATTAGAAACTTTCACTATATATATATATATATATATATATATATATATATATATATATATATATAAATTAAAAAAAAAATTACATATCGATTAATCCCGATTAAATGCTAGGCGGTACTCAACCGCCTAGCTACCGCTTAGCGCTTTCTACAACATTGGATGTGTAGTAGCCTAGATACCTTCCTTCATCTTTGTGTTCACCAATTGCCTGATAAGAAGTACCTTGGCTTTTCCTACATATTTGACAAATCCTTTAACACTTCGACTATTGTCTTTTCGTTAACAATGTTATAGGCAACACTCTTTGTTAACGAAAGTCGGACAATACCTAGAGCTTGATGGTCTAAGAGCTTTTAATTCGCGTCTGATATATTTTCTTTATCTGGTCTTGGTCGTAGCATTGGTAAATGCAACCGTTTCTAATATAGCAAATCCTCGATTTGCATTCTCCAGAAACAATAATCACTCCCATCAAACTTTTTAATCTTTATTCTTCCCTCTTCTGCCATTGAAATAGTGAACAAACACAACATGCGACCTGAACTTAATGGCTGTCTTATTGGACACTATTTGGCACCCAAAACTCAAACACAACAGCGGAAACACAATCAGGGTCAAAACCAGACATGATTAGGATAGAAATTGGTCCAGAGTGTGGCGGTAGTGTCACCGGGAAACTAACTCCGGCGAGGGTTGTGGCGCGGCTGAGGTGGTTGGAGTAGGAGCATCGGCGGCTACAACTGACAAATAAGTAACCCGCAATGATCTGGAACAAACTGGCACAAAAAAAAGGGACCAGAAACGAAATTTCCGGCCAAGGTAGCACCGAAGCCCTAGCTCTGGCAAAGTTGGCTGTGTCTTAGGCAGTGGTTCTGGTCGGTATTCACTTCTGTAGCCAATAAACAGACTTTTGACAGGAAACAGTGAAGAAAGCAGCCAGAAAACGATTTTCCGGTGATGACGACACTGGAACCCTAGCTCCAGCGAGGCGGCGGCTGGACTTGCTGAACAGTGGTGCGATCAAGAACCCAAGGCTCTGAGACTAGTTGTTAACTTGAATACGAGGATTTATAGTGGTTCGGTTAGTGTGACCTACATCCATTTTGACTCGGACCTGTTCTAAAAAGTCGAGGTATTTCGAATTGTTTGTTGACACGGACAAAGTCAGGGAAAACCTCTGAAATTTTTTCAATATTGAACCTTGGACATATAATAGTTCCGAATCGAATCTCTTTAGAAAGAAGATCTTTTGTCTCATGGTAGCCTGCTCCAGTCCCCTTACGAAACTTTCGTTATTGGGTTAGCGGTTAGCCATACACTTCACATGTTTCTAGCGATTCACATGGCATCATTAAATGATACAAGTCTTGAGCAAAACGATTGGGAAGCAAAATAAGTAAGAAATGAACTTATGATATTTGTTAGGTTAGTGTTTAACAAATGTACATGAAACAATAGAAGAACTGTTTCTGAATAAACGAAAAAATTAAAAAGACAAGAAGTTATAGAAAAACAAATAAATGAAAAATTAAAAAGACAAGAAGTTTTAGAAAACAGCTATATATATCAACATATGCATTCAAAAAAATGTTATTATGAAAAAGAACAAATATAGCGGGTGAACACACTCTAACCGAACCCATTTTTAAAGCTGTCTGTTTTGACCCGAAGCCGTTTTGACCCTTGCACAGCCTAACTGACCACCTGTTTTGCCATTCATAGATCACAATGAATGAATATAGGAAATATTGGAGTCATAAGCTATCAGTAATAATGTGGTTTATTTGATCCAGCATTAGCATAGGGTTCAATGTGGAAATCTGTAGACACTTACTGCAGTACAGAGGCACTAATTAGATAGCTTGTTTGATTCTGATCTTAACAATCATCTGCTAGTTACTATGAACTGTAAGACTTCTCTGTATTTTCTGTTGAATCCCCACTGTTGGGTGCCGTCTCTTCTGTTTTCTTTTTTATCTAATCACCCCCCCTGATATTGTAGTCTATATATCAACATTAATTATTACACTTAGCTTATGAGTAGTTTATATAATAACATTCAAATGGATTATTACTATATGTGTACATTTAAAATTTACAGGGTGTTATACACTAATGAAACAGTGAAACTCATCATTAGGAAAGTAACTAAATCAAAATAAAATAATATCGAACTTTTAGTTCACTTATGTGTACATGGTTAGTAACTAAATGTATATTCAATATTTAATTAAAATGCAAATGCTTCCACAAAAGCATCCATGATCCCCACCTAGTGATATTTAGTATTTCAACTGATGCAGTCACAACTTAATGAATTTCGATCATTTGAAAGGCAAGATATGCACACTGGTGAAAAGATGGTCCCTATTAAGGTACTCCTCATCTATCACATGACATCTGGTATTGGTAGTCATCTTCACTGTCTCTTTGTGTTGGTTTAATTGTGGATGGTGCCTTTTCCTTTGATCCGTACCAGCTTGATCTTCGAGTGAATCATACTCTGATAAAAGACCAATTTTTATGGGTATGTTTAGTTAAATTCATTCCCTTTTCTGGTTCAGTTTGTGTTATGATTTGATATCTTTTCAGTTTATAATAACTAGGAGATGCTTAGGGCCTTACATCCTGCATATATAACAGTATTGAGGCATACATTCATGCAAATGAGGCCTGCCTGACTTGAACCAATTTCAGGACTTGAATAACTTTGAGAGTGACCCTGAAGAATTCGCAAGAATTTTTTGTGAAGATTTGGGTATTGAAGATCCTGAAGTTGGAGTAAGTTCACTGAAATGCATATCTATTGTTTAAGGCCTCACAATCATTGTGTTATGAGCTGACAATTTAGATTTATTTGATTGCCTGGAATAATTATCTTATTGGATATTGATTAAGGGCCAGATGATAATCCATTTTTTTTTTAAATGTAAGAGGGATTGTGGGCCTCTCATCCAATCAATTTAATGGTTAGGGGAGACGGTATCATCGCGGCTCCAAGGGGCGGCTCCTAAGGAACCGCGTGGCTCCATGCTACTACGATACCCTGAGAAGCGTGGCTACTCTACTTTTCTTCTCACCCGGTTTGTGGAAACCGCCGAGAGCCGCACTACTTCAATCTTTATCACAACCACTTTGAGATGTCAACATTTGATTGGGTTTGGCCCCACTACTCCTAGAAGCCACACTACTACCATACCCCTTCCCCTTAGGATTAATATTGTGGTGGCAATTTTGTAATTAAAGTTATTAGTGGCTGTGGGAGGTAAAAGAGGGAATCGGGCCTTCCACCACTTTTTTCATTAAAACCTAGTTCCACCACTTTTTTCGTTATAACCTAGTTCCACCAGTTTTTTGAAACTCAAATAACTTTTATATACTAATATGGGTATAGTATTGTTAATTTTTTTTGTTAAAAAAAGACATTTTTTGGAAGTTGTAATGCAATGTACATTTAACCCATTTAGAGCTGTCACAAGAGCTTCCTTATCTTTATCCTTATAATTTATACTTTTATTATTACTTTTTCTCTCTCTTTCACTCACAACCACAATTAAATAATATTTTCTCATACCTTTATCATTACCTTTTCTCTCTCTTTTTTTCACATCAAAGCTCAAATTTTACCAAATCAATTTTTTTTTAACAAATTTACAGATGAACAGTAATTTTTTCTCTCTCCTCTACTCACAACCACTAAATACCAAACATCAAATTTTAAGGTTTATACTCACATAATTATAAGAAACCTACTGTGAATGCTCTAACATTTAACCCATTTACACGGTGCGTTTATCCCATTGGTGCGGACACATGTCCAACACATTAAATGGTGGATATGTGTAATGGTTTCTGATTACCGATTGCATGATGCGTTTATCTCATATGTTTAGGCAGCTTATGGCAACTGATTATCACATCATTACTTTTAAGCAGTCTTTGCAATGTGGTGTCAATATGTTATAAGCCTGTAAGGCTTCATTTATGTGATGTTGTTAGCAGAACTATTTCAGTTATTTTCTTTTAGTTCCTCCATTTTCAATTAACAAAGCCTTGTTTCTGCAGCCTGCAATCGCATTTGCCATCAGGGAGCAACTTTGTGAGGTTAATATTTTGTTACTTGATTATATGTTTATGACATTTGGAAAAATATATGAGAAACTAACACATTAAATTATATACAATTTTTATTATATTTTAGATTGCAATCCAGAGTGTAGCTTCAGCAAGGGAAACAAAAATAAACAAGAAAGGACGCAGAGGGGCCGAGCACTTGCCTCTCAGGTTTGTTTCCAATGAGATATATGTGTTGTAATAAAATATGAATATGATATTCTGGACCAAATATTGGTTATTAATTTCACTATATTTGCTACCTCAGTAAACCAGGTGGAAATGCATTGGACACTATGAAGTTATTTGGTAACAAATCAAGTGTCATCAGGTAATGCTAATGCCTTCGTCATCTCTAAGCCTGGTAGAACAGGCGGGTTGGGCAACTAGTAAAAACGGGTTGTTTTAAAAAAATATCACTTTGGTTCCGGTTGGAATGGGTTGCTTTAAAAAAAAACAAAGCGTCACAATGGGTGTATATATATAGAGGAAGGATAAAATGAAAACCTCTTCGAGTTTGGAAAACCGTGAAAACCAAGCTAAAAAAATTCATTTTTTGTTCCGATTTTTTTTTATGGTGACTCTCTAAGTTAAAAAAAACCCCCTTTATGCAAAAAAGTAAATAAAACGCCTAGTAATTTTAAAAATAAAATATATTTTATAACCGATGTTACATATGTAATATGTACAGGGTAATGTTACATATGTAACATCGGTTATAAAATAATTTTTTTTTTAAATCTACTAGGCGTTTTTTTTTAACTTAGAGAGTCACCATAAAAAAATCGGAAAAAAAACGGATTTTTTAGATTGGTTTTCACGGTTTTCCAAACTCGGAGAGGCTAGTGGTGAGGACAGGCAGTGGACTGGCGATGAAGGTGATGGCAGTGGCGGTTGTGGGATGGTGGTGGTCGTCGTGTTGGCCCATTGGGACCGTTTTAAGTTACAAGTTTCATGATAATGACCCAATTGTAAATTTATGTAAACCCAAGTCGACTCATTTAGCAAACCAAAATGACCCAAATCAACCAATTTCATGGAGAGTGGGTCATGATTGCCAAGTGTCCTCGTCTTTAACCACCTTCTTTTTTTTTTCATGTGCAGGAAAAGAAGAGAGTGGGACTTGTATGAACCCATTGTTGATATATTGTCCAATGAGGAAGTTGATGCCTTAGAAGCTAGAGAAGCATGAATACTTGCCTACAACTTAAGATGTTTAAGGTACTAGGGTCTGAAAGCGAATCTTTGTTTGAATGCTATTGCAATTCAACGGTTAGACTAGAACCATGGCTGCGTAAAAATTTAAGGTAAATGTTTTTCTTTTCTCGTGTTTGACGATTAGCTTCTTGTTATTAATTTATGTTTTGAGTAATTGTTCCTTACAAGTGGTGGGGCTTTGGGGGGGGGGGGGGGAGGGCTAAATTGTTTCTTATGGGGTTGTTTTTTCGGTGTTCGGATTTCTACGATATAGACATCAAAATATTACCTCACGTAAGCAAAACTGATGTGTAAACATTACAAAAAAATTTCCAGTTTGTAGTTCATTTCTCAAACAACTAATATACAACAATACAAATTCATTTAAGAATATATTCAAATAGTGAAATAGTCGATAATGAATTTCAATCCTATAAATCTTAGATTTGGTTGAAGAATTCAAAATTTTGAGTTCTAATTTGTTTTGTTTTTTTTTTTCATTTTTTTTTTCATTCAAGACTTCAACCCTACAATTAGTACCACAAAATTAAACTTAAAAAATAAACTACAAGATTAGTAATTACCTTGAGCATATTTATATCTTAAAACCCTAGTTTCTTGAATCAAGTATTAACAATGGTGAAAATCTAAGCAAGAGATGAACACCTTAAACCTTGGCTACCTTGATTCTTGGTTGAAGTTGAAGATGTGAAGGTTCTTGGTCGCTGGTCTCCTTCGGTCGCAACCCTCACTAACATGCACCCCTGTTTCTGATGTTTCATAACTGTACTAAGGTAGTAGTTTTCAGTAGTGAAAAGAAATACAACATGCATAGTGTAGGCTGAACCGACAATTTCGCGTTCACAACTCTATGCATTTGTCACACTCGTGTTTTATCGATCAAGTCAGACGGTGTTTGACTTGGTAGGCTCTGTTATAGTAACAAATTATTAAATTATGTTAATTTACGACTTTTACTAAAACTATATAGATTCAAGTGCTATTATATGAGTGGGTACTTGGACTCGTCAACGTTTAGATGGTTTTGAAAAATCTCCATTCTCCAATACGAATAACA
>JBCNJP010000003.1:61857994-61884145 GCA_039602395.1 Deinandra increscens subsp. villosa | reverse complement strand
ATATATATATATATATATATATATATATATAGGGTTAGGTTCAAATGAGAACTTTTTATTTTGAAAACTTTTGAGAACTAAATCTCAACCATAAATTTCAGGGGGGAACCACTACAATTCATGGGAGGGGGATACATGTAAATAAACTTGTGGCTCAAATTAGTTCTTTTTAATTCTTAAATCAAATTGGTTCTCAAATGATCCTCTCCATATATATATATATATATATATATATATATATATATATATATAGGGAGAGGATCATTTGAGAACCAATTGGTTTTGAGAACTTTTGAGAACCATTTTTAGCCACAAGTTATATATAAGGAAATCCCCCCCCCCCCCCCCCATGAATTTGAATGCTCCCCCCCCTGAAAAGCTTAGAATGGTTCTCAAAAGTTCTAAAAAAGAAAAAGTTCTCATTTGAACCTAACCCTATATATATATATATATATTATATATATATATATATATATAGGGGAGGGATATAATGAAAACCTCTCCGAGTTTGGAAAACAGTGAAAACCAAGCTAAAAAATTCGATTTTTGTTCCGATTTTTTTATGGTGATTCTCTAAGTTAAAAAGACTCCCTTTATGCAAAAAAATAAAAAAAACAAACCTAGTAAAATTTAAAAAATATATATATTTTATAACCGAGGTTACATATGTAACAGGGTACTACTGTTACATATGTAACCTCGGTTATAAAATATTATTTTAAAAAAATTTTACTAGGCGTTTTTTTTTATTTTTTATTTTGCGTAAAGAGGGTTTTTTTAACTTGGAGAATCACCATAAAAAAATCGAAACAAAAATCGAATTTTTTAGCTTGGTTTTCACGGTTTTCCAAACTCGGAGAGGTTTTCATTTTATCCTTCCTCTCTCTCTCTCTCATATATATATATATATATATATATATATATATATATATATATATATCAGTTAACCCAATAGTCACCAATGGGTCATCATGATAACGTTTGGTAAAACGCATGCAACCCGAGTAGTGTTGGTGAAATGTTTCATCATCACATATTCGCGTTAAGTTCCTTCACAAAATACTTTACATTTTCCGTTTGTGGGAGATTACATGCATTCAATACATATTTCATTGGACACAATATACTTTTATGATACATACATATTACATAAGACAGTTCGCATCACGTTAAGTCCCTTCACAATTAGACCATTAAATAAAGGTAGAGCGAGGTAATATGGATATTACTAATGTGTTTGAGAACCCTCATCTGTGTTAGTTGCGCTAACTTTGATCGACAGTCAAAACGAGTGCATTATTGACTCATTTTACACACTTATGTTTGTGACAACATGAGTTGGGGGCATTCCATTTTAGTCCCATTTTAGCCGGTTGGTTCCAGTGACTTATGGTAATATTGTAACAGGTTTTTGATCGACACATGACATGAAAAGTTGTTATTGTGGTCCATTATAAATCATTTGTATTTTCAGTTTAACTTGTGAACTCATCAACATTATTGTTGACCTATTTAAGCAAGCTTTCTCAGGTAATTGATTTGCTTGGCATTCACATACATGGAAATGCATCAGGTTCATCATCTTAGGATTCATCATTTGGGCCGTTCATGATATGCATGTGTTGTGTTTTGACAAAACAATTATTTTACCATTTTTCTTCCGTAAACATTTGAAGTATTTGATGTAACAATTAAATGCATTTTTAATTAAATGCGTGTCTTTTAAAATCATATAGTTGTCATTCAATGTAACTTGTGCTGATGGTTCATGAAGTCATGATCCCACGAGAAGCCGATGTCCCCCTCAAGTTGGAGCGTGTAGATTTCGAATGCCCAACTTGCTTAGAAGAGAGCTGAGACGTTGAGCTCCAAGAGCCTTGGTTAACAAATCTGCAATTTGATTTTTGGAGTCAATGCAAGTTGGTTCAACTTCTTTGCTTTCAACTCTTTCACGGACAAAATAACAATCCATCTCTACGTGCTTTGTTCTCTCATGGAAGACTGGATTGTTCACTATATGCCTAGCCGCCTGGTTATCACAAAACAAAAGGGTTGGTTCTCCTTGTTTTACATCCAATTCACTTAACAACCACATTACCCAAAGTACTTCGCTGACAGTAGCAGCCATGGCTCTGTATTCAGCCTTTGCAGACGATCTTGAAACCACTGATTGCTTCTTTGACTTCCATGATATGGGTGCTCCTCCAAGAGTCAATAAGTAACCGGTCCTTGACCTTCTTGACATAGGGCATCCTAACCAATCCGCATCACAATATGACAATAAACTCATGCCACCTTCTTTTGGTAGCAATATACCTTTCCCTAGAGTAGATTTTAAATACTGCAAGACTCTAGTTGCGGCATCCATGTGGTTCTGGCGATGGTCTGTCACGAATTGGCTGAGAACACTCACTGTGTAGGTGATGTCTGGTCTAGTGGCATGCAAGTAAAGGAGACGACCAACTAACCTCCTATATTGATGGCTATCCACCTTATCTTCTTCTTCTCCCTTTCCAAGTTTAAGGTTTTGTTCCATGGGAAAAGAATTAGGTTTACACCCTTCCAGACCGCTATCCTTCAGGATGTCTAAGGTATATTTTCTTTGACTTAAAACCAAACCTTCCTTAATGCGAGAGACTTCGATTCCAAGGAAATACTTCAACGAACCCATTTCTTTGATACTGAACATCTCGTCGAGCTGATCTTTAGTGTGTTGTATTTTCACCGAGTCGTTTCCAACGATAACAACATCGTCAACATATATAATCGCAGCTACATAGAACCTTTCTGACTTATAAATGAACAAAGAATAATCAGCCTTTGACTGTCTGAACCCAAGCTCAACGAGGGCTTTTGTGAACTTTTGGTACCAATTACGTGACGCCTGTTTCAGGCCATAGATCGACTTTCTTAATCTACAAACACGAGTCTCCTCCTGTTTTGCAAAACCCTCTGGAATCTTCATGTAGACTTCTTCTTCTAGATCCCCATGTAAGAAAACGTTATTCACGTTAAGTTGGTGAATCATCCAATTTCTCTTCACAGCCACAGCCAACAAGGTACGGATAGTAACCAGCTTTGCAATTGGTGCAAATGTATCATGATAATCAACCCCTTCGAGTTGAGTAAAACCCTTCGCCACCAATCTCGCCTTGTACCTATCAACCTCTCCGTTTGACTTGTACTTGATTTTGTAAATCCACTTTGAGTCAATCGCTCTTTTGTTTTTAGGCAACACCTCAAGGGTCCAAGTACCATTTTGTTCAAGCGCCTTGATTTCTTTCTTCATGGCTTCTCGCCATTCATGGTCCTGTGATGCTTGACGAAAAGTCTTGGGCTCATCGTGTGAATCGATAGCCGACATGAAAGCCTTATGAGTGGAAGAAAAATTATCATAAGAAATGTAATGAGCAAGAGGATGTACCGTGGAGGAACTTTGATTAGCTGTAGGTCGTGTGTGGTCTATCGATGGGGGAAGCTTTACATTGTAATCATTGAAGCGTGCTGGTTGGGTTCGAACTCTGGACGGTCGAACGTTGGCATCTTCTTCGTTTCGAACCAAGGTGTTTTGTTCAGGAGGACCAACGGTGTTTTGCATTTCATGTTTCGCATTTTGTGCATCATTAAGATCTTGACCATTAATGTTTGAGGTGTTCAATGATGCCTCAACCAAATCTTCATAGTTAATGGCGTCCGCACCATTTTCGTGACCGTGGACATTGTCACTACTCTGATTCTCTTCGTCCCCATTAACGTGAGGGGTGACTAAAAGTTCACCTTCTTTTTCTTCGTTGTAATACCAAGGCGGGAAATCAAAAAACTTCTTATTTTCTTCTTTATCAATACGATCCATGCTCTTGAAAGGAAAGACCTTTTCAACAAATTTCACATCTCTTGACATCACTATTTTGTTATCGGTAAAGTCAAATATTTTGTATCCTTTTGTTCCCGGAGGATAACCTAAAAATACCCCAGGTTTCCCTTTCCATTCGAATTTGTCTCCCTCTGTGTCGGTATTTCGAAAGTAAGCGAGGCAACCAAAAATCTTCATATGTTCATAATCAGGTTTTTCTTCATGTAAAATCTCAAATGGGGTTTTGTTGTTAATGGTTTTCAATGGGAGACGATTGATTATGTAGGCCGCTGTCATGACACATTCGCCCCAAAACTTCTTTGGCAGATTCGCCTCAAACCTAAGTGCTCGTGCAGTTTCGAGCAAATGTCTGTGTTTGCGTTCTACAACACCATTCTGTTGTGGTGTGTATGTGGGAAAGTGGTCTCGAGAATTATGCCCTCTTCAGCATAAAAGTTACGCATTCGGTTTGAAACAAACTCACCCCCGTTGTCACAACGGATTCTTTTAATTGATTTTCCAAATTGCGTTTTGACCATTTTGTGGAAAAATATCAGATGATCACCCGCATCAAATTTGTGTTGTAGAAGGAAAACCCAAACAGATCGACTATAGTCATCCACGATCGTTAAAAAATAGTTTGCCCTTGAAAGCGAGGGGGTTCTATACCTTCCCCAAAGATCAGAATGCAACAATTCGAAACATTCTTTGCTTTTGATAGAACTTATGGGAAAAGGCAACCGGGTGTGCTTGGCTTTAGCACACGAATCACAATCAACAGTTTTAAAGGAAGTATTCTCGACAAAGTCAAAACAAGAAAGTTTACCGCTAGAAGCGTGACCGAGTCTTTTATGCCATACTTCCACCGAAGCCGACATAGCCTTCCTTTCTCGTCTCACCATCTTCATCCGGTATAAACCATGTTGACATTTACCCGTTCCGATTAGTTCCCTCGAATTCAAGTCTTGCATTATGAAGAAATCCGGAAAGAAAGTTATTGCACAATGAAGGTCTCGAGTGAGTCGACTAACCGACAATAGGTTGCAAGTAAAATCTGGGACGTATAGAACATCACGGATTTCAGTCCCATTTGGTAAGGTGGACGACCCTTTCCCTTTAACAGGTATAGAGTCTCCGTTTGGAATCTTCACCGGTAGTTCATGTGTTCTCTTTAAGTCGCCATGAAACAGATTGAGAAGGTGGGTTATATGCTCGGTACATCCTGAATCGACAATCCAGTTGCCATCATCGTCCAGTCTAGCCCCCATGTATTGTTCACTACTCAACCCAGTTGCCATCATCCCCATTATTATATATTTTGTTTAGTAAATCACGAGACCACTTGATGTGGGTTTCTTCAAATCAAGTTGCCACTTGATGAATCCAACGTGTGGATGGTATGATATCGGCGATTATGCACGGACCGATGCCGATATTCTGATATTAACCGTATCTTCTTCTGTTTCGAAGAACACAAAATCAACAGCAATGAACCGTATCTTCTTCTTCTGTTTCGAAGAACACAAAATCAGCAGCAACGATCTTCTGCTTCGACCGTAAGATGTCTTCTACCTTTTTGTTTTGTGGGTTTTGAGTAGGATAGGGTTTAGGATCTACGCTCTGATGCCATAAGAAATTGGTAATCATCAACTTTTATTTATTTGGCATATGCCCCTTTTGTTGATACAGAGAACGGAAGAAGACTCAAAAAAATATAAAAGAAGAAAAGACGGCTTAAAACAAGCAACCAATAAAAGCCATAAAAACATCCTAAAATACCTCTAACAAACCAAGAGGAAATCACGATAGAAAAAAATAAAAGGTACCAATAGGTTGGGGTGTATCACTATTGTACTCTTTTTTTAACAACAAAACTGGCCCACAAAAGCAATTGCAGAAATGCATCATTTTAGCCCAGCTGGGTCGCTTGAATTTTCTCTATTTCTTGATCCAAATAAAAATTGAGGATTCGATTTCTTCAAACATCATCTTCGGGCACGTATTTTTGATCTCGAAAGTCTTCCCGTTTCGTGGCTTCCATAACCACCAGAGGGTCCCTAAAATGATTACCTGCACCAAATTCTCGAGAAAAGTGATGAGTATGCCCCTCTTACTAATTTCATTGTTTGCGCGCAGTTGAAGCAAACTGTAGCTATTGCACTTAATTAATATTGTAGCTTCTTTTGTATAATTGCTATCTTCCTCCATATACAATTTCAAGTATACAATTTGAAGCTGGTTGTAACAGTAATTTTTTCTTTCTTTCTTTTCCTTTATTAGTGGAACAATTAAATAGTTTTAGTCTGGATTATATTTAAGGGTATATATATATTTTTTCTTTTTATTCAAACGCAATGAACTTAGCATTAGAGTTGGTAGAGTAACAGATACAGTCATGCACCATAACTTTTACATTTTAGGCTCCATACTTTTAGGGGGCGTTTGGTATGATGGAATTCGTGGGAATTCATTGGAATTGGAATTCGAATTCCATTCCATAGTGTGTTTGGTTCACGGACTTCAGTGGAATTGGAATTTTAATTCCATATTTAATGTGTTTGGTTAATAGGGGAATTGTAATTGGAATTTGATTATATTCCATCAAATTCCTTCATTCAATGGATTTCACATTACTTCATAATAATAAAGGATTTCACATTCCTTCCACACCGAAGACAACTACCCAACTGGACCCGGCCCGTGGACCGAACCTATCTGACCTAACCGGACCCGACCCCCGGACCGGACCGACCGGACCCCACCCGACCCCGGATCGGACCCCCGAACCCGACTGGACCGACCGGACCCCCGAACCCGACCGGACCCTCGGTCTGGACCGGACCCGGCCCCCGGACCCCGGACCGGACCCCCGAACCCCACCTGACCGACCGGACCCCCGAACCCGACCGGACCCCCGACCCGACCGGACCCCCGGACCCGACCCGACCCCCGGTCTGAACCGGACCGACCCCCGGACCCGACCCGACCCCCGAACCGGACCGGACCGACCGGACCCCCGAACCCAACCCGACCCGACCCCCGAACCCGACCCGACCCCCGAACCCAACCGGACCCCCGAACCCAACCGGACCCCCGAATCGGACCCGACCCGACCCCCGAACCGACCGGACCCCACCGGACCCCGGACCGGACCCCCGAACCCCACCGGACCGACCGGACCCCCGAACCCGACCGGACCCCCGAACCCGACCGGACCCCCGGACCCCCGGACCCGACCCCCGGTCTGAACCGGACCGACCCCCGGACCCGACCCGACCCCCGAACCGGACCGGACCGACCGGACCCCCGAACCGGACCAGACCGACCGGACCCCCGAACCGGACCAGACTGACCGGACCCCCGAACCCAACCCGACCATCGGACCCGACCCGACCCCCGAACCCGACCCGACCGCCGAACCGGACCGGACCGACCGGACCCCCAAACCCAACCGGACCCCCGAATCGGACCCGACCCGACCCCCGGACCCGACCCGACCTGTGACAACTGTAACCTCCCAAGTTAACTCCGTCAAGTCTTTTCCGTTAATTCCATTAGTTCCGTTAGGCAAACTCCGTTAGTCACATTACAAGTAGTAACTAATACATAACTAGACCGCATACGTCCACGACCTTTGGTTGATCACCGAACCCGCCCATATGTGTTATATGATTTATTACTTATTACACTGTATGAAGTAATGCAACATGCTTATTTAATTAATTGTGCAATTATGTGATTTATCGAGAAATCGTGTTTAGCTTACTTAGAATGTAAATTGACCCTTCCTTGGTGGCCAGCGAAATTACAGTTTCGCCCGGTAGCTAATGCATGACCAGTTTCGCGTGGCTAGCGAAACTGCCAGAGAAACAGCCAGCGACACTGCCAGCGAAACTAGCACCAGATATATAGAAAACCCAAGCCAAACTTCTCATTTTTACTTGTACCTCTCAACACACACACACTTCTGCACTCTCTCCCTCTCGAGATTTCTGACCAGCAAGGAACCAGCACTAACCAAGGAGACCAGCCCCCAAATCACCATCCATTTGAGCTTGGAGATCACCCGTGAGTCACCAAGACCACTTCTTCTACATTCCTCTTTGTGCTTTACTTAATTAGATGACTAAACTTACATGCAATTGTGTATGCTTCTGTTAAAATGCTTAAGGATGCTAGACATAACATAAATTCTGTAACTTGCCATGACAATATGAAGATCCATGCTAATTAGGTTCCTTTATGAGAAAATGCATTCTTGGTAAATTGATGACTAGAAACCATGTTTTAGGTGTTAAAATTGCTCACATGATGTTGGTAAACGTTTAGGTATGCTAGATATCAAATTGCATGTGATACAGAAGCTGTTAGAAAGGTTTTTAGTCAAATTTACGGGTTTTTTTAGCGACTAGCGAAATTGTGCCTTCATCAGGCGAAATTAGGTAGCGAAACTATATGTATCTTCATCCAGCGACACTATGTAGCGAAACTATAGTGTCGCCGGGTAAACCAACCAGACCAGCTCGAGCGAATCTACCGAGCGAAATTCCCTGAACGAAAGTTCAAACCAGTTTCGGGCGAAACTAGGCTAGCGAAACTGTGCCAACAGTTTCGAGCGAAACTAGCCTGGCGAAACTGTGTCATCGGGTATTGCCTAGCGAAAGTGCTGCCCGTGCACCCAGCGAAACTGTCTAGCGAAACTGCTAGCGAAATTGTGACCAGAATCCAAACTTGTAAAAATTTACTTGACTGATATGCCATGACTTACATGCTTTATACTATGATAATACTTGCTTGGACTTCTGATGTATATGAACCCTTGTGTATGATCAACCATCGGTGTCGTGTGTCGTTATGTCGTGTCATGTTTTCTAACGTAATGGTAGACTTAAACACAACCTTACACCTAAGACCTTAATGTGATTATTAGGTCCTCGTTAACAATCATAACCGGGTTTATTGAAGAAGTAAGCCGAGCAACCTAAGGTGAGTTCATTTACATTATTGTTATGTCCGTTCAGGGACAATAACGCGCAGGTGGTTGCATCCGGTAAGGATGGTGACCCAAACGGTAAGGTATTTCTTACTGGGTAAATTTCCGACATAATATCATATGTTTCACTGAATTGAACTTTAATTATAAAAAGTCCTTACTTTCGGGCCGTTAATATGCAATAGCGAGGTAATATTGAGTAGTACTACTAGGGATTGACACCCCCGCTCAGCGGTGCACGGGATGCACCCTCCCGACTGGCGGTCGGACTGAGATCAATGTTAGCCTACCCTCCGTGATCCGTAAAGACACGGGAAGGCAAGGTTCATAGGTAATCCCTATCAAAACATTGTCAGCTTCGGTTACGAACAATTCAGGTGTGCATAACCATAGGCTAGCTACCTACGATATGGAACTTTACTGGTCTTATGATATTGATTGTGTTTTACCTGTCTTTATTCATAAGCATTAGGTCTACTTGTGACGGGTAGACTGCTTTAGTGAACTCACCAGCCTTGGCTGACACTTGATTGTTGAATGTTTTTCAGGTCGCTAGGAGGATCATGGACAGCAGGGACGGCGGCAGTACACATGACCTAATTTTTCACTTGGGAAATTATGTTTTCAGACCTAAATTTCTTCATTTTGAAAACCTGATTGTAAATCTTAATTATGCTTCCGCTGAACTGCTAAACCTACTGCTTTTGGATTGTAACTTAACCTTTATGTTAACTTATAATTTCCTTGGACTGTAATATAAACTTTGTGACCTATTTATAAATTCCTGTTTATGGTTTGGTTGTAACTAAAGTCTGGGATCCTGGTCTGGATCACGCCCCACACGGTTATACTCCGTTAGTGGAAATTGGGGGTGTGACACGACCCTCGAACCCGACCGGACCCCCGGACCGGACCGGACCAACCGGACCCCACCCGACCCCGGACCGACCGGACCCCCGAACCCGACTGAACCCCCGAACCCGACTGGACCCCCGAACCGGACCCGACCCCCGGACCCGACCCGACCCCCGAACCGGACCGGAACGACCAGACCCCCGGACCCGAACCCCAGACCGGACCCCCGGACCGACCGAGCCCGAGCGATTGAAACCGACCCCCGGTCCCCACCGGCCGGACCCGAACCCCGGACCGGACCGCCGACCGCACCGGACCCCCGAACCGGACCGGACCCGACTCCCGGACTGACCGACCATGGTCCGGTTCGTTCGGTCCGTTCGGGGGCCGGGTTCGGTCTGGGGGTCGGGTCCAGGGGTCCGGCCCAGTCGGGTTCGGTCGGTCCGGTCCGATCCGGGGGTCGGGTCGTGTCCGGGGTTCGGGTCAGGTTCGGTCCGGGGGTCGGGTCGGGTCGGGTCGGTTTGGGTGTCGGGTCGGTTCGGGTCGGGTCTGGGTGTCGGTCTGGGGGTTGGGTCTGGTCGGTCTGGGGGTTGGCTCCGGTCGGTCTGGGGGTCTGGTCGGGTCGGACTGGTCCGTGAGACGGGTCTAGTCGTGGTTTTTATTGAATTTTATTTTTAAAATTTAAATCCAATTCCTTTGGATTCCAATTCTTTTGAATTCCATTGTGTGTTTGGTTCGCGGACTTTAGTGGAATTGGAATTTGAATTTAAATTCCAATTCCTTTGAATTCCAATTCCTTCAAATTCCAATTCCTTTGAATTCCAATTCCAATTCCAAATCCAATTCCAATTCAAATTCCAACGAATTCCGCGAACCAAACGCCCCCTTAGTGTTTTGTTTCTAATTTTAACGACGTTACGCAACCTTTCATATTTCCGTTTTCTGTATGTAATGTTATAGCAATGCAACTACTTTGTATATCCATGTTGTCTCTGTGTTTTTTCTTTTTTGTATTTTTGTCCCAAGTGCAATTAATTTAGCACATAAACCGGTTGTGTAATTGATAAAGTCGTGTAACATAACTTTTAGGTAGTATGCTCAATACTTAGTGTTTATAAGCTAATTTTAACATCGCAACTCAAATTTTGTCTTTCTATTTTTTACATAGCATTACAAGGCCCAAGTAGCAAATCTAGTTTTCTACAAACATCAAGCCATTTTAATTTCATTTCACAATCTCCATGAAACTAATTATGTTTGGAACGATGGACCATGTACTTACAGATTCACTATCATGAGATTAGGCCATCCTATTATAAAATGAGATCTTAGTTAATACCTGGCTTATAAAAGGATGGCTGAGTTTTACTAGATATAAGTTTTCACAACTAATTAAGGTCCATATGTATCCCAAAGTTTTCATCATGAGCATTGCAGGTTCATTATCATTATTCTTATAATTTATACTTTTATTATTACTTTTTTTCTCTCTTCCACTCACAATCATAATTAAATAATACTTTTTATATCTTTATCATTACATTTTCTCTCTTCCAATCCCCAAATTTTAGCAAATCATCAAACTTTTTATCAAATATACAGATTTTGTAAAGTTTTTCTCTCTAGTCTACTCACAACCACTCACAACCAAACCTTAAATTATACAGATTTACACTCACATATATTTTAAGAAACCTATAAGTCAAGTGTTTTAGCTCAAATCAATTTTTTTTTTGGTTATTAATTTGAAACCCATCTGACCCAATGTTTATAACAGATTAACCAAAACTAAATTAACCACGTCAATGTTTAGAACAGATTAATCGAAACTTATTTAACCGAAGCCGATCTGGTTTTAATATACCTTAACTAAAAGTTTTGGTTTTGGTTTGGACATGAAACCATTCATGCACACCTGTAGTGATATGTGATCTAACCTATGATAAGTTATTCAATCTTGAATTTGAATTCGAAAGTTAGGGAATAAGTTGCTAGAACCAACTCTCCCATTGACTTGGCCAAATACAGATTTGCATCTCACCCTCTCCCTTTTCATTTGTTCCATCGGCCTCGAGAGGAACCCATAAAAGAGACGGGGATAACAGAGGAAGAGAGCAATGAGGCTGTGGGTATGAAATAAACAACTCATGAGGGAAAGAAAAGAGCAAACTATCTTGTAAAAAGTAAAAGGAGACACGAATATAACACATATGAACAGACTGCACCTTGATAGTCATTAAAAATCATTTCCTAAAGAAAATGTAGTAGTAATCAACTACAAACAAAAATGAAACAAAACCAAAAAATCACTTGGATATAACAAATACAAACAAATATACCTAACCAAATCACGTTTAGAAAAGTAGGGCCTGAGAAGCATGAGATGATGGCAAACCTTACAAATAAAGAGACTACCACATACCTCGACTCTACTTGCATACGATAAATAAAGACATCAAAATTGTAAAGCATAAATGGGGTATTCTTCTATCTCCTCCATAATAACATAAGGTTCTTACAGAGATGAAAAAAGCAAGATGATCAACTGAATTCATTTTTATTTTTTATTTTGAAAGAAGATGTTCATCCAATTTGATGCATATTAACAAACAGTTTAACACATCTACATACGTTTATTAAGTATTTTTGGGTTGGTTCATAATTTAGCATACTTCTTTAGATTTTGGGCAGCATCTGTTGCATTGTTGGGCACAGGCAAGTTGGAGATGAGTGTAACCCTAGATGATGCTATCAATGATCTGCTGCTTTCAGAATTCAAAGGATCATCAATCTTCCATAACCTCACCTCCCATACCTGCTCAAGTTACACTCATTTACACCAAAAATTTTGCGTACATTTATGAAATTAGGGTTTGAAATTTTGCAGAAGAAAAAGGGACCTGAATTGTTTTGCCTACGTGAACTGGAGTAGCTTCTGCAAATACCAGATCTCCTAGTTCACCACGCTTGAGGTGATTGATGCTTAACTGTATTCCCGCCACTCTCTTCCAACCACACGCCATGTGTGCTCCCATACTCGCTAATCCCTCCGCTATTAGCGCCGATACGCCGCCGTGTAACACCTTAAATGGCTGTCCTATTTCAAAATTCAAGCTCAAATTCAACTTCGATTTCAATTACAATTCAAATTTCAACTGCAATTCGAATTTCTGCTTCGATTACAACTAGAATTCAACTTCGATTTCAATTTCAACTACAGTTCAAATTTCAACATACAGTTCGAACTTTTGCCTCGATTCGAAAATTAGTTTCAAATTTGAATTCGATTTCAACTAGAATTTGAGTTAACGTCACCTGGCAAGCTTTTTGGGTGATAAGAAGGCGACCGGTGACCTTGTGAGGCGACAACTCGTCGATCTGAAAGCCGATTGCATGCAACGGCGCATCCAAAATCTCCGTCTTTGGGTCATGGGTGGATGATGGCGAATCCATAGATTAATTCCTGAATCAGACAGAGGATGAAGATATGATTAATTTGTTGGGGAATGGGGGATATAATCATAGGGTGAGGTTAGGTGAGGTGTGTGGAAACCAACTGTTTCCGGCAATTTCCTTCCGTAAAAAGGGATATTATCTTTACTCTTTTTTTTTTGGAAACGATTTTTGTTGACTTTTGTTTTTTTTTTTTTTTTTTTTTACTATGATTGAACAAACATTGTGCAATAATGGCAGACGCATTTATAATTTTCACGTGATTATTTTATTTATTTTATGTTTTTAAATAGAAATTTCATTCCAACACCCAACCAGAGAGAAACTGAAGAGAGAAACTAGAAGGGGGCAACAAATAACAAATAAAACAAAATAAAATTACATTTTCGTAACGGCGGAGATAATATAAAAATCTAGCCAGAAGCTAAAAACAAAGTGTAAATAAATACAAGAAATCGGGGCCACAAACAAAACAAAATTACACGATTAAACCTTCCCACTTCAAATCCTTCAAGTTACATCTACTAATAAACCAAAGAAAACTTATGTTTGTATTAGAAGTATGCTTTTTATTATTTCTTTAAATTGCAAGACTATCTTTGTGTTTTGATTTGTTGAAATTGTGCCTTAATACTTGTTACGGACCATCCCCAACTTGGACGAATGTCAAATTGCTCGGTCAGGTAGGAGGTAAAATGACTAAACATCATTTTAGTTAAGAAAAATTACAGAGACTACTCCTGTGATTAACTTAAACTTCAAATTTCATGAGCTACTATTGTAATTAATTTAAACTAAAGCAGCAGTCTTTCTTTGACTGTGGACTTCAACCAACCACAACAACTAGATCCACCACATGTCCACAACCATTATCACCACCACCTCACACACTCCATTGATGACGACGTAAACCACAACCTCTTTTAAGGTTTATTATGGGGGTTACTGATAATCCATCTATATTATCATTGCATGCTCCATCTGTCAACAATCCAAATATGAAATTGTAACATAACTAGGTTTTTTTTATAGCTCTACCCATTCATTCTTATGTCTTTTCTGATATATAGTATGGACTTTATTTTTTGGGTTGTCTAAATCTGAAGGTAAAGATGTAATCTTTGGAGTGTACAAGTTAGATAGATGGCCCTCTAAAATTATGTTAGATCGAGATCCTATATTTTTAGTGCTTTTTGGCATGAATTTACTAGAATCCAAGGATTTACCTTATCCATTGCATACCACCCCAAACTTAAGGGTAGACGAAGGTGGTGAATCTTGTTTGGAAATTGATCCGCAACATCTTATATGTCACTCCCTCAAAATCCGCTTGCGAATCCTTACTATGAGGCACGTGACAAACCAGGATCTAAGTCATTGGCCATGCGAATGACCACTAAATGATGTTTTGAAAATATGTTAAGTTACTAATTCACATGAAGCGTAAAGTAAAGTTTATGTGCAAAACACACGCCCAAAACCATTAGAAGTAAATTACCCGGAAACATTTTAACCAATTATTAGACACAAGTGAGATGCATGTGTCCTAATCATGCTTCGTACCTAGATACCTGAGAAAAACATGCTAAAATATGTCAACACAAATGTTTGTGAGTTTAAATGTTTAACAAAATGCAAGTTCAAATGTTTGCGGAAATGTGAATACAATTATATTAATAGTTAGCTAGACTATATCCAATGCCACTATGCGTTTCCCAACCGAAGGTTGACTCGCGTAAGCCTTATCACCATGTCAACACCAACAATGGTAAAGTGTTAGGACAGTCATTACACCCGTTCGACCTCCAGTAGAGTTTAGCTCAGCTAAAGCTAATGCATGTGGGGTTTATCAGACCCAGAGTACTACTCAATATTTTCTCGCTACTTCGTTTTATTAATGGTCCGAATGTATAAGGACTTTCAATGTGTTATGTATGACATCAATGGGTAGAAGATATAACTGAAAATGTTTATAACATGTTTACTCCCCCAAAGGAGATACGTAAAAGCATGGCAGTGAACTCACCTTTGGGTGCATGTATAAAACCAAATGCAGAATGTAGATCAATCCTAAGTAGCACCTAACATATGTAATTGAGTGAATACAAATTTATGTGGGTCTAAGGTCCCGTCGTATCCAAACAACTCCAAGTGTTTGTGTTTATTACTTTGTTATGTATTTACCAAAAATATACCCAGGTTGACTAAAATGTAAGTTAGACTCGACGACACGTTGGTCACTCATTTAACAATTATGTTGACCAATATGAATTATTAATTTAGCTTTCCAAATCAGGAAAGTTTCTAAATTAGGTAGGTTTCCATAATAGCATGTTTCCATAAATAGTAGGTGATGAACATAACATGTAAACAAATATTGCAAGTACTCTAGCATGCACCTAAGTTCATAGAAACTCATCTAAAATTATTGTATTGTCATGCGTAGTATTTAGTCTAACATTACCCAAGTAAGTTCAGTCACCATCTTTAGCAGCTTTGTAAACAATTTCATCAACGGGGTACTAGATTATGAGTAAACAATCCATTAACCAATCATTTAAGATTCAATATGGTTAATTACAATTACCAAGTACATTACATGGTTCATACCCAAGTTCTACAAGTTGCATATGGAAAGTTTTCACTTTTAGAATGGTATGTACAACCATGCGTTTTTATCCAATCCAAACGTGTTAATCATATTCCTATGATCATTATAGAATATATACGTCACCATAGCATCATTAGGACTTCTCACCAATCACTTGTGAAAAACCTAATTTCCAAAAAGTTCCCTTAAATGGTAAGTTTAAGAATCATCATCAAGTTATTGAATTTAACATGCCATTATACATAATATCATCATCTAATGTCTGTAGCAAGTCATCACACCATAAAACCATGTAACTCAAAACTTGTCAAATTGGGATTTTGAACCCGAACATGCTACATATCAAAATTGACCAAACATGTGTGTCACACCCCCAAATAACCACTAACGGAGTTTATACCGTTAAGGGGTGCGAGCAAACCAGGACCACAACCATTAGTTACAAATACTAAACGAATCAGAGTAAAGTCCAAAACATTCATTTCAAAATAGTTTCAAAGTTACGCAGCGGAATAAAAACATAAGTATCTTAGCACTAGCCACGTGCTTTACAAATCATTGTTTCAAATCAAAATCCCAAGTTAGTTTAATGAAAGTAAAAGTCTTCACGTGCCATGCCAACCTTCAATGGATACTCTTCAACGATCTGCAAAAGTGAAAACCACACAAGTGTCAACCTAACGGTTGGTGAGTTCACAGTGGGCATGTCATGCATTGGCCCGGTCTCATAATCGTATCAACATATACATACGTAATATTTGTTTGTGAAAAGCAATGCTCAGTTATATACGTCAATTCATAAACATTTGTTATTTAGTAAAGTTATTGTCCGTAACAAAGTTATCAGGTATGTACTAGTCTTGTATAATTAAAGTGCTCAACCGATATCGCGGGTAGCTAATCCGTTGTTTCCATGCACTAAGGAAATTCGTACCAAAGCTGACGATTAAGTATAGTAGAGGCAGAGCCTTCAGCCATTTTGTTTTACGGACATACGTCATCGCGGCTTTGCCTCCCCCGTGTCCTCTCGGGATCACGGTCAGATAGGCTGATATTGTACCTCCGTGCACCTCCAGTGTCACGAGGCGGAGTTTGTCAAACTCCAGTAGATCTACCCAACATCCCCTCGCTTTACAATTAATGGCACAATTAAGTTGAGGACTTTTTCAGTTAAAAAGGCAATCCTTAGAAATCATGTGATATCATGTGGTTTAGACTTCAACCTACACTAGCCATATTAAAACGGTTTTCGTTTCAGAAATAGTTTGTTAAGTTTCACAAGTGTTTCCCATAAAACACTTCAAGTTCATTAAGTAGATGCATAGCATTCTAAGTTTTCAGTTTCATCAAGTAGTGCATAGCACTCGTAAAGTTGTCAGCATTGTTTTCCATTAAGTTATTCAGTGTGTCCCAAACGGGCTCACAGTAAACGGGTTAGTGACACTCACCTTTGGTTGCACTGCTACACTTGTTATATAATCCAAGTTTTGCTTAACGAAGACCTATGAACACGTTTAGGTCTTAAGTATTAGTTTGGTGTCTAATCTTTACTTAACGTCACTATGGCCCATAACATAGCACGTTGAAACTATGACTCGACATAACGACACACGACACCGATGGTTGATCATAAACAAGGGTTCATATACATCAGAAATCAAAGCATGTATCATCATGGCATAATCATGTAAGTCATGGCATAACATTCAAGCAAATTGCACAAGTTTGGATTCTGGTCTCAGTTTCGCTAGCAGTTTCACTAGGCAGTTTCGCTGTGTGCACGGGCAGCACTTTCGCTAGGCAATACCCGATGACACAGTTTCGCTAGGCTAGTTTCGCTCGAAACTGTTGGCACAGTTTCGCTAGCCTAGTTTCGCCTGAAACTGGTTTGAACTTTCGTTCAGGGAATTTCGCTCGGTAGTTTCGTCCGAACAGGTCTGGTTGGTTTACCCGGCGACACTGCAGTTTCGCTGCATAGTGTCGCTGGTTGAAGATTCACATAGTTTCGCTGGACAATTTCGTCCAGAGAACACAGTAGTTTCGCTAGTCGCGAAAAACACATAAATCAGCCTAAAAATCAATCTAACAGCTTCCATATTACATGTGATTCATTATCTAGCATACATAACCATTTACCAACATAAATCAGTAAGCTTTAACACCTTAAACATGCATTTTCATCATCAAATCACCAAAATACATTTAAAACCCTAAAATGACCTAAATAGCATAAATCTTTATCATGGATCAGTTTCACACGTAAAGTTATCAACTTTATGGTAGTTCTAGCATCCCTAAACAACATATCAGAAGATCAAGTGATTCTATGATGGTTTGGTCATGCTTTAAGAAGAAAACACATAGAAAAGCAAGAAACATAGTTTTGGGACTCACGGTTGATTCTAGGATCGATGGATGATCTTCACAACTCGGGGTGATGGCTGATTCTTGATGGTTCTTGGTTGGAATCAGCTGGTCCAGAAGTTTCAGGAGAGTGTGTGTGTTTTTGTGTGAAATGAGGCAAATAGGAGAGCTAGGGTTTATTAAGATTATTTATATCAGAGGCTAGTTTCGCTGGCAGTTTCGCTGGCCTGGCGAAACTGGCTCTGATCACGAGTGAGCCAACAGACTACCGGGCGACATTATAGTTTCGCCCGGTAGTTTCGCTGGTTACCCAAAAGTGGTCAATTTCACATTCTAAGCAAGATAAACACGATTCATAAATTGTCATGCTATTCTCAATACTAAATCATGTATTTAAATCACATTGCACATAATGACAATAAATAGTCAAACACATAACACATATGGATGGGTTCGGTGATCAACCAAAGGACGTGGACGTATTCGGCCTAGTTAAGCATTAGTTACTAAGTTAACACTTATAACGTAACTAACGGAATTGTCTAACGGAAGTAAACCTTGAAATTCTCGGATGTCACAATGTGCATGTAGTAACCATATCTAATCATCATAACACCCATTGTAGCGTGAAATCACATCAAAACAAAAACATAAACCCTAAAAGTTACTACCGTTAGCAAGAGTTGCATACGTATCAAGTAGATCAAGTTTCATATGAACCGACATGTATTTATCTACCATAGTTGCTACTACAACGAGCCAACACTAAATCGACCACTTTGATTCTGATTGGACATGTTAGCGTTTACAGAAAAAAGGGAGTATAGGTGTATATCGAACAATCACAGGATTGATGAACGTTAGAAATCATCATCAAGTTATTGAATTTAATAATGTGCACCAAATTATACATATTTTTATATCAAATGTTCCTCACATGTCAGGTTGTATCTGACTAACTATTATCAAAACAGTATGATATTGTTTCCTTTTTAGTTTTTCAGTGTAATCCAGGTGAAATCACAGAAGAAATCAGAAACGCTCCAAAATGAAGAAAATATGAAGACTTTGTGATTTTATGCCAAGAACCAAGCTATGACCTTGCAAGATGGACATGATGCCCTCATACGACCTTCTCTCAAGTCAAGACAAAGTGGTAACCCCAAAACTCAACCACACTCTGGAGCACAACTGCTGAAAGACACAGGTGCGGTCAGGAAATGCCATAGACTTCACGGAAGCATATCTCGGGCTAGAAAATGAGTTAAGGGACCCATGAGTAGTGAATTCTGAGTATCTCGATGAGAGAAAGATGATTTTGTGGTCAACACGCCATGTGCCATACATTAGCACGCCCCTTGTTAAACCTAAAATTTGACTTTTTTTGGGTCTGAACACCTTCTGACATGACATGGCCCCGTGCCACTGAAGCACGACCCCGTGCCACTGTAGCCCGACACATCACGGTTCGTGCCAATGACCAAGCACGAACCCGTGCCACTAACGCCGGAAATTCGCTAAAGATCGTCTGACAGGCACGCCCCGTGCCCCTGTATGGCATGCCCCTCCTCCTTCAGTCCACTTTGCTCATTCTTCTCCCCGCATTCTTTAGTATAGTTGTGTTTTTCTCGTGAGCCATTTGGAATTTTTATGTTTTTATAATCAAGTTTATGAGAAATATAACTTAAGTAGTTTTTGCAAAGTATTTGCCTATGAATCTTTCTTCTTCTCTTAAGCAAATCTTTAAAGCCATGTTTGGCTAAATTCTTATACTTACTTGGAAGTAATAAACCTTTGGTGGGTTGGTTAATGACTTTATAAACTCGCATAAGGAGTTTTTAATAAGTTTTAAAAAACCCTTTTTATTGAAAGTTGATTATTGATTTTCTGAACCAAACGTGCTCTACGTATCACAGACCATCTAAGGAGTCAAAATCTCATCAACCGGACTTGTGACACCCGGTTAGGGGACGATGCATGATCCTTAGGGTGACTCGCGCCTTATGCTACATGATACGTTTGGGGTCCTTATGTTTATGTAAGCAAACCCGGTTGTCACACAAGTGCGGGCTTAAAGTATTTGGTTGGAAATGGGGGTTGGTAATACTTTGGCACTTCACGGAAGCCAAGATGGTACGTGTTTGTGAACTTGGCTCTGGTTACGCCGAACGTGGATGCACGAAAGCGGTGCATGGAAGAAACGAACCTTAGTCCCTTGAAAAGATAATTTTCATAATAAAATATCCGGCACATAGGGTTGTTCCCCTGCTGGTTCATGACGGCGTGTCGAGTATGGTGTGCTGGCATGAGAGGGGGCCCATAACTAAATGGCATTACACCACTACATTTGTTTACTAGCAACACAGTTCCCTGGGGTTCGTAGTCCTCGCAGACGATCACCCGAGAGAGTAGTGATACTAGATTTGAGGCTGAGAGGCGGTCTAGTTGCCTGCTAGTTAATAATCTTAAGAAAGGATTATAAATACTCATTCAGCCTTCTTCAAGCACTGATACGTTCTCCCAAGTAATATTAACTTCGATTTACAAAACTAAAAATACCATCTTATTTTATCTTTATTTTCTGTTCTTTTTTGTTTAGTTTAATTTAATTAAACATCTTTATACTAAATGGATTTGGTTAGATGGTAACAAAGATAAAGTATCGAAATCCCCATTTTTCATTGTGTCCTTGAACGATCTCGGTCAACTTACCACTACTATACTGCTCCACGATGGGTGCACTTGCCCGTGTTATGTGGTGAAATAGTAGTTGCGAGTTAATCGTGTTGTTGGGCTATATATTAGAGGCATGAACATTAGTTATGGGCTTGTTAGTTATTGGGCTTTTGGGCTTAGTTAGTTTATAGTTAGGCCATGTGGGCCAATTACTTGTGTTTATGATTGGGCTTTATGTGTTTATGATTGGCCCTAGGGTTTTTGTATGGGTAGTATATAAACCCTCATGTTTATGATTATGACAGGCTTTTGGGAGATTACTATTCATGATTTCTCTTTCACTTTGAGTTTACGATCAGTCACCATTTGCTTCAAGTTTGTAGTGTTTTGCATTCAAGATTCAATCTTTCTTATCGATTGAGTCTCTTTCTTCTACATTCTTCTTGAATCAATCACATACGAGGATTCCGCACTCGTTTGTGATTAAGATATCATGATTGGTTGATATTCGGACCTACAATTGGTATCAGAGCCAAGAATCTGTGATTCGAGGCTCTCACGATATTGATTCAAGTTATTGTCTGGAAAAAGCTAGTGTTTTTGAAGATTTAAAGGCTGTTTTGGTGTTTACGAGTTCTGCTGCTGCTGTTCATCATGTTTCCGATCGGTTTCTGGGTTTATTTGAGTGTTTACGACTGTTTCTTTTGAAGATATGCATCGGAATCAGGTTTACGAGTTCCCGATCGCATTTTTATCGTGTTTACGATCCGGTGAATTGTGTTTACGACTGTACTTGGTCGTAATCGTCATGTTTACGATTTTTCTTTACCGGAATCTCAAATCGTAATCGGTGTTTACGACTCATTCGAACCGCAATCGAGTTTACGATTCATTTTAATCGGATTCGTGTGTTTACGACCCTTGCTTGTCGTAATCGTTAATCGTAATCAGTGTTTACGAATTTTCTTGCCGGAATCAGAGTTTACGATTTTCCTCCATCGTAATTAGGTGTTTACGATTCTGCTTGGATCGTAATCGTGTGTTCTCGATCGTAATCAGGTGTTCACGATCGCAATCGCACATTTTGGACATTTGGACTTTAGTATTAAGTTTCCCTAAGCTTACGTAATGGATTTCGAACCGAGTATGTATCAGAAGTTGGATTTTGAGATTGGATCCATCACTCGTCCACCTAGACTCACATCGGCGGATATTTTTCTGGAGTGGAAATATAGGTTTGAAAACCACTTGAAGAGTGTTGATTTAAGATTATGGAGAGCGGTAATTCATGGGCCACACACACCTACACATCCAGAAGGAACCAATGCAGGTAAAGCTAAAACGGAAGACGAATATGATGATGATGATTGGGAAAGATGCAACAAAGCAGAGAGGGCATTTGCTATAATGACTATGGCACTTACACCAGATATTGCACAAGGATTTAAGCACTGCAAGACTGCCAAGCAACTCTGGAATGCTTTGATTGTGGCTTATGAGGGAAATCCGGACATTAAGGCAAGCCGCAAGCAAATGCTGAAGCAGAAATTCAATCTGTTCAACCACATTCAAGGTGAATCCTTCGAAGCACAGGTGCAAAGGTTCGTGTCTCTGATGGCCGAAATGTCAAGCTATGGTGTTGAACCGGATCTGGAAGATAAGAATCTGAAACTGCTGAATAGTCTGCACAAATCCTGGAATACCAACATCTCCATCATTAAGGACAACAACAAGCTGAGTGAGCTATCTCTTGATGAGATGATCAACAAATTGAAGTCAAAGCTTATTGATGACAAGCAGAGAGAATTGAACCATATAAGTGTTGGGATTTGGCAGTGGTATTCGGGTCACCCGGTGACATATTTAAAAATTACGTGACCGTTAGATTATTAGTTTATAAAAGAGTTTACCGAATTAATTTATGATTAATTCTGTAACGCAGCGGAATAAGATTATATATATAAATATATATATACATATATATAACAAATTATATATATTAAAAACTATTTAATCAATTAACACAAATACCAGTACGCAACAGGATCCGATTACCGAACATGCAAACACAGAAATAAATAAATAAACAATCCAAACTAATAGTGAGTTTAGATATACCTTGGCGGTGTTGAACAAACGTTCGAGACACCGAGTTTCAACGAACGAAGCGCTAGGTTGAAACGGAACGAACCACTTTCGGTCTCAGACGGTTGTCGCGTATCGCGATTATTCTCGTGGTCCGGTGTCGCGTACCCCTACGGGACGGCGTTTATGACACGTGGTCATTACGCATCGCGAGAGTATGTGTTGACAGACGTCCCGTCTCGCGAGACTACGAGATCAATCAGATTCAGATCTGATTGCAACCGGAGACGGCGCATGACGAAAAGGCGTCGGACTCGCGTCGACGGGCGACGGTCATGCGACGGCATGCGATCCGCGGTGGTGGCGGCGGGTGACGACGGTGACGACGGCGAACGGCGGCGGCGGCGGCGTCGAGTATCACGGTGGTGATCGGCGGGTTTTGCGGCGGCGATTGGCGGCGAACCGAGCAGCGGATCTGGGCGTACGAGGTGGCGATCTCTAGACCGTAAGGCGGTCTACGGGCGTTGACAGACGGAGCACCCTAACTAGCAACCACCACCAAGTTATGGTGGTGCGAAGACGGCCACCGGAGCACGGCGGTGGCGAGATCGGCGAAACGGCCGAAGCCGTTTTTCTCCTTTCTTTGGGTGTGCGTCGAGAGAAAAAAAGAAAGAGAAATCTATTTTCTTTTCTTTTGGCCGTCGAACATTAATTAGGGTGATTAGGGTTAATCCCCTAATCATCTAATATTTATTAGATGACCATTAATTCGCGACGGGCCCCTCTCGAATATAAAGCCCATCTCGTACGCGAGCCCACAAGTTAACGTTAGTATATATTTCACTAACGTATAACTCAACCGTGAATTTAAATAAACCACTTTTATTTAAATATATTTCACCCTTTATTATTAAGCCGTTAATAATAATATTATTGATTATTAATTATTTATAACTATTATAAATAATATATATAATCAAACGTTTCCGTTTCTTTTACCGGTTAACTCTTAAGCGGGTTTAGAGTTCGTTGCACCCGGTGTAACTCTTACGGGTCGTAACCGGGTCGGGTTCAAGATTTGTCGGGTCAGGACACATAATATCCAACAGTCTCCCACTTGGACTGATCGCGACAAGATCTAAGAAACAGACAGAGGTGCTCTAGCTACACATGACTGTCCCAACCAGTTATGACACTTCAAGTCAACAACCAAGGCATATCTGTTGTCAAGCAACTGATATTAGACTTGTGGTAATTCGAAGTCATTGTATCCCTTCCGTATATGACATCAATTGAACGATGGACATGGATTCAATTCATTCTCATCTAATGTTCAATCATTATGTTTCTCGATATAGATTCGAAGTGGTCCAAAACAAACACACAGTAGGTTTGGGTAAGGCCTTACACTTTACACTTGGAATCAACGAGGGCGCCACGATGTCTAGCTGTTGCATGATTAGTGCAAGAGTACAGAATCCCATGTCGACTACATACAGCTCCCACTGAACTTTAGATCTATTCCCAAAAGTAGCCGTTATGACTGGCAGTTACGCGACAGCGTTAAGCTACAATCAAAGAACAGTCTTTGGTAAAGGGGAGGTCGCTCATGTATCTCAGGTCTAAGGATACTAATGAGTATACCATTAATCAAATCCATCTTATGATTGAATCCATGAAGATGGTTTGATGCGAGTTACGTCCAACGTCATTCCCCAATGAGGTCTGTGAGTCTAGATTGTCAACCATTGAGTCCAGAGTCAGAATAGTCTTACTTCAGATTCGTTCCCACGAGTCTGAACGACTACGGACAGTCTAGAATAGTATATCTATTCCTCAGATTCATTATGAAATGATATATGTGAATTTGTATTGTCAATGTCTTGAGTCCAAAGTCACAAGTAGTCACACTTCAGATTCGTGTCCACAATTCTGATCGACTGTGAGGAATGATATTCACTTATTCATGGATTTAAACGTATTAAAATCGAACACAGTTATAGAATTTAGCTTTTACGTCTAATCCTTTAGAGGAAGCCAGATGATAATGTATAACTGTTAGAGTTCGTACATCCAAATACTAGTTCAAAACATACATTTAGTGTATATTGGTCGAACGTCATTAGTATGAGGTTAATGAGTTTTAAAATTCATTGTTTTACCGACCAGGTTTTGAAATGTGCTATCATTTTGGTTATCCAATGTTTCATAGTTCCAGTATTTCTCTGAATAGTGGAATTTCCTCAAAGTGTGCTGGTTTTGTGATCATAGTGATCCTTGGTATTCACCACAGTTACTGTGTGATCACAATGTCTTGTTTGGTTAAAACTCTAACCATGTCAAGAATCCTTCTGAACCTTTCAGACAAGCAGCAGTTTGATGTCACTTGAGTCGGCTAATTAATTTAGATTTAGTTGTGGAATCTGCCACAATGTAAAATCTTTATTATGAGCAAGAGATGTCTTGGTCAATCATGAAAACTTGTAGTAGTGTATTTCTACACGGTGAATGTTAATACCAATGCAACTTAGTGTATTGTGTTCAACAATTCACGATATCAATGTAACTTGCGTACGTTGATTTTTCCCTTCTGGTGTCCATAGTGTAACCCTGTACAGTGACAACCTCAGTGTAACTCTGTACAGTGATCTCTCCCTTTTGATGTCATTAGTGTAACTCTGTGCAGTGACATCTTTGTTTAATCACATATTCAATGTGTGATTATATTGCCCCAGAAGTTGCTTATACCTGTGGATCTCTATCCATTAAGAAACTTCTTTTAAATTCTTTGTACCATAAAATCCACATTATGTATAATCACATAAGGATTTTATTCTATCTTTCAGTATATCATCGTCATACGGGTGAGGATTGATATAGTGCTCCCACTAGCTTTTATGTAAACACATCTATTATGGCATTAAGCCATTCTCAGATTCAAGATCTGATATTGCAATTTTGAATTTGCAAGTGTGTTTAAATATGTATTTCCTGTTTAATGCAACAAACTTTTGTTGGTCAGGAAATATGCGAACAATGGATTTGTGACTCTTGAACCACTTCAAGATCAACGTCCTTTACTTCTAGTTCCAGTTAAATAACTTGGGAACTTAACCTTCCATTTCAGAAGCTAGAACACAACTTTCTATCTTCTGTGTGGAATTAGAATTCCATATGGATGGTGGAAGTAGTATCCATTGTTATATGTAGTATCTAACGAGAATAAATTCTCATTGTCAAAAGACATTCGATACTAGATCT
>JBCNJP010000003.1:61815698-61857494 GCA_039602395.1 Deinandra increscens subsp. villosa | reverse complement strand
TACGTAAAAGTCACTTCTCCATTTATCAAAGACTCAAATCCCATAGAATCAAAAAATTTTCAAAAATTGAAAAATATTTATTTTATGGCAAGTTTAAAATAAGTTTATTATTATACAACATATATTTTCCCCTTCCCCCATTTTCAGTGAGGATTTGAGCCTATAGCATGATCACCTATAAACATGTTTATTTCTTCTTTGATTCGGAGAGAAACCCAGGTAATTCAGTAAAGGTAGAACTGGACACGGTAATACGACCCGTGATGGGCAAAATCAGAGGCCACATGATTAAAGAATTGAGGCACCTAGGATTTCCATATTTCTGCTCATCATCTCCTTTCTTACCCCTAAAATATCCCCCTAGTAAACCCCTTTGAGCCTAAACATTTTCGTTTCTTCAACCCAATCAATTTGCAAAATAAACCCCCTTTGCAAAATACCCTAAAACCCGTATAGCCTTTTTTTATTTTACACCCCTTATTTTAGTAAAATACGGTTCTTTTTCAAAAACCCAACTGTGACTATTTTTCTCCTACTCAATAAAATGTGAAGGATCCAAGACTGGCCCTGGATTTTACACTCCCATTGTCACACCCCCCCCACCAAATCCCACGCGCGATAACACGCCGCAGGGAGCGTGACAAACCAGGATCGCCGTCTATTAGTTACACCAAAGGACCAATAATTAATAAAAACGTTTCATATTTCATTAAAATATAAATACAAAGTTTTGCAAATGCGGAAGCGTAATACACTGAAAGTATTAATGTAAAAACACTACCACCCAAGGTGACGTGGCTTGTTCAAGACAATAAAAGGGTTTCGAGGTCTCATGCATGCGTACTCGTGATACTCGAACATCTACAACCTGAGAATAACATGCTAAAAAGTGTCAACACAAAAGTTGGTGAGTTCACAGGTTTATCAGTTGAAAAACTGTTCAAGTTTAGTTTAAGATTGATTGTTCAACAACAATCAAGTTGAGTTTAAGATTGACTATTCAACAATAGTCAAGTTGAGTTTAAGATTGACTATTCAACAATAGTCAAGTGGTAAGAGCATAATCACTAATATATATCAAATAGCTAGCTAGGCTATATACATGAAACTTCGCATGTTGATGGTCACTGAAGCTAACAGTTGTTTATAGTTTGCCTTGTTGTGTTTAGGAGGAATATAACACCCGTTCGATATACAATCGTGTCAGCGCGACTGACCCGGGTGGGGTTTGTCAGACCCAGTAGTACTACAATATATTTCCCGCTATCGTCATTAATACTAACGGTACCATAAGAAGGACTTTGTTGTATGTGTGCTTCAAGTACTTCAAGTGATATATAAAAGTCTAATTATCTCAGTTGTATAGTTCATGCATGTTAATCTCCTCCAACAGGATTTAAAACAGTAAAATGGGGCCGTGAAACTCACCTTAGGTTGCACAGCAATATTCCAGATAAACAATTCAGCAATTAGCAAGAACGGGTACCGCGTAAACAATCAATCACCTAACGAACATACGAGTATAAGTGTGTGTTCAAGCAAAACGGCTAAGTCTAACGTAACCGACAAAATCGAATGACCGTGAAGTCCGAAACAAGTCGAGGATGGCATGTGTGCCAAATCCAAGCGATTATCGTAATAACACAAGAAAATACAATATATATCAATATTATATATTTTCCAAGTTCAAAGATTTTAAAAATAAATATATATAATATACTAGGTTAGTAACCCGTGTACTACACGGGTTGAATTTAGGTTCATAATATTAGTTAAATATAAAAAAACGATTAAGAAATTTGAAAATTATAAATGAAATAATTCATTATAAAATATTAATTGATAATTTAATACATTAATGATGACAAATTCTTGATTTGTTTCCTTAAAAAGACTCATACTATTGAGTAATTTATTAAATCTACATTATGTTTGCCATTTTTATTAAAATGAAAATTTAATTTAGATAAAAATGGTAATTAGTTAATTGGTAATTTACTAAATTGATAATTGAATCTGGTTTTGACATGTGGCAGTGCTGATGTGGACACCTTAAAAAAAGACATGTGGAAACCATTTTATTGCTTTATTAGAATTAAGATTTATATTTAAACCAAGCGTGTATATGACGTTAATAACGGGTTTGCGAAACACAAGATACGTGTGTTAAAAGTTCACATAAACTATCCTTTTGTTTCAATAAAATCCAACGATATAAGTTTATATAATAATCTACGCAAAATATATATATATATATGTATATATTTTACCTTTTATGTATATATGTTTAATTTAAAATGACAAGTTAAACACGTTTACAAGTTCAAAGCATGGTTTACGGAATTTAATAGCCCAAGATATATATATATATATATATATATATATATATATATATATATATATATATATACTAAGTTAGTAACCAGTAACTATACGGATTGACTTTTGGTTCATAAAATGAGATAAATTAAAGAAAAAAAATTATGAGAGATTTAAATTTTAAGTTTAGAAATTTTAAAAGATTTGAAGTTTCATTACATTAATTAGAAACTTAAATTTTATTAAATGAAAGATTTAATTTTATATTTGGAAAGTTGAAATAATATATTGAATTAATTTATAAAATTTATATATTGATCTAATCAAGTATTGACATGTGGACATGATGATGTGGAGGCTCTAGAAAAGAGCCATGTGGCAACCATTTTATTGCTTTATTAGGATTAAAGATATATATATATATATATATATATATATATAAACCTATATATATATATATATTTTACGGGTTTAAAATAAGATAAGGGACAACTTTGGTACAAATTCTAGGTTGTCATAATCACAAAAATTTATAAAAACAGAAAACATAGAGGTCACTAGGTTCGAACCCGTGACCTCTCAGTCACGCTACCAAGTCTCTAACCACTGGGGCGGGTATTCTGCTTGGTTCATAACCCAGCAGCACTGGTTATATGCAGCAGCAATAGGCAGGATCGGGTCACAGAGAAAGAAAAACAGAAAAAAACGTGGAGGAAGGGTTTCGAACCCGCTACCTCGTGTTTAAAACGCGGTGACATACCACTGCGCCAAGCGCTGTTCTTGGTTTCAAAATAGAACATGATAGTTTTATATATTCCGGTCGCGATGCCTTCTCCTTCCTCAAAACTCCGATGATCGGAGTTTTATTTCGGTCACCGGAAAATCGTGAAAACGTGAAAATATCCTATGAAACGAAGCGAAAAACATAGTTTAAGTATTACCTCGAGTCGGAGATGAATTGCGATGTATTTAACGATGAAACCGAACCGAAACCCGAACTCGAACTCGACTCCGACCGTGAAACCTGGTTGCTTCTGTGGTGCTTCTCGATGATCCAAGGTGGTGTTGTAATGCTCGATGGTGACTGTAGGTGATCGGACGGTGACTGAACGGTGGTTGGAGGAATGCGTATAGTGTAAGATGATGAAATGGCGGTGACGAGAATGGAGATGATGATCCGAGGTGTGTGTGTCGCCGGTTTTCTTTGTGGTGGTTCAACGGAGAGCAAGAAGGGGCTGTTAGTTGCGAGAGAGGGTGTTCGAATGAGCGAGAGGGAGTGAATAGAAGCTAAGAGATGATTGTTGATCGATTCAGTGGATTGCAACAGGTGAAATATTAAATCGGTAATTAACGCTAGCGGTTACCGGAATGTGAATGAAATCAGTCGACGGTTCGACTGAGTTCTCTAAACCAAGTTTCCAGAAATGGTAGAAATAGCCCCCGACAAATTACACAATGAGAAGCGAGTTTAGCAAATAACGACGCCGGTCCCTCCATGTTCGGTTAGTTAAAATAAGTTTACGAAATGACAAAGCTGGTCCCTCAAGGCTTGTAGGTCGTTAATGGACACTAACGGGGTTAACGGGACTAACTTGGAGGATGACTAAATGGATATATATATATATATATATATATATATATGCATATATATATATATATATATAAATATATATAAATCAACACATGTTTAACGCGTGACGTTGATAAAAATAATAACCTTAGGTAGCCACATAAAATCATCAATAATAATCAATAATTATTTATTTTAAGTTCTTATAAAATCATAAAATCAAATCTATTCTTATAGGTTTAAACCCACATAAAATCATAAAAGGCTACATATACTTACATGACATTTGTCACATAAAATCATAGAATAAATCGTGTGCATGTATGTATACATACATTACATAAAGTCATAAGTTAACTTGTCACATGAAATGACAAAACGTTCACATGAAATCACAATATATGATTTATATAAAATCATAGAATATCAAACGTTTAGACTTCTGTGCATGCTCGTAGTGATTGATCACACAAAACCCTAATTTGCTAAAGTCAACACAGTCAATCACGTAAATGTTCACACAACATTTAATATGGTTTACGTTCAGTTAATATCAGAAAATGACCTGAAAATGCGGATTGTCACACCCATGCAACAAAAAAAAAACTAAAAATGATGGAATAAAGGGACAAACCCTATAAGAGCAATCCAGGGAAGCTCTTAAAAGATTCTTTATAAGAAAGTCACATAAAAACGGGAACTCTCAAAAGACCGCTATTTACGCTTTTTACCCCTTTTCAAATAAAATATCCATACCGTAACCCCAAGCCTACCCTTTTAAGTCCTTATGATAACTATGTGATTTCTGGTGAGATCTGTGGAGGTTCGATTGTGTGTCAAGCCTATGCTCTCTACTTGTTTTCACCTAGGTATGAGTGTTCACCCCAAATATAGACATCAATACCCTGAGAGATGAGTGATCACTTGTGAGGTATATAAGTTTGTGTAAAAATAAAACTTTTAAGTAGGCTTGTCATAATTGTTTATATTTCAACAAATGAAAAAATAAAAAATTCAATGAAAGACAAGTTGGAAAATAAATGGAGGAACGGTTTTTATAGTGCCTGGAATCTTGATTCCACGAATTGATAAACTTTTGGGATGTGTCGGGCCTAATTTATAGAGTTTTGCTTGAGGAGAAGCAAATGTTCAAGTGTGGGGATGTTTGATGTGCACCAAATTATACATATTTTTTTTATCAAATATTCCTCATATTTCGGTTATATCTGACTAACTATTATCAAAACAGCATGATATTGTTTCCTTTTTAGTTTTCAGTGTAATCCAAGTGAAAATCACAAAAGAAGTCAGAAACGCTAAAAAATGAAGAAAATATGAAGACTTTGTGATTTTGTGCCAAGAACCAAGCTATGACATTGCAAGATGGACATTATGCCCTCATACGACCTTCTCTCAAGTGAAGACAAAGTGGTAACCCCAAAACTCAACCATACCCCGGAGCACAACTGCTGAAAGACACCAGTGCGGTCAGGAAATGCCCTAAACTTCGCAGAAGCATATCTCGGGCTATAAAATGAGTTACGGGACCCATGAGTAATGAATTTGAGTATCTCGGCGAGAGGAAGATGATTTTGTGGTCAACAACCCCCGTGCCATACATTAGCATGCCCCTTGTTAAACCTAAAAATTAACTTGTTTGGGTCTGAACGCCTTCTGACATGACACGGCCCCGTGCCACTGAAGCACATCCCCGTGCCACTGTAGCCCGACACAACACGGTCCGTGCCAATGACCAAGCACAAAACCGTGATACTAATGCCGAAAACTCACTGAAGATCGTCTGACAGGCACGCCCAGTGCCCCTGTATGGCACACCCTGTGCCAGACTCCGCAGCTGCCTATAAATACTCCCTCCTCATTCATTCCACTTTGCTCATTCTTCCCCCATTCTTTATAATAGTTGTGTTTTTCTCGTGAGCCATTTAGAGTTTTTATGTTTTTGTAATCAAGTTTATGAGAAATATAACTTAAGTAGTTTTTGCAAAGTATTTGTCTATGAATCTTTCTTCTTCTCTTAAGAAAATCTTTAAAGCCATGTTTGGCTAAATTCTTATACTTCTTTGGAAGTAACAAACCTTTGGTGGGTTGGTTAATGATTTATAACTCGCTTTAGGTGTTTTAATAACTTTATGAAAACCCTTTTTATTGAAAGTTTATTATTGATTTTCTAAACCAAACGTGCTCTACGTATCACAGACCATTTGAGGAGTCGAAATGTCATCAACCGGACTTGTGACACCCGATTAGGGGGCGATGCATGATCCTTCGAGTGACTCACGTCCCATGCTACATGATACGTTTAGGGTCCTAATGTATATGTAAGCAAACCCGGCTGTCATGCAAGTGCGGGCTGAAAGTATTTGGTTGGGAATGGGGGTTGGTAATATTTTGTCAACTCACGGAAGCCGAGATGGTACGTGTTTATGAACTTGACTCTGGTTACGCCGGACGTGCATGCGTGAGAGCGGTGCATGGAAGAAACGAACCTTAGTCCCTTAAAAAGATAATTTTCATAATATATATCCGGCACGCTGGGTTGTTCCCATGCTAGTTTATGACGGCGTGTCAAGTATGGGGTGCTGGCCTGAGAGGGGGCCCCATAACGAAATGCATTACACCACTACATTTTTTCACTAGCAGCACAGTTCCCCGAGGTTTGTACTCCTCGTAGACGATTACCCGGGAGAGTAGTGATTCTAAATTTGAGGCTGAGAGGCGGTCTAGTTTAGGGCTGACAATTTTGACACGGACACGAAAACACGACACAAAACACGAAATTGTTAACAGGTTTCGTGTTTTGGCTTAACAGGTTTCGTGTCGTTAACAGGTCGACCTGTTAAGACCTGTTAATTTCCGTGTCTTAACAGGTCGAAACCTGTTAACCTGTTAAGACACGTTTATATTTTAATAAAATATATATTTTAAATAATATATTAAAGATATATTAGAATTAGATTATTAGGTGACGTATCTCAAAATTCCATTCCATTTCTGTCGTAACATACACTCATATATCTCTCAATTCTTAAACCCATTAAAATACAGGTCGTGTTCGTGTCTAAACAGGTTGAGTAAAATAGGTTTTATCGTGTCGACCGTCGATTAGTTAAAATATTCGTGTCTAAACAGGTTTTATCGTGTCGACCCGTTAATATACAGGTCGTGTTCGTGTTTTGAAAACTAGACTCTAGTTACCTACTAGTGAATAATCTTAAGAAAGGATTATAAATACTCATTCAACCTTCTTCAACCACTGGTACGTTCTCCCAAGTAATATTAACTTCGATTTAAAAAACTAAAAATACCATCTTATTTTATCTTTATTTTCTTTTCTTTTCTTTTCTTTTTAGTTTAATTTAATTAAACATCTTTATACTAAATAGATTTGGTTAGACGGTAACAAATATAAAGTATCAAAATCCTCATTTTCCATTGTGTCCTTGAACGATCTCGGTCAACTTACCACTACTATACTGCTCCATGATGGGTGCACTTTCCCGTGTTATGTGGTGAAATAGTAGTTGCGAGTTAATCGTGTTTTATAATTTTAAAAGCTTAATGCAACAAAAGGTGTCACTAAAACTGCTATATTTTTATATACACCTTACATCACACCATTTAACATGCCATTATACATAATATCATCATCTAATATCTGTAGCAAGTCATCACAACATAAAACCATGTAACTCAAGACTTGTCAAATTAGGGTTTTTGAACCCGAACATGCTACATATCGAAATTAACCAAACGTGTGCATGTAGTAACCATCTAATAATCATAACACCCATGGTAGCGTGAGATCACATCCAAACAGAAACATAAACCCTAAAACTTATTACCATTAGCAAGAGTTGCATACGTATCAAGTAGATTAAGTTTCATACGAACCGACATGTATTTATCTACCATAATTGCTACTAGAATGAGCCAGCACTAAATCGACCACTAGGATTCTGATTGGACATGTTAGGGTTTATAGAATAACAAGGGAGTATATGTGTATATTGAACAATCATGCGATTGATGAAGGTTTGGTGTCGATTGATGTTCATTGATGGCTCCGTATTTCAACTCCTTGCTCCTAATCGGTCTCCAACACTCCCGAGTCATCGAAAGAGTCTCTACAAGTCGGCAGAAGTGAAAAAAACATCAAATAGAACTGAGTGGTTGAATTTATAGTTAAAATTTAGGGTTTTTAGTCGTCAGAGGGTTCGTCGTGTGTCGCGACGGACAAAATAGTCGTGTCCACGTTTTTAAATTTTTTTTTTGCTTGTCGTGACATTTTTGCATCCCACTCGCTGCAACCCAACTAAAAAGGTATATTTTTGTTTTTTTTGCTCTAGGGCTTTGGATCGGTTCAGGTGTTCGTGTACGTTAATATAATCACTAAACAAGTATACTAACACATGTGTTCACGTAAAACACATAGCATGTATCATGGAAGTCACCTATGTTACATTGGTATGCATGGAACATTTCTGTTTGTTTAACGTGTTACATTAATAATTCACCAACGTTTCAAGGACGGACTTATGTGTGATTGTTCAGGTAATGAACGAAACATCTAATAAACCTAATCAGATGTAACACATATGAAGGTCACAGTTTGTGTTGATTAGACTAACTTGAAGTTGCAGGGTGTCAACCCATGTTAAAGGAAATTTCGTCCCGAAAATTAAGCAATGTAAATAGTTTTTTTTCAATAAGGGTTTGTCGGATTTACCGGGTTGTCACATCATCCCCTTGTTGTAGGATTTTTCGCCTTGAAATTTAATTCGCATCCTGGGTGCTTGGTGTTGTCGCTTTGTACAAGTGAGAGTGTTTATTCATCATCTAGTGTTCGCGCTCCCACATGAATTCCGATCTACGTTTAGAGTACCAACAAACTCTAGTAATGGGGACTTTTCTGTGCTTAAGAGCTTGGACCTCTTTGTCCATGATTCCTATGGGTTCTTCGATGAAGCGTAGCTGTTCATTGATTTGTATATCATCTAGTGGAGCCACAAGTGTTTCGTCCGATAGACATTTCTTCCAGCTTAAAACACGGAAGGATGTTGTATACACCCTTTAGTACATTAGGTTGATTTGGTTCATATGCTATCGGACTAATCTCTTCACGATTTCAAGTGGTCTGACATAACATGGATTTAACTTGCCTCATTTCCCTAAATGAATAACACATTTTCCAAGGTGATACTTTCAATAGAACTTTGTCTCTAACTTGGAGTTCCGGTGGTTTTCTGGTGATCTCTAGCTACCACCATGCGGTTTTGAATCTGAATAGTCTTCTCCGATGTTTCGTGAATCACTTCTGGACCAGTAAGTTGGTTACCTCCAACTTCAGCCCAACAAAATAGAGGATCGAGTCTTTCTGCTGTACAATGCCATAAGTGGCATCGCCTTAATACTATTGTGGTGGCTATTATTATACGAGAACTCCACCAAAGGTAGGTGAGTCTCCAAGTAGCTACTGAGGTCTAACACACATGCCCATAACATAACCTCTAGATTTTGAATGGTTTGCTCAAGATTTTGAATGGTTTGCTCACTTTGGCTGTCAGTCTGCGGATGATACGATGTGATCATGTCTAGGTGCGTGCCTAGAGATTTTTGGTAATGATTACCAAGAGTGAGAGGCAAATCGAGCGTCTCGCTTTAAAATGATAGATATTGGCACTTCATGCCTAGTGGCCACTTCCTTTAGGTATATGCGAGTCAACCTTTCCATCTTGTCAGTCTTCTTGATTTTTGGAAAGTGTGCGGACTCAGTTAAGCGATCTACTATTATCCAAATATTATCGCACCCCTAGGTTCCTAGGTGGCTTAGCGACGGGGTCTATGGAAATCGGATCCCATTTCCACGTTAGGATAACTGCTTGTTGTAGCAAACCATATGGCTTTCGATGCTCCGTCTTGATCATGGAACAAGTTAGACACTCATTAACATAGGTGGCAACATCTCTTTCATGCTCGGTCACTAATTTGCAATCTTCAGGTTGAAGTACATTTTCTCTGAACCTGTATGGACAGAATATCGAGACTTGTGACCTTTGTCCATGACCGCTTCTCTTATGTTGCCGAAGATGGAAAACCACGCTCGTTCCGTGGAGTACCGAGTGCCATCTGATTTCTCCTTAACAGCCGATCCCTAACGTGCAGGGAGTCAAATACAAGATCCTCCTCTTTCAGGGCTTTGCGTTAAGCGTTGTGGATATGCTCAAGTTGTTAGATTTAGATGTCCGATCATCGGATAACATCAACGTTGCTATCGAGGTACGATACGAAAGGGTTACACTTTGGGCAACGAACAAGAATGTTGATTAATTTATTAATCAACTAATCACGATTAAATTGTAGACGCCACATCCATGATTGTTCACTAGAAATAATAATGGATGATGAGATTAGTTACGATGAACGTTTTATCTAATTATAAAATATAGACGGAATTAATTATATGGGATAATTAATTAGTTTTAATATATATATATATATATATACTAGCCGTGTGCCCGCGCGTTGCGGCGGCTACAGTGTATAGCGTGTTATTCGTCTTCTGTACGCGCATTGCTGTGACACAACAAACTACAACGCGGTATTTCTTTATTTGTTCGCTTGTTATGGCGGCACGACAATTTACATTGAGGTATTCGTTTTTTTAGAATTCAAACAAATAACAACAAACACCCGAATTGAAATATATATTGGTCACAAACATAGTAATTTATAACCAAATGAGTTGTAAGATAGAAGTCATCAACATAGTTTTAAGATATCAGTAATAATATAGTACTTTTTAAATCAAAATCCGAGGTTAATGAATTCCATAGTGAGGAAGTCAATCTGTGTCGTACGCCATGCAATCAGTCATAAACAGTGTTTTAAGTTGATTCATGAACATAATAGTTTTGATGAGGTCACATTAAGAGGGCCTCATAAAACATAACCATTTCAATGACCTCGTGACCATAAAGATCCCACCACTCTTCATCGCTAAGAATACCATGAAACTCTTCATTGTCCTCAACCGGAACAACATCTGCCACTGAAATATAACGTTAAAGTCTATATTACATTAATTTTATCATAACCACAATACATATTAAAAATAAAAAAACAATGGCTTTATGCTTGTAGATCTCAATATATTTATTTTAACTTTTGACAAGTTAATATTTATATTAATATATTAATAAGAAACTATATATACATTTGGAAGTTCATCATGCTTCTCATCTATGCCTTCACCATATTTGTAGTTAGTTCATTTTGATAATGATGGATACAATCATGATGACTTTAGATTTTGAGTAGGTTATGTATCAATATTCGTGTAGATATCTTTATATTATTGACTTTTTATTAGCTTACATTTTAAAAATAAAAGCCCAGAGTAAATATTGGTATGCTCAATGATTCTAAATAAGTAAAACGATACATTCACTGAAATGTGCCAAAATGTACAAGGACGTCTCCTAGTTTTATAAACAAAAACGAAATAATATTTTGTTACAAAAAGTGTTTGGTCATGTGTTTTAAAATTTTAGTTCTTAAGGTAGTTCTGGAAACAAAAACGAAATAATATTTTGTTACAAAAAGAGTTTAGTACTGTGTTTTAAAATTTTAGTTCTTAACCGTCTAACCTCAAAACGATCATGGTTAATGACTTGAGGGTAACTATGAACCATCAAGTTTGCAATGAATCTAGAACCTGTGTTAGACTGTTGATTCCGATTACTCAAATTTTCAACTATCACATAAAAAAAAATTATATCTACATTACACTTGCAAATTGCAACAGACAAAAAAGCAAAAATAAAGGTACAGTCAATAAAAAATAAGATCCAACCCTCCTACCAACGAAAAGTAATTATGCTATTGGATGGTAACCTTAATGATCCACGGATACATTTTTCTTTTTTTTTGTTGTTCTTTTTCTTTCCACCTTATCGTTTTAGGACGTGAATTGCTTCGGTCACATGTAGCCCGTGGAGGTCTATTAGCATTCCCTGTCCTCTTCCATTGCTCTGCATGCTTGGGCTCACAGGATTCCTGCACAATATATAACAAAGCGGGTCCCAGAAACATAATGATTGCAAGGAAAATATAGTTGTTGAAGTGAGTATAGTTTATACTCAAAGTACCAATTCCGACCCATTTTATCTCTAATGGGTCAAATATAACTAATCTATGATGATATGTAGATTCTTAAAAAGAGAAACTAACCTCTGAGGACATATAGATTCTTGAGCTTTTCCATGAGTACAGTTCCTTGGCCAAAGCCTTGTGTCCAACAAAACAAGGTAAGCTTCTCATGCCTATTATTATGGCAAGCAAACTTTTTACAAGAACAGAAATACTTGCAAGTAAAATAGCACTCAGAAGCAGTCCGAAACTTAAACATTAGAGCATCACTTACAAGGAGATTAAGAGAAAAACATGCATCAAATGGAAACTATGTTGACACAAATAGTTGGATTATACAGAAAGTATGTTGACATGTTGTTAAGTCAAAAACCTATACTTTATTCATGATCTAAACCTATACTTTATTCATGATCTAAAGAATTCATGACACCTAAACCTCAATAAAAAACAATCAGTCCGTACTTTTATTCACAGAAACAAAACTTTAAAATGAAAATCTACAAAACTTAATACGTTATGGTTCCCTAAAGCATAAAAAATTATTCATGTTTGTAATAGAGAACATTAAGAGCAACTTATATACTTACACTAACCAAACAACAGCTTGAACAATAACAACAGGAAGTAATATGCTAAAAGGACTTAATATACTACCCATTTTCTACCCATTTTCATACACAAAAATCAGATAATCAGATATGTGGAGAAGGCATAGTAAAACACCTACCTATAACCGATTAATATACTAAAAGGACTTAATATGCCACAAAAAAAGAGAAACAAACCTGAGTATTAAAAATGCAATGTCACAGTACAGTCACGCGAAAACAGGATCTTAAAACCTACAAATCACTAAATCATGGTTATAAACGAAAATTTAGACATTCATATGTGTTACTGTCATGAACCTAATCTTTGAAGAACTTGGGGATGAAATCACTTAATCCTCTGTTTTCTTGTAGAACTTACCCTCTGCCACCAAAATTTGATACAAAAATATGTTTGTGCCTAAACTTCAACGCATTTGTAACAGAGAAATCAATTTATACAAATAGAGAAATAATAAGAAAAAAGTATCACCACATTTATCTGTGTAGACGCGAAATTTTGCAGCAATTGAAGTAAAAGGTCCATGTGAACACACATATTACAAATAATGTGTTAATGCAGAAGAAAAAGAATGAAGACACACAACCCATTCACAGGCATGAAGAAAGATGGAAAGTTATATAGAATGGAATTGATGGAGAGTTTCATCTAACACCTTTCATTCTTGTGTTTGAATTATTAAAATACTATATTACACATGAAACCTTCTATATTAAGATTTGAAATACTTTACACAATATGTTGTATTACACATATTTTGAAATGCAAACACATATATTTAAAAATATTTAAAAAACTAATCAGGAAATATTTTGCTCTGTGAATAACAGAAACTCTATTATGAATCATTAATATTCATTAAGATAACTGCTACATGCAAATTATAAGCCTTGTAAATTAACATCTATACAAACTATAAACAAAAAGAAAAAGTGATTGCATAAACATACATGTTCTTAAGTTTTGGTAGCTCAAGTGTATATTTGTTGGTATCTTATAATGGTATTTTAAGGTTTCAAAACAACTTACAGTGAGTATGTTGACTACAAAAAACATAAACTTCATTGAATCTTATCATACGACTATGTTATTTAAACAAAAGTTTGAGGTTTGACCTATTCTAACTAAAAGTAAAAGTCTTTTAAGTACTCTAAATGTGATAACAAAAGTAGGTATAAGATTATTTGAAATAAGTTGACATTAAAAGTGACTACTAAATAGCAATCTGCAGTATGCAGTAGATACAATAATACCAATTTCAAACCATATTAAAACCTCAAACGAAGCAATTGAAGTATTCAGTTTAACTTATTTTTTGGGTGAACTGTGATGCTTGGGCCACTGTGATGCTGCATATTTTGGAGATGCAAAATACCCAAAAATACCTTAAAAAATAAGTAAACGTTACCAAGCATTACCATTACTTTGAATGTTTTTGGGGACAAACCACTCAATTCAGTTTAACTTATTTTAAAGCATCACAGTTCACCTCTAAAACACAAGCATGATGAAGAACTAAGAATTGAAGCCAAATAAGTAAATTTCCTAACCTTAGAAGAGATGAACTTGGTTTAGGCTCCATATTGTACCTGATTGTACCTGTATCCCATAAACCAAGCATGTTGAAGATTAATTTTGTATCCATGGTGAAAAGCATAAGCAGAAAAGCATAAGCACAGTTATGAGTGATGATTGAATTGCAGCCTAAAGAAAGGACTGTTTAGTAATTGAGGTTTTTTAGTAACATTGAACCAACTAAAATTACAAAGTGTATATGTTAAGATTAGGGAATAAGTTGTCTCCATCAAATCAACTGAAACAAAACTAAGCCTATGTGAGTTTCATGATTTATATGGAGGAGGTACAAACAACACTTACATGGAACATCTAAATATCAAGGAACTGATAAGAAAAAGGAAAATGGAAAAAATAATAAATGGACCATGACTACAACTAAACCACGTCTAAAAGAAAGAAATACCAGCAAAGTGTGCAGCAACTTTAAAACAAAGGTTTGAATACAAGTTTGATAAAATATATCACAAAATACAGGTTTGAACCATTAAAAACCTCATCAAAGAAAAGTTTAATCAAATTTGGTAAAAGATCCAAACCCACCCAATACCCCTAAGCCTCTCAAAAATATTAAAACACCCAGCCCCAAATTTAGCAGTTTCATTTCTTTGGTCATCTAACTGTACAGAAAATAAACAGATTCAACAATAAATGTCAAAATAGTTAGAAAACATGATAATAACTACATAAATTATTCAAATTGATGAACATAATAAAATAAACACTTGATGATTTTCTAAAGGGGATATGAAATAGCAGTAGCAAAGATGAATACAAAAACTTCTTTAACCCTAAATTTCTGAACTGAAATCATAATGAAAAGAAACTGACCTCAGGAACAGATGCAAATTGGTTCAAACTGACCTCTAAACTGAAATCATAACGAAAATAAATCAGATTTAAACATTCAAATAATAAACAGAAAATATAAACATTCAAATCAAGTATTACCAGAAACTGAAAGGAAATTAAAAGCCGATTGTTATGATGTTTGAAAGATTGTGGATGTGGCGTCCATCATCGTCAAAGAAAGAGACTTTATAGGCTCCATCTTGGTCAATAGAGATAGACGAATCCGAGTGAAATTTTGCAGCCCACCGTCGGATTAGGGTTCAATCCGAGTGAATTTATGCAACCCACTGTAGGATGCGTGATTTCTTCAACATAAAGGCAGGAATTTCCGTGGATATGTTGCTGTGAAAAAGGGGAAGATGGAAAGAAGAAGTCGTAGTTACCAGAATATGAGAGGAGCGTGATTTTTTGTCTCGTGGATGCTTGAATCGTTTTTGTTTGTTTCCCGATTTCAGGTCTGAAAAGCAGGCAACATTGAGGAACCGGTTTACATAAGACTTCCCACCTTGAGGACCCGGTTTCAAATTCTAAGAGATTTGGGCTTTAGCTAGTTATACAATATGCATCATAGTCTTGTACAACTCTTAATTTTTCAACACTTCAACTTTCTCTCTCTTATATATATATATTAATGTATTATAGATATATCAGGATATATATATATATATATATATATATATATATATATATATATACATATAGGTGAAAGTTCAAATACAAAGGGTTTTTTCCGTGCGAAGCGTGCGAAGGAAGGGGAGGCCAACGCGTGACGTTCTCTTTCTGGACGCAGTGGGACATTTTTTTCAATTTAAAGTTTTTAATTAAAATAGACGGTAGATTACGTCGCAACGTTTGTTTTTAATTATGTATTTTTTGCGTTATTTGTTGTAAGGTGTTTTATATCGAGTTCTTCATGCGTCAAAATAGAAACAACATGCGTGATTATAGAGAGTCAATTTTTTAATTTTTTTAACTTATGTTCATGTTTTTTTTCTTTTTGTAAGAGTTTTCCTGTTTGTGTTATTTATTTAATAATTGCGTATTTTTTTTGTACTTTTTTTGTGTTTACTGTTTTGCGTGAATTTTCTTTTTGTGTGTTTTAATTGTATGGCGTTGCGTTATTGTTGTAACCTTAATTTTACGAGTTTCTTCATTCATGATAATACAATTAACATGCGTGAAAATACACGTAATTTTATATTTAATTCTTGCGTGATTACAGATAGATATCTATTCTCATTTGCGTTATTATTTTCCTAAGTTATAACATTACCTCTTTTGCGTTATTTTTTGGTAATTTTTTTGCATGTGTTATTTGTGCACTGTAATAGACAAATAATCACAAATTTCTATATAGATAGAAAACCAAAATTAAAATTACAAAGAACGCCCAAGAACATAGAAATCATAAATTAAACTACTTATATTTTGATCGAAAAGACTTCTTCAAATCGGCAGCCGCTTGAAGGGCTCCGACTAGGGTTGTAATCGTTTGCATCTATTCTATGTCAGTTTTGTTCATGTCTGACATGAAAAAAATTACCAAATCACGGACGGGACTATTCTGCAAGATGAACAATTTTTTTTACTTCATTTCTTTCTTCGATCGACTGTTGTAGAGTGTCGAAGGTTTGGTTGAGAACGTCTACCATGTGTTTTTCCTTCTGATATTCGATTAGTATCTCCATCTTCAACTTCTTTTAACAAATTTTTTTTACTTCATTTCTTTCTTCGATCGTCTGTTAAAGAGTGTCGAAGGTTTGGTTGAGAATGTCTACCATGTGTTTTTCCTTCTGATATTCGATTAGTATCTCCATCTTCAACTTCTTTTTCATCAATAAATCTTTAGCAGAGGGGGTAGATAATGGTGAAGATGAGGAATCCATTTGTATGTTTTTTTTAACGTTTTGTTTGTAAAGAAAAAGGATGTCTCTTTGTGCATGTGCATTGACTACCGTGAGCTCAACAAGGTAACGATCAAGAATAGATACCCACTTCCTCGCATAAATGATTTGTTTGACCAGCTCCAAGGGGCAAGTTACTTCTCAACGATCGACTTAAGATCTGGATATCACCAAGTGAGAGTTAGAGAAGAAGAAGTTCCAAGAACTGCTTTTAGGACAAGATATGGGCACTATGAGTTGACCGTGATGCCGTTTGGATTGACAAACGCCCTTGCAGTCTTTATGGATTTAATGAATCGAGTGTGAAAGCCTTACCTCGATAAGTTTGCGATAGTGTTCATAGATGATATCTTGATTTATTCACGAACGAGGAAGGAGCATGAAGGACACCTTAGGAAGATTTTAGAGGTATTAAGGTTTGAGAAACTTTATGCTAAATTTTCTAAGTGTGAGTTTTGGCTTAGAGAAGTACAGTTTCTAGGACACATTGTAAGCAGTGCTGGAATTCAGGTAGATACTGCTAAAGTTGAAGCGGTAATGAACTGGGAGCAGCCTAAGTCTCCGACAGAAATTAGAAGATTCTTGGGTTTAGCAGGTTACTATAGGCGATTCATACAGGATTTCTCTAAGATTGCGACACCATTAACCGCGTTAACTCAGAAGAATGCAAAGTGGGATTGGAAGCAGAAGCACACTGATGCGTTTGAGCTTCTAAAGAAGAAATTGAGCATCGCTCCTATTCTTTCCTTACCTGAAGGAACAAAAGACTTTGTTGCTTACTGTGATGCATCGATCAACGGGTTAGGATTCGTGCTGATGCAGCGAAACAAAGTGATCGCCTATGCATCAAGGCAACTAAAGACGCATGAGAAAATTACACTACGCATGATCTGGAATTCGGTACAGTAGTGTTTGCTCTAAAGATTTGGAGGCACTACCTCTATGGCACCAAGTTTGTGGTGTTCTCGGATCATAAGAGTTTTCAACATTTGTTCAATCAGATGGAAATAAACATGCGTTAAAGGCGTTGGATGGAAGTGTTAAGTGATTAGGACTGTGAGATAAAGTATCATCCCGGGAAAGCCAACGTAGTAGTAGATGCATTAAGTAGAAAGGAAAGAACCAAGCCTCTGAGGGTTCGTGCAATGAGAATAGATGTGCGTGCTGATCTGATCGATGAAATTTTGAAAGCTCAGAAGGACCAAATAACTGATCCAGAAGTGAATAGAAAAAAAGAAATGATGACCATCGTGGGTTGCCTTACCAAGGGACTCGATGGTATCCTTAGATTGGGAATAAAACTTGGGTGCCGAAGGGAGGTGGTCTCCATGAAATGATCCTTCGTGAAGCGCATAAGTCCAAGTATATGATGCACCTTGGTAATGATAAGATGTACTAGAATTTGAGATCCCACTATTGGTGGCCGGGGATGAAGAGAGCAATTGCCGAGTATGTTGGGAAATGCCATACGTGTTTGCAGGTAAAAGCTGAGCATCAGAAGCCCGCTGGTTTACATCAACCTTTAGAAATACCCGAGTGGAAATGGGACATGGTGACTATGGATTTTGTTGATACCTGATATGTGCGTCGTGTGAAGTATCAAGCAAGATCAAGATTTAGTCAAACTAGGTCTGGCCGAACTAGGTCCGAACCTGAAGTTCGGACTGGCCGAACCTGAGGTTCGGCCGAAGCTCGGTCAGCTAGTATATATAGAGGTTTGGTCTTTGTATTTGGTAGAGTTCTGAGCGTGCAAGATCTGTTAAGTGTGTGTTTCTGAGTGTGTATTCTCTGAGTCTATTTCTGAGTGTTTACTGGTTGTAATTGTTCTTTTTTGATCAATATATCAATCGGTCAATTACGTTTCGATGTCCGATTAGCTAGATCGAGTAGACGATCCGATGCTCACGCATTTTCAAGTGGTATCAGAGCTTTCTGGTTCACTCTACTGATCTGTGGTTGTTATTTTTGGTTTTTTGAAGCGTTTTTCGTGTTTCTTGAGATTGTCTTCGTGTTGTTCATCAATTCTATCGAGTTTTTGGTGTCAAAATTGTTCCTAAATCACTTTCTATTGGTTTTACTGATCCACAGTAAAGAGTTTCGTCAAAATCAGTCATTTTTTCGCGCGTTTTTGATAAATGAGTTCGAAGTTCGGAGTTTCCTGGTCAGGTTCGGAGTAACTGCTCCAAACTTGAAGCTCGGTCCATCTTCGGTGAGGGTTCGGAGCTGTCTCGGTCAGGGTTCGGACTTTTATTGTCAAGTTCGGAGTTCAGTCACGTTCGGTCAAGGTTCGGAGGTAGTTCGGTGCTAGATCGGAGTGGTTGAAGAGTTCGGACAGTTCAAGTTGCTTCGGAGCTAGTTCGGATAGGGTTCGGACTTTGAATTTAAGTTCGGACAGAGTTCGGAGCTTGGTTATAAGTTCGGAGAGAGTTCGACCAACAAAATCTATTTTTTTCGAACGATGTCAGAATTTCACGCGTTTGCTGCAGTGCAAAGTGCCATGCAAACCATGCTGAATTTTGACAATGAAATCGGAACAAGTCAGAAAGTTCCCAAATTGTTGAAGCTTGAAGATTACCAAAATTGGAAGAAACGATTTTCTGCTTACATAAGCACGAATGATATCGATTTGTGGATCCCGCTCAAGAAACTTTATCAACACCCAACTGATGCGGGAGATTTCAAAGAAGTTCATACCTTTGATCTTGCTGAAAGAAAATCATATGAGCTTGCAAAAGCTTATGGTTATCTTACGATGGCATTACCTACTGAGTTGCTTCATCAATTTAGCACTTGCAAGAAATCTAAGCAATTGTGGGATGCTTTATCAGCGAGATGTGAGGGTAATGATGACTACAAGAAGAGTCGAAAGAAGGTTTTGAACAAAGAGTTTGATAATTTCCAAAATTTTGATAATGAAAATATTACTGCTCTTGTTTCAAGTTTGTCACATTTAATTAGTGAGTTAAAGGTTGTTGGAATTGAGAAAACTGATGCGGATTTGAAAGAAAAGATTTTGGAAGCTTTGCCAGAGAAATGGGAAAATTATGTTTTGCTACTCACGCATGACAAGGATTATTCTACAATGACATTTCACGAACTTACTGGAAAACTTCATGCTCGAGAAATGGAAATGTTAAACTCAAAGAAGTCAACTGCTACTTTGCAAAATCCTGAATTGTATCATGGTGAGAATAGTGCAAGCATGAGTGCAAAGTCTAAGCCGAATCTGAATACAAATCAGAATACAGCACCAAGTGTTGCTTTTATAGCTGGAGTTTCAGGATATTCTGATAATAGTTCTTCAAGGGGTTGCAATTTCACAATTCCAAATTTTTCAAGTCAGAATGCTTTTTCAGCTGAATCAACAGATGATTGTGCTAAAATGATTTCTGCATTGATTTCATCATCTTTTGGTTTGATTCTCAAGAATGTTGCTGATGCAAAGTTAACCAGCGAGGATCTTGATGCTCTTGATGATGATCAACTAACTGAATTGGATATATCTTGGCAATATGCTATGTTATGTCAAAGATCTAAGAGATTCTTTAAGAAACATGGAAGGAATCTTTCTGGTGATAAACTGGGTTTTGACAAGTCAAAATTAAAGTGTTATAAGTGTTCACAGCTTGGACATTTTGCTAAAGATTGTCAACAAGCACATGCAAATAAGTCTGGTGTTCCTCAATCACCAAAGCCTGGTTTTACTCAACCATCTACTAGTAACACTAGCAAGTCTACAGCTTTGACATCACAACATGATGGTGTTTATGATTGGGGTCAACAATTTGGTTATGATTCATCAGCTTTGATTGTCACTCATGTTCAGTCAGATGATTCATATTCAGATACTAGTTCCGATACTAGTTCAATTCCAAGTTCTTATGAATCTGCTGAGAACTTGGAGAGTCTGATGAAAGAAAATGCTTTGTTGATGAATAAAGTTCAACAACTGACTGAGGCATTTGATGTGATTAATTCAGAGTTGAAGATTTCTAAAGACCATGAAAAGGAGTTGATATTGAAGAATGAGTGTTTGACTACTGAGATCAAAACATTAAATGAAGTTTTAAAAGTTTTGAAACAAGACAAAAAGGATGTTGAAACTGCAAAAGCTATGATTTGTGAAGAAAAGGATGAGTTGGTGCAAGAAGTGAAGAAATGGAAGGATGAAGCAGAGGATACTGCTACTGATTTTCAAAATTTGTTTGATAAGTCTAAAATCAAGCTTGATTTGCTTACAAAGAATGTTGAAGAATCAAATGCTCAAATCGAAGCATATCAAATTGACATGGAAAAGTTATTGGATGAAAAGCGAGAGTTGGTTAGTGTTAACAAAGTTCAAGCAGCAAATTTGGAAATTCAGAAGCGCAATGAGAATAAATTGCAGAAGGAGCTACATGGAGGACTTGACAATCTTCGCATGCAAAAGTTTGAAACTCACAAAGTTGCGAAGCGATTGATTGCAAAAGAAAAGGAATTCGCAGAAGCTCAACATCAAATTTCTGATCTTAAAATTCAAGTTCTCGAAGCTAATCGTTTACTCAACAATGTTTCAAATTCTCAAGTTTTCAAAATTTTCTTAGCAAATGATGCTAATTTTGAGAAAATGTTTGCTAAAACTGCATCACCCACTGCTCATATCAAAGAAGCGTTCAAAGAAGTGAAGGAACATATTGACGAATTTGATTATTCAAAGGTTTTGTCATCTACTGCTGAGGATGAGAAAGTTGTGCCGAAGAAGAAAAACAGGAAGCATAAGAAAACGCAGGAAAATAATTTTGAGGTTTCTCCTGCACCAAAGTTTGTATTTGGTTCATTTTCTACTGATAATGAGAAGTCGGTTACTTCTAGTGATAAGATTCAGTCTCAACCTGAGTTTGATGAAACAATTTTTTATGATCAAAAGAATGTCACCGAAGTAAAAGCTGAATTTTCTCGATTAGCAAAGAATGGACATTGTTCATCTGAGGAGAAGATTTCTGGAAAGCATGAAGGATTGGGTTTTCACGGGATGCAAGACAAAGCTGAGAAGATTCCAGCATCATCATCTCAAGATTTGAAGAAATTAAAGATGAAACAAGTGCAGAAGGAAGTTTTTCAAGCTGATAAAATTCAACCCGAGCGGTTTTACAAACTCAAGGGTTCGGATCAATTATTTTCTGACAAAGAATTTCCACTTCATTGTGTTGATGCTCGGAAGATTGCTGAGGTCTTTGTGAAAGCTACCATTTCTTCTGAAAGTTCTCAATCTCGAAGTCCTACATCTAAATGGGTACATGATCACAGGCATCAGGTATATGATTCTCATTCTGATCATGTTCGAGATATTCATGTGTGTTCTTTGCAGGTACATCAAAGATGGGATAAAACGACAAGAATATGTTATTTTGCCGTCGTCCAGGGCATATGGCAAAAGACTGTCTATCACCTGCTGATTCACCCCAAAGATTTCACAAGAAATTAGTTTTTGGTAAACCTGCCACACCAAAGTTCTTTGATGAACAAGGCAGAGTTTTTGATGACGTTGAACCTACATTATTTTATAAACAAAAACGTTTTGTTCCAATGTTTTCAAGGGTTCAAAGTGTAGGTTCATTATCACAGTCACCTGTGATTGTTTCATCAAAAACTGAACTACCAAAACAACAGCAATGGAAACCTAAGATGGTTTCTAAACAAAACAAGGACACTGGTCGACCAGAAGCGATTCGCTTCGGGTCATTTATGGACTAATTAGTTTGACCAGTGTGCAGGTACTTCTAGAAGACCTATTGACGATTGCAAAGTTGTTGATGGAGGAGTATTCTGCTTAATTTAAATATTCATGCTAAATCTTTTTAACCTGCAACTTTTCTGAATTCAAATCTGCAAATTATCCGTGTTGATTGATCACTTTTCTTTGTTTACACGTTTTTCTCAAAAATACCAAAAATAGAGTCTTGTTTTTGTGTAAAATGAAAATCCAAAAATAGTGTTTTCATTTTAAGGGGGAGAATTGTAAGTAAGGGGGAGTAATTGAGAAAATGCATGTTATGGGGAGAAAGTGAATACATGCCAAATATATAGCGAAGGAAAGTGAATAAATGCCAAATATATAATGAAGGAAGGTGAATACATGCCAAATATATAAAATTATGAGAAATTGATCATTGGGAAATGATGGTACATTGGCTTACGTATCTGACTCATGAATAGAGTAGATGAAAGAGCTATAAGATCATTGTTTGATATGCTTGGTAGGCTCGGCAAATCAGAAAGTATTCAGATGCGATATACACTAAATACTAATGCTTGACCATGTGGATAACATCTTGATGCATATTTCATGACACAAAAAGAAACATAAGTGTGAAAGTCAAAATGAGAAGTCATTGTGTATACATGTGTTCATTTTGCAAAGATTTAAACTTGTTTGATTTTCTTTATTTTGTCAAACGATCGGACTTTCTCTGCGTATCGAAAGATCGACCTGATCGTTGTTCGTTTGACGTTCTGCTTTATTTTCTTTGGTGTTTCGTATAACTCATCGGACTTTCTCTGCGTGTACGGGAGTACCGACCTGATTGTTGTTGGGTTATACAATTTCAATTTGTTTTATTTTCTTATTTTGTTAAATCTGAGGCCTTATCTGCGTATCGAAAGATCGACCTTAAGGAAGACGATTTAACATTCTTATTTCTTTTTGCATGGAACACAGTTGACGATATCATGAAAATATTATGCATTGTGAAAAATTACAAGTGCTATCACACAAAAGGAAAAAAAGGAAGAAAACATAAAATGTCTGATTATGTCTGATAGTGTGGGATACACTGGTCAAAGCAAATTTAATCAATACCTTAACATATCCAAATGTTATGAGTATGATTTTGCTTGAGTTTAAATTGGACAAATTATATCAGCAATCAACATGACTTATGTGTTTCGATTAATTGAAATTGAAATGTAGTTCAGGGCGTTATGTTCAATATGATCCCATATAGTGATCTTTCTTATATCAAAAATAGTGTTTGATTCTGTATTGCAATTTCATTTCATTTCAGAAAAGATCAAAAAGATTTTCGGTGTGTTTTAGCATAAACTTTGAAAAACCAAAAAGATTTTGTTTCTGCTTTATTTTTGATATGATCAACACGTGATACAAATCAACTTTCAAAATCATATCTTGGAGTCTCGAAGAGACGTTTTGCGCCAAGATTATTTAAATGTTTGAGCAGGTTACTATGTGTAAGATATCACAACTTCAAGTCTTCTGAAGTTGTTGATAAACGACCAGAGATACACGAGAGATCATCAAAGTATTCAAGATCAAGTTACGATTGAGTTGAGGAGGAGTTTGTTTGAAGATTTATTTCTTTGGACGAACGGATTCTACACTTGAGGGGGAGCTTGGTTGAAGATACAAAGTTGATGATATTGAAGAGATACTGCACACGACGAGGGGGAGTTTGTTGATACCTGATATGTGCGTCGTGTGAAGTATCAAGCAAGATCAAGATCAAGTCAAACTAGGTCTGGCCGAACTAGGTCCGAACCTGAAGTTCGGACTGGCCGAACCTGAGGTTCGGCCGAAGCTCAGTCAGCTAGTATATATAGAGGTTTGGATCTTTGTATTTGGTAGAGTTCTGAGCGTGCAAGATCTGTTAAGTGTGTGTTTCTGAGTGTGTATTCTCTGAGTCTATTTCTGAGTGTTTACTGGTTGTAATTGTTCTTTGTTGATCAATATATCAATCGGTTAATTACGTTTCGATGTCCGATTAGCTAGATCGAGTAGACGATCCGATGCTCACGCATTTTCAGATTTTGTAACTAAGCTTCCCAAAACTAGGAGTGGTAATGATGCTATTTAGGTAATCGTGGATCGGTTAACCAAGTCAGCTCACTTTTTGCCGATTAAGGAAACTTACCCCGCAGAACAATTGGCCAAGATTTATGTAAATGAAATTATGTCAAGGCATGGAGTTCCATTATCAATTGTGTCTGATAAAGATGGCCGATTCACTTCCCATTTCTGGCTAAGTCTTCAGGAAGCGTTGGGAACTAAAGTGAGATTGAGTACGGCATATCATCCACAAATGGATAGGCAGAGTGAAAGAACCATCCAAACCTTAGAGGACATGCTGAGAGCATGTGTGATGGAATTCGGTTGTAGTTGGGATACCCACTTACCGTTGGTAGAGTTTCCATATAATAATAGTTATCACTCTAGTATACAAATGGCATCGTTTGAAGCTCTATATGGCAGGAAATGTAGAGTCCCGTTGTGTTGGTCTGAAGTTGGAGAAGGGTAACTTACAGGACCAGAGTTGGTTATGGATATGAATGATAAGGTTTGAGAAATTCGAGAAAAGCTTAATTTCGCACAGGATCGGCAGAAGTGTTATGCCGACGTCGTCGTAGGCCATTGGAATTTAAGGAAGGAGATATGGTAATGCTGAAAATATCCCCTTGGAAAGGGATTATTCGGTTTGGAAAGAGAGGAAAGTTAAGTCTTTGTTACATTAGACCCTTCAAGATTATATCCAAAGTCGGCAAGGTGGCCTAATAACTGGATTTGTCTGAAGAACTCAGTGGAGTTCACGACGTGTTTCATGTATCAAACCTGCGCAAATGTATGGTTGATGAAGCCGTAACTACTCCGCCGAAAGAAATTCACGTGGATGAGAAATTAAACTTCACAGAAAGGCCGGTTGAGATTGTTGAGAGAATTGTCAAGAAATTACGCAGAAAGAAGATTCCAATGGTAAAGGTTAAGTGGGATGCTCGACGTGGACTCGAGCATACTTGGGAATTGGAGGCGGACATGCGTAGGAAATACCCGCACCTTTTTGAGCCTAAGTGAATTCGGGACAGAATTCTTTTAGGGGGGGGGGGGGGGAGGATGTAACACCTATGGTAAAACCCTTGAGCTCGGAATATAAAATCTCAAGAAAAATAAAGAAATTTTTTTTCTGGAAGGCATGAGGACCGCATGCCCTCTCTGGTCCAACCTCTCGTGGTCCTCATGACCCGTCGGGTCGCTGGGTCAGGATCCGCATGTTTTTACCCCATGAGGACCGCATGGGGGTATGTTTGTGCACCTCTCGCGGTCCTCATCGACGCCCAGCACTATAAAATTTGAGTTTTGCTCATTTCTGCTCATTTGCACGAGATTTTCCTCCAAGTTCTCTCCACTCTCCTCCTCTACTTCGCCTGAGACGTCAAATTCCAGCCAAGGGAAGTCCAGTGGTCGAAGTTCATCCCATTTGGAGCTCTAGGAGTATTCATGCATCATTGTTGTGAACCCTCCCTGATCAGAGCTTGTTGATGTTCCAGAAGTGAATACATGTGCGATCAGGAGTGATTAGAGGCACTAGGAGCAAGATTGGAGGCGTTTCGTGGTAAGTTCATGTTTGGTTTTCTGTTCGGTTGAGTTTTATCAAGTTTTTGGATGATCCATCACTCATTCTACGTCTTGATGATCCATACAAGGGATATTCTAGCTTATGGAAGTTATTTGGAGATCGAGGAAGTGAAAAACCTGGTTTAGAGGCATTATACAAGTTTTTCTACACAAGGTACAAGTCCTTTATGCATGCATGTGTATTTTCGGGTTTGTTGATGCTTCTGGAACATTTGGCCTGGAAAACCCACCATCTCAGTAACAAGATTGTCACATTGGAAGAGATTGGTAATCGGGTGGAGGCGGTGTTTGTAGTTTTGTGTTTAAAAACCCGAAAACGGAGTTATATGGACTTTTGTCAAGTGATTTTGAAAACCCAGAGATTCTAGTAGCATATGGTTGTTAAAATGAGTTAAGATCAGTCCTTTGTTGGTAAATAATGAGTTGGAATGGGTGGAAATTATAAAAACCCGCTTGTAAAATGAGTTCGGGTAATATTCAGATCAAACCGGGACTTATAACGGGAGTTTGACATGGCTTGGAGGCCTAAGAATTTATATTTTGGCTACTGGAAATGTTGGGAATAAAACCCTGTTGTCGAAACGAGCAAAAATCAAAGTTTGAGAAAAATTTACTAAATGACACAAAATAGTCGATGAGGACCGCATGGGTTTCGTTTGTTGGTTTGCTCGCAGTCCTCATAGCCTGGAAAGTCAACGTGGTCTGTTGACCACCCATGAGGACTGCATGGGATGTTTTTTTGGTTTGCTCGTGGTCCTCATGTGTCCCTGGACAGTTTCATTGTTTTGTTTTGTTTTTTGTTTTGGGAAATATCGAGCGACCTAGTTTGGTTATTTTCACGAGTATGGGCATGTTAGTTTCTAGTAAAGATATTTCACTTCCCGGTTGGGGCCCTATGATCTCGTCGGGTGTTTGTTGTCCGCTCAGTATGTTTCTTGGAGTGTTGTTAAATCTCTCGTTTGGTTAGTTATTGTTGCTACAAATTGCTTAAGCGTTTATAGTTGCGGATAGGTTCTGATATAGCTATGCATATATCATTATAATAGACTTGCCACTGTGATACACTTGGACGTTTGATTCTCGTGCCCTATGACGTTTATTTGATCCACCGCTTGTTCATCTGTGAGTTGATAGCTTTTCCCCTACTTTACCTTTTTAACGTTTTGGGGTGTACATGAACCATGCCAAACTATTGCTTGTTTGTTTGTTACTGTGCTTAGGTATTTTGTTACCGTGTTATAAATTTAAACTCACATGTTACGAGACATTCATGTTGATTAGTATGGTTAATTTGGGCCTTAGTGTTAGGCCACAAAGACATATATTGAACCAATACAGCTGTAGAGGTAGATCAAGGTGTCTCATACCCGTTTGTTGGATCCATTAGGGGTCGGGTGATGGCATATATGCCTAGTCCACAAAGGGAGGCGTGCGACCGTAGGATCGTACCCCCGGAGTGCTGGTTTAACCATAGGAATTTATAACATGCACAATATTGTTACTTGATTTGTGGAAACTTGGATTTGAGTCAAACGCGCTACGACTCACCAACAACTTTTGTTGTTGACGTATTTTTGGTTCATGTGCAGGTAAGTAAAGCTTTGGGTGGATGTCACGTTTGGATGTTAGGGACGAGTTGGGTTTTGTACCCGTTGGGGTTGATTTGGTTGATTTTGGGATTTGTTCCCTGTCATGACTATCCTTTGTTACTTTTGTCTTTTCCTTTGAATGTGTTGGTAGCCTTAGGTTCTGCCTGGGCGTAGACTAATGTGTATTACTTAAGACTTGACATATTAAGTCCATTATGGTTTGTATTTGATTTTTTATTGGACGGGTCGTCCGTTTGTGTGTGTTAACCTAGTGATCTTGCATCTATCTGTTTGCTTCCGCGTGTTCTGATACGGGCGGCCGGTCCCACTCTCCTCTCCCCCGCGCCTGATAGGGCGCGGCGGGGCGGGGTGTGACAGGTTGGTATCAGAGCCCAAGGTTCCAGCAGATTAGGTGACTCTTAGAGCCCCTAAGCTTGAACCTCTAAGAAAGAACTTTAGGGCTAAGCTCGGTGCTAATTTAGGACTTAGGTGGACGTCTGTGTGCTACGGAGTAGTTGAGATTTAGTGTAAGGTCGGTGGTAGTTTCAGCCTTGCAACCTGACATTCCTACCCACAGGTGCACTAAGACTTAGTGAACCCTAGCAGGCATACGAAAGCTGATAGTCTTCCCTTGTTTGGACCTAGGTGAAGGTTTGTGTGTTAGGAGGATCTCAAGGATTAGTGTAAGGTCGGTAGTAGTTACAGAACTGCAGACTGCCATTCCTACCCACATGTACACTAAACTTGCCGAACCCTAGCAGACCAACATAAGCTTAAAGTCCCTTCTTGTGTGTTAATTGCATGGTGTAATAGGACACATCGTCCTTAGTGTGAGTTAGGGTAACGGCACCCTAGGCATGCATGGGAGATTTGATATCTTGTATATTGTACTGACTTTCAATTTGACAGGTACCCTGAAGAGAGCATGGTTTTCGGTCGAAGCAAATCATCATCCTTACGATCTAGCGGAAAAGGAAAGAAGAAGGTGGAAGCAGGTCCTAGCCGACCGGTTATTCCATTGAGCCCCGATTCTTTGGGCTATGCCGTATCTCCTTCAACGTTTATTCGGAACACGCCGCATCAGGAGGAGACAGCCAAAGGAACTTCCACGACCGCTGCGGAAGCGCATTGGAGCTCGTATGTCTGTTCGCCCTCAGCCACATATCCAGCTGACTCCGGAGGAGATTGATGCCGGGTTTGCCGTAGCAGCAGCAGCCCCACTCGTGAATCTTGACGATGATGATGACGAGGAACCTGAGGAGCAGGCATATGAGGTTGAGCCGCCACAGCAGCAGGAGCCCTCGGATCAGCAGCAGTCCGGTAACCATCTGGTTATCGAACTTTTAGCAGGCCATTCTGTCAGCTACCATTCTCAGCACCATGAGCACCACGTCTACGCGTCTCCAGCTTACGCTCCCGCTAGCTATGATTCCGGTGTTAGCTACAGCCCGGACGAGTCCGAACCCATGGTCGAGGTCCCTATTGTTACAGCAGCCACCACTGCAGCCGCCATTGCTCCCAGACACCCTATTCCCCCACCATACCCACCGTTTTCCCATGATATGCGTGATCCCTATGTTGCTGCACGCATGGAGGCACAACAGGAAAGCCTTGTTTCTGATCGTTACTCCTTCCCAGCGCTGCAGAGATCGTACAGTGCTCATGTCCCCATGTATCCCCCACCAGTTGACCCTTATTATGCTCATCCTCCAGCACCCCCACCTTATATGATGCCATCTTATCCCTATGCCTCATATGTTCCCTATGTTGAGCCTCACTGTTCTACATTTTCCGGTCCTGGTTACCCATTTCCTTATTCTCCATACCGTGAGGTCGCCGGACCTAGCTCCCCTGATGTTGCCGCTCTCGTGGAGCGGAACCGCGCACTGGCACAAGAGAACGCAGAGGCGAAGAAGAGAGAGAAAAGTATGGCGAAGATGTTATCAAAGGCATCCACTGCTATTGGGGAGGCAGCTAGGATGGGATTTGGCATGGGAAAGAAGAAGAGGCACTGAGGATCGATCGTTGGTGATGATTGTGGATGTTGTGGTTCTTGTCATTCTACCTTGTGGTTGCGTTTCAGATGTGTTTTGATTGGCAACTGTTTGTACTTGTTGTAGTTCTGTTATACTTTCAGACTTGTATCTGTGTTGTTGTTATGGTACTTTTAGTGGTTGATGTATTGTGATCTGGATATTGTGGTCATAGTCCTTATGCTAGGACTTGTGTAAGACTTGTTATGGTATTGTAGTTTAATAAATCCTAGTGTTGTGATTTGTTGATTGTGGATTGGATTGCAATAAGGATTGTATAGCTTGTTGAAACTAGGGGTAAGTGATTGCCTAGTGTGTAGGAATTGCTTAGAACTCCATTATCCTTTGTTTCCCTTGATAGTCATGACACTGCTTAGTTTCGTGAGCCCCCTGTTCTGGGTGTATCCGATAGGTATCCTCCGCGCATCCCCGATGACTTGGACCGAAGCTATGCTTCCCTATGGTCCACATTTGTTAGGGGCAAGACCGAAGCAAGCGTTTGTTCCCCTATTTGAATAACTCATATGGAGTTATGTCCATATCACAGTTGCGTTTGTGAGAGTCTATTTGAACCTTTGTGGAAATTCTGATTGGATTTCGTCTAAATTTCAGTCGATGACGAATGCTACTACTAGCAGGACTACGAGAAGGACACGTCATGCTACTGACGATCCCAAGAACGGTGGTGATATTCCAAAGAATACAGTTGAACAAAGTAATGATGAAGATGACGACAACTCCTTGCGTATTGTGGATGAAAACCCTCTAACCTCCAAGCAGAGGCGAGAAAAAGAGCAGGAAGAAAGGTTCCAGAAACTGATTACTGACGGGATTGCAACTGCATTCCCAAACTTAGTTGCTCAGGAGAAAAGACGGGGTAAGAAACACGTTGAACCTGAAGGACAGAAATCCAGAACTGAAGAAAGAACCGAATCGAGCCATCATAGGAAATCTAAGTCTAAAAAACGCAAGACAGTGAGAGATGAATCCCCCGCAAGTTCCCGAAAGCCGAGGTCTCAGATGCGTAAAAGGGTTAGAGAAGAGTCTTCTGCAAGCTCGAGGAGCGAGCCTATGAGGCGTCGCAAGTATAGTTCAGATTCTGACAGCTCTGTGGAGCGCGAATCAAAGAGAGAGCGAAAGGAGAAACGAAAAGCCTACCAGAGGAGTTGCAGCTACAAGACATATATGACGAGTAAACTAGGAATCTTTAGGGGTGACAAAAGTGCCACTGAGGCACTAAACTGGTTGGATGAGGTTGAAAGCACACTGGATATCAGCGAGTGTGCGGAGAGAGACAAAATAAAGTTTGCTTCTCAATCATTTAAAGGACCCGCTCTGAACTGGTAGAAAGCAGAACTAAATAAAAAAGGCAAGACTAGAACTTACTCGATGGGTTGGAATAAGTTCCGCAGATTAGTGTTGGAAAAGTTTTTGCCAGAAAATGAATCTGAGAAGTTGGAGAATGAGTTTATTCACTTGGAGATGAAGGGGTCAGATTACATGTCGTACATTAACAGGTTCAATGAGCTGCTGAATCTTGTTCCTCATATGGCAAAGGATGAAGAAACTCAGATTTGTCGATTTCTGTATGGTCTGAGCCCAGTAATCAGGGCAGATATGAGAGCTTCTTGACCTCACACTTTGAAATCTGCCATGAATTTGACTGGCACTCTATGTGATGAGTGGAACCGCCAATCTGGGAGAAGGGATGAATCGTCAGGGCACCGTAAGAGGTTTGAGGGTAAGAGAAGGGACCGTGACCGAAATCGTAGGGGAGATAGAAAGAAAGGCAGGGATGAGAAAGGCATAGACTACAGGGGAGATAGGCCCACATGTTATAAGTGCAATACGGTTGGTCACTTTGTAAATCAGTGCACAAAGCCTGCTACCTGTTACAACTGCTGTGACAATCCGTCTTTTCAGGTCATTTTCTGACATTAACTGAACTTAAACCGTATTAAATGTTGTGTGAACATTTATGTGTTGACTCTGTTGACCTTAGCAATTAGGGTTTGTGTGATCATCACTACGAGCATGCACTTAAGTTCAAACGACTGATATTCTATGGTTTCACCATTTATGATTTCATGTGATATATTTATATATAAGTTCACACGATTTATTCTATGATTTTATATGACGGCGTGTCGTAAATATTATACGATTTGTTTTATGATTTTATGTGGATTATATCCTATGATTTTATGTGAGTAAAACGAAATTTATATATATATTACGAACGTTATACGGTTAATATATTTTGGCATCCTTCGTAATTTCGTCGTTAAAAACATTTTTTTTTATTAACTCCGTTGAGTGTTCGTTAGCAATTTCTAAACTTCGAGGGGCTATTTTTTCCATTCCTCAAACCCCATTTATTAAACAAATTCGCAGGGGCCGAAACTGTAATTATTCAAAACCTGAGCTCCTGTGATGAAAAGTGGTAAAGGAACCATGCTTGCCACATTCCGAAAGTTAGATTGAAGCGTCCATGTAACCGTCGGCCGAAAGTACGATCATCACCGCCACAATTAATCGAGTTAATCACTTCGTCGTTACAAGTTATCAACCGTCCTCATCTATCTCTTTAACCCAGTTTCCACTCTTCCCTGTTGATCGTTTTTACCCCGTCATAAACTTAGTTGCTCTCGTTGTCTCGTAGACCACCGCAAGGCCATCGGAGAAAGACCCGACCGCTCACTCTCGTTTCTGTTTTGCTCCACAGCCACCACGCGTTAGTCCAAAAGGAGAGGTCGTCTGGTCCCGCATCACCAACGCCGAGTGTTTACGGGAAAGGCATCACAGACCGTTGTCGGATTTGAGAATCGGTTTGAGTACCCATCATCGTTTTGGTGTTCTCTTTCGCATCGAGGTAATCCTAAGCACGCTTTCTGTTAATCTAGGGCTTCCTTCTTCGAGTTTTAGTGTCGTTAGCGATGACCGGAACGTTTTCCGGTGACTGATAATTAAGGTCCGGCGGGTTTTAGGGTTATGGGAAAGATGATGAATTACGACCGGAACATTTTATATATTTAACTTTCTGGTTAAAACCCGTCCTTAGAGCCAGCCGAATGGCTAAGGCTTGTGACCCAGTTGCGAGAGGTCGCCGGTTCAAACCCCGGCAACCCCATACCTTTTTCTGTTTTGTTGTTATGAACCGGTTCCAAGACACTGTTATACAAAATGATTTGTGGCGGATGAGTTAACCAAACAGCCGTCGCAGCCTGGTGGCTAGAGTACTCACTAGTGACCTAGAGGTCACGGGTTCGAACTCGGCAGCCCTCATTTCGTTCTTTTCTTTATTTTTTTTTTGGTAATTTGATGTTTTGGGTAAACTAAAACTCGTTTAAAATGCTTCCCTACGAATTTTTAAAACCGTAAAAATGTGTATTGATTATTAAACTCGTAAACTTTGACGTTTTGAACCAAACTATAGTTTTAATAAATCCGTATGTATGCATATATATATATATATATATTTAAAACTCAAGAATCCTGGTGTTACGTAAAAGGGGTAAAATAAATATATTTTCGTGAAACTTAATATATATACGTATATCGTTGGTTTATTGAAACGATTAGATACTTTTGGAGGAAATTATATATATATCGTTCTGTAACCTGTTATTAACGTCATAGCACGTTAGGTTTAAATATATATATATATATATATATATATATATATATATATTTATTTATTATATTTATTTTTGGAATCCTTGAACTTATAAAATATATAAATTGATATATATATATTGTATTTTTTTTCTCGTGTTATTTCGATAATCGCTCGGATTTGGCACACGTGCTATCCTCGACTCGTTCCAGACTTCACGATCATTTTGTTTTTGCTGCTTTCGATAGACCTAGTCATTTTGCTTGAACACACACTTATACATGTATACTCGCTAGGTGATTGATTGCTTTTGCAAGGCCGTTCTTGCTACGTGATTAACTGTTTATCTGGAAACTTTTTGCCGTGCAACCTAAGGTGAGTTTCACGGCCTCATTTTACTATTTTAAATCCTGTTGGGGGAGATTAACATGCATGATTTACACAACTGAGATAATTAGGCTTTTATATATCAGACGATTACTGATTACTGAGGCACACTAGACAACAAAGTCCTTCTTATGGTACCGTTAGTATTAATGACGATAGCGGGAAATATATTGTAGTACTACTGGGTCTGACAAACCCCACCCGGGCCAGTCGCGCTGGCACGATTGGATATCGAACGGGTGTTATATTCGTCCTAAACACAACAAGGTAAACTATAAACAACTGTTAGCTTCGGTGACCATCAACGTGCGAAGTTTCATGTATATAGCCTAGCTAGCTATTTGATATATATTAGTGATTATGCTCTTATAACTTGACTGTTGTTGAATAGTCAATCTTAAACTCAACTTGATTGTTATTGAACAATCAATCTTAAAATGAACTTGAACTGTTTTTCAACTGATAAACCTGTGAACTCACCAACCTTTGTGTTGACACTTTTTAGCATGTTATTTCTCAGTTTGCGGATGTTCGAGTATCACGAGTACGCATGCATGAGACTTCAAAACCCTTCTATTGTCTTGAACAAGCCTCGTCACCTTGGGTGGCGGTGTTTTTACATAAACACTTTCAGCGTATTACGCTTCCGCATTTGTAAAACTCTGTATTTATATTTTAATAAAATATGCAACCTTTTATTAATTACTGGTCATTTGGTGTAACTAATGGACAACGATCCTGGTTTGTCACGCTCCCTGCGGCACGTTATCGCGCGTGGGAGTTTTGGGGGTGTGACAGATTGGTATCAGAGCTGGTCGTCGGCCAGTGTGCCAGCGAGGATGCTGGTCCCCTAAGGGGGGAGGATTGTAACATCCCACATTGGTGGGGAGGGGAACTAAGCATGCCTTTATAAGGGTGTGGATACCTCCCCCACCAAGACGCGTTTTAAAACCGTGAGGGGCGGATGCATGAGGGCATGCCGGCTGCCAAAGCGGACAATATCTTGGTTGCGACGGGTCTGGGCTGTTACAGATTGGTATCAGAGCCATTGGTTGCAGCGAACTAAAATTCGTCTTAGACTAAAACTGTTTTGCATTAGTTGCACTTAAACATTTTTCTCATGCATCGTGATACTCACTCCTACACGCACCTGGTTTACGATATGTCGTTTACATCATCCATCCCCTTATACTCATGGCGAGAAGCCGGTTGTTCTTGAGTCATTTTTCTTAACTTCTCTAAGTTGTGTACCTCTTGGTTAACATTCATGTTCAACGAGACGTCGAATCAGATCGAAGGATCATGTTTATACTTTTGACAAGTTAATTGCTACTCGGGATTATTCCGGATTGAACAACTGGGCGTAGTGCCCATACTATGGATGTATGCTACTTAGGGAAGGTGGTGTAATACCTCTTCTTGTCCTTAAACCTCTATCTTAGCTTAGGAGGTTCTTGTTATACCTGCCTTACGTATATCTCTAAACTCATCCGTTCAGGAAATGTTATCTCGATGTGCTTGTAGCGCGATTAATTAGCCTCACTAGAGTTAGCAGGGTATGAATTCAAGTGACTGCCTATGGGGCACTTATATCAACTTTCGTTATCCTGATCGTCTTCACATTTGCTGTGATCTCTTGAGATCTTTTCCTTCTTGATTTTATCGCGTGGTGCGTTAAAATAATACAACTGGAGTACAATTCTCATAACCTCAATGAAACCTGATACAGGTCGACTGAAATTCCCTCTTTGTGTATCGGATTGCGATCACGCCAGTATGGGTGATAATTACTCTCTAACTTCAAGCTAAGCTAGGGTCATTGTGATAAACCCTGCTCAGATCCTATTGAGCTAAATTTCTGGCTGACTCGTTTCGGGTGGGTCATTCCAATCTGAGTGAGCATTCTATTCTCGAAAACTTGTCTCATTAACAAATTTTGGTCAAGATAACCATGGGTTACTGACCACACCATACTTGGTAACTGAAGTAAGAGGAACTAGGGTGATCATATAAAGTAAATCACAGTTACGGGTGCACAAGTAAGTGTAATTTGCAGTATATGGGAATCCTAGAGAATCCTACTAGGCAAGCTAATGGTCGTAATTGGGAGCAAATTCGTGTAATATATTTTTTTCTTCTCGTGGTATTGAATGTTGAACATGTTGAACTCAACAGAATGATCGAAGTCATCTATCTTTGAAAACGTTATCGCAGTTGACTTTGCCCCTTTACTATTGGATTCTAATCCATACGTGAACCGTTTTGAAGCATATTATGAGAAGTTGGTCCTAGTAGGACACCGACACACTCGTGTATTTCAGTAACCAGTCTTCCTTAACTATGAACACTCTCGACGAAACCCTTGATTGGTTTGAACTCATCCTGAATCATAATTCTATTTTTACGATCTTACTGACCATATCAATCCCTGGAACTTTACGATCGTGAGATAACTTGGACATACATTCACTGGTCGAATACCTAGACAACGTTAGATGAACGAATTGGATAAATCATATACCGTGAGCACCGGGGCGTATTTATTGGCTGAAAGCTCTTGTGAAGTTACTCTCTGAAGATTCATACCCCCTGATTTTCTTGTGCGAACCAGTACTTGTTGCCAACAATATCCACACGGTTGTACAAACTGTCTACCACACCGCAAGCATATTTATCTCTAATGGGGCTAATGTTAGTGAGAAGCCTTCCTGACTTTCAAACTAATGACTCCCAGATTTAACGTAAGGACTATTTCGATTGATTCCCTAAGTCTGAACTATCGATTTTTATTTGCATAATCCAACCTTTCACGATTTAGCAACCGGTAATTTCTGATTCTCGTGCTTGGTAATCCTTTATGTCCTGGATGAGCTTCTAAGCTTTGAACCGAAGAATGTTACGCTTTTGGTTAGTTTTTCTACTAGTTAACACCATTGATGATAAGACGACCATGTGCTTGAATCGCAGTAACAATACCAGGATTTATATGGAAATTCTATTTGCACCCATCGAGCGTGAACTCCTTGTTATCAATAGCTAATTGTACCATCGACCTACATTTTCCCTTCTTAAGCATTGTGTACACCAAGGTATCCATGCATTTTGTATATTTATTAAAGCTCATGTCATAGCAACTATCGACAAATTTTGTACGCGAATCCTCATCGTCCTTTTCATGAAACTTTCATTGATAAACCCCAAACTTTAACTTATACCTTGTAGCCTGTTTAAATTTTGATCGTCTTGAAATCTGAAGCTTTATGATATTCGCACTGTGCGTGCCAAACTCTCGACGATCTTCACGAGAATAGAAAACCTTACACATCCTACTGGTCTTGTGAATGGAAACTCTTACACCTTTTGTTTGCATAACGTATTGAGGTTTTACCTCTCACCCCCTTTACAATCAAGCGTATGGGAGAAACTTGATGTTCTCTATTTCTGAGAAAAATATCTAATGTGGTTTCACTAATATCTAGTAATGGTGGGTAGCTGGTACTCCTTCAAGATGGTGGTAGTGCGATACACACTATATATAAACAGTGGTGGCACGTTGAATGTGGGACCAGTACCGGACCAAGGATTGACTTTAGAGTCATACAGAGGAGCCTCATCTTGAGAAACTTCATCTCGCAGGTCTAGGTCCTTGACAAAATATCCCTTACGTATTTCTACCAAAAGAGACATGCCCGAAATAATCAAACTCCATGCTTTTTGAAAACCCTCCTACATGACTTTTGACTCAGATGAACATCAACGTTTTAAAAATCTTAGATTTTTCCTCTTATGAATGAAAAACCGCATGATCAAATGAACAACTCCAACTTTTAGAAGCATGTGTTAAGAAGTAGATCAAATTTCGTTTAAGGGACACTAGTTTTGGTCGACTACTTGTCTTTATAAACTCTTTGGCATTCACTAAGGTGATAGCCCCGATCATTTTCTATGGAACACTCGATTAGATCCTTTGACCCGCGGTAAACCTGCACCGAACCCTAGCAAAAACGCATATGTCCAGGAAACCCAAGTCAAAGCCACTTTTGAACATCCTGATGTTTTGTGTTTCGCAGACATCCTCTTATAACACCTTCGTGCTTTATCTTACTTTTGAAGACAATTTGAACCAATATTTTGACATGAAAGGAAGCATGACACATGAAGCGCAAGAACACCAAGGAGATTGGGCACGCTTGTGAGCTTAAACAATGAAGATTTCCATAACGAGATGTTTAATCTATTGGATTGTATAATCCTTGACACATTCATTTCGATATCTATTTACACGAATTCGTTTCCAAATCCTATCTAGCACGCCATATATGTTTCTCTATGAATTATATACTATCTATTACGTTATATGCATCCTCCCTACCGGTATCTTCACTAGTGCCAATTTAAACTCACATGTCATTCTTGGGATGTGTAGTGGCGACTATCATAAGCTTGTTATTCCTTCGCTTACTCGAATTCACGAAGTATTCCTCTATTTGCTATTCTCATGCTTGATGCCATGCGTAATCCCGCAGATCACTTTTCAATATTCGCTACCTCATAGTTACACTTTTATTTTGTTGGATCTTCACTCTAAATTTTTGAATTCTTTAGCAAGGTAATGTGCATGATGATATGTTGTATGATACTGAACTCCAACATGAATTTGTACCTAAGTATCTATGTGATTTCTTGAATAATTCTTAACAAAATTGACTAATCCTTTTCCAAAACAAACTGCTACACGTTGCCTTTTCAATGGCAATGTGCTCTTGATTGGATTTCTCTTTAGACCTCAGTCTTTTCTTTTGACATAATCAGTGTGTTACCAGTTAGATTTTAGTATGTGAGTCACTGTTGAACCATTTTAACCATGATAAATAGTTTGTTTGCTTCTGAACTTCTCATGAGAAATGTTTATAAAACATACGTGTTTATGCATGCTAAAATTTGAGAATCTAATCCTATGTTTATGGTATATAAATAGATTAATCATTGAATTGCTGGTTTAAACATAAGTTGCATAGAATTGCATGATTGGTTATGTTTGTGAAACGTATTAGGAACCAGAAAATGACATGTTGTGAATGTATTAATTTGATTGGGCATGAAAACCATACACCATACAAGGTCCTAAGTCTCCTACCTCGGTGGGAATGACAAGACTGTGAGAAGTTGTTGTGACACTTCGGTCAATCCATATGTATTTTATCCGACCCGTTTTCAAATTCGGATTGTAATTATGATCTTGAATCAATAAAGAATCATATTATAATTTATTATCACGATTATGTTATATGGTTCATAGAAATTATCTCGAAATCTAAAATTCAAATTCTATCTCAATCAATTTCGTTATTTAAGTTAAAACCATAAAACTTTAGCAAATCCAAACATGTATTATATTTGTGTGTAATACTAGTCACGCATACAAATAAATACTACTGAGGTTTCATAAAAAGTTGGAGGTTTATGACAAAAATAATGAAATTTCGGTACTTTACACGATTTCGGTGTTAACCGGAGATCTCGTAAATCATCAAAATCAAAATATTTATACTCCAAAATTATAAATATAATGAAAATATAATTTATAAATTTTTGGAGGTAAAAAGTGTCAATCTACTAAAGTTCAGGGGCAAAAACTACAAAAATGAAACTTCAGGGACTAAAAGTGTAAATCTGCCAAAATCACTTTAGGGCGGTACGCCCCAAATGTCTAACTTCTGGGCGGTACTCCCCAAAACGTCATTTTGGGCGGTACGCCCCAAATGTCTAATTTCTGGGCGGCACGCCCCAGAATGTGCAGACGTGTTTCTTGGCTGTTTACGTGTTTCAGCCTCGTTTAACCATCTGATTAGTGTCCATTTTGTTGAGTAGTCACCAGGTTACGTGTTTAAACACCATTTCGTCCCTTCCAGTATATAAACCAACCTCTGGAACTCGAAATCAAGCTTTAATTTCTAAATCTATCTCTCAAAAATCCTTTTACACAAACCCGAAACTTCACTGTCCAAATTCTCTCAACTCGGTCGTGCTCAAGCTCTGAAAATCTGCAGTCCTCCTCTATTTGGTACGTAGAACAAAAGCCCTCAATCAATTTCAGTTTATATTTATGTTTCGATCGAGTTCCAGATTTGCTTAAAAAGCTAGGGTTCTTGAACTTAATTTCTAAAATTGGAACAATCTGTTAGGAATTAGGAGCTGTAATTTTGGGGATCTTGATACGAACACATAACTAAAGAAACCACTAAGTTAATTTCATAATTGGAGAACATTTTTTTTCGAGTAAAAACGGTATTATACGTCGTTATAATGCCCAAATTTAACAAACGGTTATGAGTTTGAGTCTCAAATTTTAGGGGATATCTTTGTATACTATCAAGATTAAAACCCTAATTTTTTATCATTTTTTAAGCACATTTGATATTATCCGTAAAATTGATAAATACAAAACAAATATATATTTATATGATAATAAAATTAAATATTTGATATTATATGATTATATATATATATCTATACTACTATATAATGTATATTGATAAAAAGGGCATTTTCGTAATTATAGGCGTCTTAAAGTTTAAGACGTTTACAAACAAATCAGCACAATGTACAACCAAGGGCAGCGAATTGAATAACTGGCTTGAAGCAAACTCGCAACACAACCCTAATTCATCTGATATTCAGTCTCTCCCAAGTTAGCCCTAATTCAAAAACTATCACAAGCACAGACCTGCAGGTTCGCGATTTTGGGAAAGATTTCGAAAAAGCAACTAAGGATCGCAGAGGATCTCCTCTTTTAAGAGTGATTCTTTTCTTTCTTTTCATCTACAGAGTCTACATGCATTAAATCAGGAAATGGCGCTCCATTTGTAATCTAAAAGATGCACAAATGCAAACATCAATTCATGTGAAGAACAGAGAATACATGAATTGGGTAATCCGGAAATGGCGCTCAAATTCAAATCGCATTTGAAATTGAACAATTTGTTCTATAAGTTCACACTTATGCCCTCAAACATTCAACGAATTCATTTGCGCCATTCGAGGTAATTTCAGCTAGCTCTTTTATTGTAAAATTCGAAATTTTGGTTTCTTTGAATTGATATGCTCTTAGTTAGTATTCTACTTTCTTTTGTTTCTTTAAGTTACAAAGAATCACATCAGCTTGAAGCATAAGTTCTATTTATTCGGTGAGTTCTTTGGTTTTTTTTTTTTTTTGTGAACTTTGAATTCCTTTGATTAAAAGTTATTTGATTGTGTTGTTACTCCTCATGATTTTATCCTGATTTTAACACATAATGCTATGATATCTGCTTCATATTGAACATATAATGCTATGAAATCACCTTGGTGAGTTACGGTGCTTTTGTGTGTGTAGAAGAGAGTGGCTGGTAAAACTCATATCAGGTTGAGGTATATCAATTTCACTGTCTTTTACTCTCTGTCTTATAAGGTTAAAATCAGTTGAGGTATTTCAGTTTCAAGCTTGGTATCATATTGGGATGTTATTTTTTGGCATGATTCATGATTTAGTAGGAAAGTTAATGTTTCCAAGTTATTTTTTTGACATAGCTGCTTTAAAGTCAACCTTTATAACTTTATGCTTTAAAAGTTGCATGAATTTGAGACTTTAGTTTTGTAGCTATAAACTAGATAAATTGTGTGTGGATACATGAAATTAGAATTCATGTATGGTCTTCAAGTTGTTTGTGTTCATTTTCTGATTTTCTCTGTAAAGAAAGAGTATTTTTTAGATCTTTTGAAGTAAAA
>JBCNJP010000003.1:61793543-61815198 GCA_039602395.1 Deinandra increscens subsp. villosa | reverse complement strand
CCTTGAAGCTATGCAGTTAATACGGTAAAAATTCGGAATACGGTCGAGGACCGATATACGATATATCGGTTATCTCGGTAAAATATCGGTGGGATATCGGTCATTTTAATATATAGTTATATACATTTTATATATATATATATATATATATATAATATTGTTGGAAAAGTGTGTGTGTGAATGAGATGTTAATCTTAAAAGGTTACACCATATCCCACATTGGTGGGTAGACAAAACAAAGTATGGTTTAAATGTGCAATCATCCAAGAAAGATTTAAATCTTGTGCTATGTTTTACTCCGGCTACTACCCTCGCGCAGGGGGGGGGTGCAGAAATTGGGAGTTTGGCTTGAAAAATCAAACTCATGCCCGCGCGACCTGCGGACACGAATGCAACTCAAAAACACGGGTTCGTGCGAGACCCGTTTTTGGTGTTATTTTTTTACTGCAAACCGTTTTTTTTTGTTTTGGTGTTAATTTTTATTAAAAAAACAAGCCCACCGTATTTTACCCATAATATCACCGAATTTTCAGAAAAAATACGGCGATATATCGGCAAATACGGCCGATTTTATCGGTACCGTATTTTTGGACCGTATTTTTCACCGTATTTTTGGCCGAGGTCCGATATCCGATATCCCACCGATATCCCGGTGGGATATCGGCCGTATTAACTGCCCAGCCTTGAAGAGATTGTGATCCATCCATCATATTCATCGCCTTCTCTTGGTTACTTCCTTTCTCTCTGTCAGTCCCTTTCTCTCATACTCTCTCATCTCGTTGAGCAACGTAGACATTTAGTTATATCTTTAGCAAGCTGGGCATGATAAATATATATGCTCCTGCTTAAGGAGGAGTGTTAGATAGTAAATGTAAATACAAGTGGAAATATGCAGTTTGTTATCAGTAGTGTTGCAAAAATCGGTTCTAGGCGCCGATTAATCGGCGATTAATCGGTAGTCGGTACATTACCTTGGAAATTTCTCCAAATCGGACCACTAGGCGCTAATCGGTCAACGATGGTCAAAGTCGGAGCTAGGCGGACCTAAGCGGACCTAATCGGACTAATCGGAACTGGTCAAAGCCTCCTTTTCTTCTTCTTAACCCTAGAATCGGATCTTTTCGGGCTTTAATCGACATCAGAAGACCAACACCGTCGGTCTGCTTCATTTGACCTAGTCTCCATCTTTTTTGGGCTTCATCGACATCAAAACTCATCCTGTTGAATGTTGACGCCATCTTGAGAAGGAACGAGAGAGAGAGGCGGTATTTTGTGTTTTAGGGTTTTTAGGAGGAAGCTAAGGAACGAGAGAGAGAGGCGGTATTATGTTTTAGGGTTTTTAGGTTTAAATAAATATAAGTATTATTACATTTTACCCCTCTATCTTAAACTAATTTACATTTCTTTCTCAAACTTGTTAACTTTTATATAAAAATTATAAAATTAGTTTGGGTATTTTAACATGTAACCCCCTCCATCTTCATTAGTTTATATTTGGGTTCTTAAACTTATAAATTTATACATAAAAAGTATAAAAATAACATTATATATACATATATTTAAAAAAATACATATAAAAATTACAAATCGATTAATCCCGATTAATCCCGATTAAATGCTAGGCGGTACTCGACCGCCTAGCTACCGCCTAGCGCTTTCTACAACATTGGTTATCAGATAGAATCATTAGTAGCTGCAAGTGGCCAATCGGCAAAGCTAGTACCTTGCTATAAATAGAATTGTATATCCCTGTATTCTATCAAGAAATATGAAATATATTCTCTCCAATCTGTGTACTTTCTGATTAAACCAGTTACAATATATGTGCACATCCTTACAATAATTCTTTACGTACACACTTGCTATCCAGTTATAATGGGAGTGAGCTTTAGTGACAGCATTAACAAAACAAAGCTGAAGTGTGTACTATTTTCATATAATGTAGAAAGCTCAATACACAATGTTGCTTAGTGGAACTCCAGCTTTATCTCGACCCATTGAGTTATTTAAGCAGGTCACCAGTTCTTTCTATTAATTAAATATCGTGGAATTTATTATTCTTATCATCTTATCTGGAATAAGCCTTTGCATGTTTTTAACAGCTTGAAGCATTGTATCCTAATGTATACAAGAACGTTCATGAATATGGAAACCGATATTGCCAGGGTGTAAGATGGACTTTTTGCTGGCAGTTTTTATTTTCAGTAGTTTTTTTGTCAAGAAAATTAGTTGATTGAAGTTGAGTCTGATACTTGTAGTACTTTCAGGGAGTATTTGGAATGTATCAAGGTGCAAGTAACCATGAAGAACTGCACAATTTAATAAAAGCAACTGTGATGATACGGAGACTCAAAAAGGATGTTCTTTCTGAGCTGCCAGTAAAACGAAGGCAACAGGTATCTAATTTATTCAACCAAGTTTTGTACTGGATGCATTCTAGCCAATTTAGTGGTGGCAATTACTTATGGACGTGTTAATTCGGGATGTGTTGTATCTTTATTGTGTCACACACTATCACAGGAAGTACAAGAAATTAGATTAGAATCGGGTTGAACAGGTCAAAAGGGACCAGAAGGGTATTCTGGTGCTTGAGTTCTCTTAAATCCTTCTTGCAGTCTATGGTTTGTCATATTTGACTCCCTAATAATTTATGAAAAGATTAATTATTTTGGAGAAGTGCTTCCGTCAACCCAAGCGGTTTCAACCTACACAAAAGAATACCTGTTCTAACCGTTATGGAACCCACTTGACCCACCCATTTTGCCACTACTAATTATATATTAGTATAACTAGCTCAAGCAATTCTAATTCGAATCTCTATATGCCTCAATGCCTATCATACGCATTATACATTGGACTGAGTTATGAAACAAACGTCACTTTTTTAAGTCATAGACTCATAGTATTGAACTTCATAGTTATATTTTCTGATTATGATCTAGTGGAGCAGTGATCATTCTTTTCTATTTTTTTTCTTATTCCCAGATTTTCTTGGACTTAGCAGATAAGGACATGAAGCAAATCAATGCTTTATTTTCTGAGGTATTCTAAATTTGGTGCATGTATTTCTTTAGTTGAATCACACTGGAAAAGGCTTGTTTTTTAGATTGCTGATTAACAAGCCTGAAGAATTCGAATGGTTTCCTCTTGTTTGAAATTTCATGGACTGCTTTTAGACACGTCGACATTTTACTATTTCATAATGTCTTATGTAATATCTTTTTGGACTTTCTTTAATTATGCTTTGTACTTTATTTTATATCGTCTTTCTCCTTTGATTTCTTGTTTCACTTTCTAGCTTCTTGCTAGTTTTCAATAAAATCTTTGCTGTTAAAAAAATGTAATATCTTTTTGGTAATTAGATTCTATGCTTTTATCTCGTACTGTATGCATCAAAATCACTATTTCCCTTCTTTTCACTGGAGAATCATCATGTCTTTCTCGAAATACGAGTGATTGTTATTGCCCATGTATGAATTTTTCACTGTGCAGTTGGAGGTGATTAAAAGCAAAGTCAAGGCGTGCAAGTCAAAAGAGGAAGCCGAGTCACTTAAGTTTACAGAGAAGAATCTCATAAATAAGGTGCACATGCAACAACCATTAAGCTAGTTTGTTATTGTTTATTTAAAGTTTCTAGTTGTTTATTCTCTTGATGGTGGTGTTGGGCTAGATTTATACAGAGTCTGCAGAAGCCAAAATCCCTGCTGTCCTAGATTACCTGGGAACTGTCATTGAGGTATGTAACATTATTCAAAACCAAAATTAGAGCCACTTTAAAATCTGATACATTGTTTAATTTTGTTAGACAAGGGAAATATTTTTCTCAAAGCCGTCCTATTACTGTTACCTTTTTTTTTATTGCAAATACTATATAATCACTTCATGATTTTAATTGGTTTCTATGATGTACTGCAACTCATGTGTGGTGCAGGCAGGATGCAAGTTTCTCGTGTTTGCTCATCATAAGCCAATGATAGATTCAATACATCAACTTCTTCTTGTAAGACGATTTATTCTTATGTCAAGTTTTCAAATGTAAGATTCTTATTATCTGTGCATAATTTCAGAAAAAGAAGGTTGGTTGTATTCGTATAGATGGTGGCACTCCAGCAGGATTGAGGCAATCTTTGGTAAATGATTTCCAGCAAAAAGATGCTATCAAAGCGGCAGTGGTACACCTCTATTTTCCGTTTTCAGTTTATACATTTAAACACACTATTAGACTAGCTATTTTCTTATTTATCATAATGATAGTCTAAAGGTATCTATGTGTAACATCTGTGGGTATCTTTATGTATAATATCTAGAGTCATATGTAACCCTATTATAAAAATAGTCAATATATAATCAACCTTGTGGTTTATCTTGGTATCAGAGCCAAGTTTACCAACCATATCCTAACCACCATAGGAATCCCTAGCCGCCTCCTTCAACGGCTGTCGCAGGAATCTTTAACGCGATTTTTTTTTTATCTCAATACCACCATCTTGTTCATACTCAACTGGCGAACCTATACTTGGAATATCGCCAGTTCGCCACTGTCTCACTCATCCGCCTCTGGAGTCGTCAAAAAAAAAAAATACTATAATAGGCCTTTTCCAAACAAGATGTACTTTTGCAGTTGTTAGTCCCCAAAATACCAATATTTTTTTCTCACAACAGGAACCATTTAAACATTTGTTTCTCACCATGGCCTTAGTCGCTGCTTTTCGAGAAGACCACCCACAACTCCCACAAGTTTGCATTTACCCTATCCCATATGAATTATTGTTACATCCTTTCTTATTATCAACAGCTTATTGTGATATGTGGATAGAAAAATACCCTCATAGCATAGTTATCAAAAGCGTTTGCTTTTGGCGCCTAGGCGCAAATTCTGAGCGATGCACAAGAAATGTGCTTAGGGTTCTTAGGTAATTAAGGCGCCATGTTTGGTTAGTTTCCGGCAAGATTCCGGCGAGATTGCAGCTGTATTGGTTAGTTTCCGCTGAGATCCCGGCGACGTTTAAGAGAAAATGAAAGAAAAAAAAGTAGAAATGAAGGAGGGATGGATAGAGCCTTAATTACTTCCGGCGATGGATAGAGTCTCAATATACAGAGAGAATAGAGATATGTATGTATCATAGAAAGAGAGATACCTATAAGCAAGCTGTAGTATTTTCTTTTCTCTGCAGTAGTGTGAAGTCTTTTTTGCAGTTCCACACTCCTCACTGTTTTCACTCTTTTGCCTAAAAGTACCCTTTTTTTTTGTTGCTGTAGCTGTCTTTATTTGCAAGAAACTATTTTGCATTGTTAATTTTTGATTTTACTTGGTGTTAGTATTTTTTAATATTTTGATAATTGGTATTAAGAAGAATTGAAATGGTTCTAAGTGATTTTTTTTTTCATTTTGGTAGTTTATAATTTATTTTCATTTTTTATTTGAGAGCGCCTTTTTTTTTTCTTGGGCCCACGCCTTTTTTGCGCCTATCGCCTAGGCCCTAGACGGACCCTATGCGCCTTAAGTGTTACTCGCGCCTTTGATAACTATGCCTCGTAGTCCCCATCATCTAACACCATCTGAAGCAATAATATCTGCCGCTAAGGCCTAAGGACAACCCTAATTATCCACATTGGATTTTTAATGATGCACATGTCCGTTATCTCCACCCTTTCCGAAGCCTCTTTTCAACACTTCCAAGGTAAAACTGCTTGTGATCTTTGACTTGCTCTAGAACAGGACTATGCTCGTAACACATCTTCTAGAGAATATACCTTTGAGATGCAATTTCTCAAGATTGAGATGAAAGGTTATAAAACTCCATCTGTTTATCTCAATCACACTCTGGAAATGCAGCAACTCTTGCATCCATTGGTGAACCACCGGTTAAAGACAAAGACCTTGTTATGCTGGTTATCTACGGTCTTCGTGAAGAATACAAAGGTCTAAATCGAACATCATTTGATGCCAATTCCCTACTCCATTCAACATACTTCAAGCTCTTCTTAGCGATCACGACTACATGCTTAAGAAGACCCGTGCTTTTACGGTTCCACCCACCCAGTGTTTAACCTATGATGTCAAAGGCGCACTAGACGCTCAGGCGAGCCAAGTGCCGGGAAAACACTTTGTGGTAGGCCAAGTGCTCTTCTGGTGAGATTCCGGCTATTTCGGGTGTGTTTCTGGCAAGAAAAATACTTTCTGGTGACTTGTTCCTGATAGGTTATTGAAGTGTAAAAATTTGAAGGAGAGAGATGGAAAATGAAGAAAATATTTGGTTTAAAAACTTGTTTAAGAGGATAGGACATGTTGCTTTGCAGAATAGGAAATTTGCAGAACTTGACCGCACATGCTTCTTTTTCGATCAAAATATTTTTGATTCATTACACAAATATATATTTCAGAACTTCTTTTAGAGATTATTTTAGAAGTCTTTTACATAGATGACTTTAATTGCTAAACATACTAGTTTTATAAACATATTTAGAGAATAATATTACTTTTATAAAACTACTAAATAAGTTTTTTTTTTTAATTATTGCGCCTTTTTATCTTGGGAACACGTTTTTTGTTTTTGCGTCCTACGCCTAGGCTTCGGGCAAGGTGTATGCGCCTGGAGTGCCCTTGTGGGTCATAGCAAAACTGGTCTCCACTTAGTTTGTCTTCCTCAATCTTAGTTGGTCAATAAATCAACCTTCTCTATTGATCAGGCATCCTGTACCGTTTGGCATAGGTGGCTTGGTCATCCACGTCATTATCTTTTACATTCCATTATTTCTACATTTTTGTATTCCATACGGCTAGATCTTCAACAAGTTTTTGTTCTACTTATCAAATGGGCTGCTCGCAAACGACGCATGCAGTCTCTCTCGTTCATCTATCAAGTCAGAATACAAAGCTGTTCCAGACATAGTTGCTGGACTTATTTGGCTGGAAGCTCTTCGTTGTGAACTTCACATTTATTAAACTTCACCTCAATCTCGGTGCAACCTACCTCTCAGCTAATCCTATCTTCCATGCCCGGACAAGACCTGCGGAAGTGGACTTTCATTTTGTTAGTGAAAAGGTAGCTCAAGAAAATCTCTATGTGCAGTTTATCTTTACAATTTTGTTCTGGACTCGAAGATTTCTCCTCTTTAGATCCAAGCTACATTTCATTCTGGGTTCTTAGCTTGTGAGGCAAGAGTAGACTAGTTGTGTCGTTATTTGTCATTTCAATAGTGTAGAGGTTTCTATTATGAACACAGTACAATTAACGTAGTGGTTTATTTCTCTCTCAATACACACACACACATATCTATATATTTAAACTTATTTCCGAGCTGTGAGAAAATGCCTTCTTAATTCCTTTACTTGTCTAGTTATCAATCAAAGCTGGTGGCGTTGGGTTGACATTAACCGCAGCAAGTACAGTGATATTTGCTGAGCTTTCTTGGACTCCAGGCGACATTATTCAAGCTGAAGACCGTGCTCACAGGATTGGCCAGGTAAATATATAGTTTCATATCATAAGATATTCTATTATTTTACTTGATAACAAGAAAAATTGTGTATTTGCTTTGTTTTTGCAGGTGTCATCAGTAAATGTATACTTTCTCCTAGCAAATGACACAGTTGATGACATCATATGGTATGTCCGGTTTTAATATCTTTTCGGATATCACATGTTCTTGATGGTTATAAGTACTAAAAATGGGTGAAATCAATTACCTTTACTGTTCAGGGACGTTGTGCAAAGCAAGTTAGAAAATCTGGGACAGGTTTTTTCTCCTTTCACAATTGTGTTTTATCTTTATTTGATGAGAAGTCAGGTATAACTGACTTATGGTGATATATTGAACTATGTAGATGCTCGATGGCCACGAGAATTCACTGGAAGTTTCCTGTAACCCGACAAGTAGTAGTAGTAGTAGTCGTAGCCCAGCAAAGCAGAAAACATTGGACGCATTTGTGAAGCGTTGTAATTCACTCACCTCAGAACAACAGTCTAACCCAAAACATCCTAGGCACTGATTGGCTGGCACAGACAGAAAACAAGCAATCTAATACACCATGTTCTGTTTTCTTTTCACATATTTTCAGTTGTTTTTTGTATAGAATGTACGTGCTCTCTTGTCTAGTGTTTGCTTTGATTACAGTTTTTTGTTTTGCTAGTCTTGGCTGATCTTTGATCTCATGAGTACCAAGTCTCAACTCATATGCTATGTACTTGTATTTAGAGTGTTGACGTTACGAATTATTATGTTTAGATTCGACTAAGATGGCTGTACAACATTTTCTTTCAACAGGTAATCTAAAATCTAAATTACTATATATATATATATATATATATATATATATATATATATATATATATATATATATATATATATATATATATGGTTGGGGTATTTTGGAACCCACTTTGAGTTGGAGAATCGTTGGAACCCGGTCAAAAACACGGTTAAAAAAATGTTTTTTTCTCTTAATTTTTTTATGGTGGTTCTTTATGTTATAAACTACTCTTAAATAAAAAAAATCAAAAAACCGCCTACTAGATTTTTAAAAAAAAAATATCAAAAATGTCTAGGTTACACATGTAACTTTTGCGTAACTGTAAATATATGCATAAAAGTTACAGATGTAACTTTTTTCGTAACTGAAAATCTACTATGCGTTTTTTTTGATTTTTTTTCATTTAAGGTAGTTTATAACACAAAGTACCACCATAAAAAAATTCAGAAAAAAAAAACATTTTTTTTATCGCATTTTTGACCGGGTTCCAACGATTCTCCAACTCAAGGTGGGTTCCAATTTTTTTTTTCATTTAAGGTAGTTTATATATAGGGAGGGGATCATTTGAGAACCAATTTGATTTGAGAACTAAAAAGAACTAATTTGAGCCACATGTTAATTACATGTATCCCCCCTCCCATGAATTGTAGTGGCCCCCCTGAAATTTGTGGTTGAGATTTAGTTCTTAAAGTTCTCAAAATAAAAAGTTATCATTTGAACCTAACCCTATATATATATATATACTAGGTTAGTAACCCGTGTATTACACGGATTAAATAAATATTCATAATATGAGATAACTTAAAAAAAATGATATGAGATTTAAAAATTAAGAATGATATAACTGTGAAATTTTATCCAATAGTTATTTTATAGTAGTTAAGTAAAAAGTACTCTTTTTATAGAATATACTAAATTAGGGTATTTTGTATATCGTAGTTGGAAAATAAATTGCTTAATGGTTTACTTTAAAATGTGTTGAGAATTACAATAATAAAAGTTATTATTATTATACTTGAATTTTCAGAGAATGTTAAATGATAATTAAAACATGTTGAATATGATACTTGAAGTAATAAAAGTTATATTTTAGAATATAAAAGAGTGTTTGACATTTTAATATTTTAATTAAATAAATCAACCATCCTAATATATAATATTTTTAATTAATAAATAATAGTAACTATTATTATAAATTAAAAAATTGAGTGTTACATCTCTTAAATATTAGAAAATTCAAATAACTTATAATTTGGTAAGTTAGTTAATAAATAATTTATGTAAATATATACTTAATGAATATTAATAACTATTTATAATTAATTTTAATTAAATGTAATGTTGACTTTTAGATTTAGAAAGTTGAAATATTAAATTTGGAAATTTTGAATTCTTAAATGAGGAAAATTTAAAATTAAGTGTGGTGTTGATAAGTGGACAAGCTTAGGTGGAGACCCTAGAAAAATGACATGTGGCACCCAACTTATTGCTTTATTAGAATGAAAGATATATATATATATAGGGAGAGGTTCAAATGAGAAGTTTGTTTTGGGTAAGAAGGATAAGAAGAAATTTCAGCCATTGGATCTTGATTTAATAAAAAAGGAATGAGGGGTATTTTAGTCCTAGCCACTTTTGTTTACTTTTTATCTACTTCCCCCATTTTCTTTAAACATTCATAACTTTCACATACGACATTATTTTTTAAAAAAAATTACACCATAATAACGAGCATTTTTTTATCTTTAAAACGCATATAGTGTTGCTATATAAAAAATGAAAAAAAAAATTACCCTTTCGACTTTTGACACAGGTCATTGTGTCAAAATGTTCAGATCATTGTGTCATTGTGTCGTCGTGTCAAAAGTATATAGTGTTGCTATATATAAAATTAAATACTCTTTCGGTTTTTGGCACAATATGAAACAATGATCTGAACATTTTGACACATCATTGTGTTATTGTGTCAAAATGTTTATATCATTGTGTCATTGTGTCGTCGTGTCAAAAATAGTGTTGCTATATATAAAATTAATTACCCTTTCGGGTTTTGGCATCATATGAAACAATGATCTGAACATTATGACACATCATTGTGTCATTGTGTCAAAATGTTCAGATCATTGTGTCGTCGTGTCAAAAGTATATATATTGTGCTGCTATATATAAAATTAAAAAAAAAATTACTCTTTCGGTTTTTAACACCATATGACACAATGATCTGAACATTTTGACACAATATGACACAATGATCTGAACATTTTGACACAATGACACAACGACACAATGACACAATCATTTGAACATTTTGATACAATCGAAAGAGTAAAACAAATTTAATTTTTTATATAGCAACACTATACGCGTTTTAAAGATAAAAAACGCTCGTTTTTATAGTGTAATTTAAAAAAAAAAATAATGTCGTATCTAAAAGTTATGAAGGTTTAAAAAATAGGGGGAATTTGATAAAAGTCAAAAATACACTTTCATATTTTATTTTCTTTAGTTTTTCTTTTTAATTTACCCACGAAAATTTTATGCCATAGATCTTCATTTAATTAAAGATCTAATGGCTATGATTCATTCTTATCCTTCTTATCCAAACTAAACTACTCACAATAACCTCACTCTATATATATATATATATATATATATATATATATATATATATATATATATATATAGGGAAGGGTTCCGTGTAGACCCCTTAAATTTTGTAGACCCCGTAGACCCCTATAAAACTCAATAAAAATAAAACTTAGTGTTGTAAATTTGGTTTTTTTTATTACGATAAGCTTTTAAGAACCAAAAAAATAAATAAATAAATTAAAAAAAAACAAAAAACAATAAAAATCGAACATTTTAAGACAATGAGTTTTAAAATAATGAGTTTTAAACGCAACACTGAGTTTTATTGAGTTTATTGAGTTTTAAGCTCATTGATTTTTAAAACTCATTTTCTTAAAATGTTCAATTTTTAATGTTTTTCGTTTTTCTTTTTTTTTAATTGCCTTTTTTTGTTCTTAAAAGCTTATCGCAAATAAAAAAAACTAAATTAACAAAACTGAGTTTTATTTTTAGTGAGTTTTAATGAGTTTTATTGAGTTTTATAAGGGGTCTACGGGGTCTACAAAAAATAAGGGGTCTACACGGATCTTTTACCTATATATATATATATATATATATATATATATATATATATATATATATAGTGAAAAGTTCATTGTAGACACCCCATAAGTGTAGACAAGTAGACACCCTTTTTCACCATTAGATCTCTTGATCTAATGGTTGTGATTAATTTTCTTTTTTCTTTTTTTCTTTTTTCTCATTAATCAGAAACTTTCACATGTGAAAAAGAGCTATTTCACATGCGAAAGTGTCTACACTGAACCTCACCCTATATATATAGGGTGAGGTTCAGTGTAGACACTTTCGCATGTGAAATAGCTCTTTTTCACATGTGAAAGTTTCTGATTAATGAGAAAAAAGAAAAAAAAGAAAAAAGAAAATTAATCACAACCATTAGATCAAGAGATCTAATGGTGAAAAAGGGTGTCTACCTGTCTACACTTATGGGGGTGTCTACAATGAACTTTTCACTATATATATATATATATATATATATATATATATATATATATATATATATATATATATATATATATATATATATATATATAGACACCCCCATAAGTGTAGACAGGTAGACACCCTTTTTCACCATTAGATCTCTTGATCTAATGGTTGTGATTAATTTTCTTTTTTCTTTTTTTCTTTTTTCTCATTAATTAGAAACTTTCGCATGTGAAATAGCTCTTTTTCACATGTGAAAGTTTCTAATTAATGAGAAAAAAGAAAAAAAGAAAAAAGAAAATTAATCACAACCATTAGATCAAGAGATCTAATGGTGAAAAAGGGTGTCTACCTGTCTACACTTATGGGGGTGTCTACAATGAACTTTTCACTATATATATATATATATATATATATATATATATATATATATAGGTAAAAGATCCATGTAGACCCCTTATTTTTTGTAGACCCGTAGACCCCTTATAAAACTCATTAAAACTCACTAAAAATAAAACTCAGTTTTGTTAATTTAGTTTTTTTTATTTGCGATAAGCTTTTAAGAACAAAAAAAGACAATTAAAAAAAAAGAAAAACGAAAAACATTAAAAATTGAACATTTTAAGACAATGAGTTTTAAAAATCAATGAGTTTATAACTCAATAAACTCAATAAAACTCAGTGTTGCGTTTAAAACTCATTATTTTAAAACTCATTTTCTTACGATTTTTAATGTTTTTTGTTTTTTTAAATTTATTTATTTACTTTTTTGGTTCTTAAAAGCTTATCATAATAAAAAAAAAACCAAATTTACAACACTGAGTTTTATTTTTATTGAGTTTTATAGGGGTCTACGGGGTCTACAAAATTTAAGGGGTCTACACGGAACCCTTCCCTATATATATATATATATATATATATATATATATATATATATATATATATATATAGGTTTAGGGTAAAATACATCAAGCAAAAACGCTACATCCATTGCGGATTGATCTGGGCGTCCATCAAGATCATCCAACAGCCATGATCTATGGTGTTTCCGCCTATGGTGTTTTTTTCCCCACCGAAAACGCCATAGGCGAAAACACCATAGATCTTGGATGTTGGATGATCTTGATGGACGCCCCAGATTAATCCGCAATAGATGTAGGCTTTTTATGTGATGTAGCCTAACTCTCTCCTCTCTCTCTCTCTCTCTCTCTCTCTCTATATATATATATATATATATATATATATATATATATATATATAGGGTGAGGTTCATTGTAGACACTTTCGCATGTGAAATAAAAGATATATATATATATATATATATATATATATATATATTAAAAATGTTAGAGAAATAAAAGATCTAAAAGTATTTTTTAATCAAGACAAAGGATTTGCTCTCTGTTTATAATTTAGGATGCTTTACAAGGAAATAGAACAGCTTTATATGTTTGACAAGAAAACTGGAGACGTTTACATATATTTGACAATAAAATCACTTTAAACTCTAAACTATTTGGTTCATGGTACCCGACTTAACGTTTTAACTACCCCTTCGTCAACGTTGGTTATCATCTCAAGTCTTAACTACCCAATTTATAAAAGGAAAATTGGTTTTAAATAAAGTTTTGATAATTGGTCGCCAATAATCCAAACTTTAAAAATAGCCTCAAGTGGTCCCACCTTTCATTCTTTTGGTTTCTAGTGGTTCCGACGTTAAATTGACTAACTCCGTTAAGTTTGAAGATGACGTGGCATATGAGTTGGCATTTAAAGGAATCATAAAAAAGATGACGTGGCATATGCCACGTCATCTTCAAACTTAACGGAGTTAGTCAAGTTAACGTCGAGACCACTAGAAATCAAAAGATTGAAAGGTGGGACCACTGGAGGCTATTTTTAAAGTTGTGATTATTGGTGACCAATTATCAAAACTTGGGATTATTTAAAACCAATTTTCCTTTATAAAATGATTTCTTGCCATAATTTGAAAACTAGAACGGTACTAAGGCGTATACCTTGCTGGTTAACCCTGAGGTTAGTAGTTTAGTGTGAAGTGAATTTTACCTCTAGAAACATAATTTGAGAAATTTTAGATTCAAACTGTTGTAAACCTTAATCCTAATAAAGCAATAAAATGACTTCCACATGTCTTCTTTTTGAGTTGTCCACATCAGCATTGCCACATGTCAAAACCAGATTCAATTCTTAATTTAGTAAATTACCAATTAAACTAATTACCAATTTTATCTAAACTAAATTTTCTATTTTTAAAAAATTGGCAAACAATATATAGATTTGATAAATTACTCAATAATTTGAGTCTTTATAAGGAAACAAATTAAGAATTTGTCATTTTTAATGTATTAAATTATCAATTAATATTTTATAATTAATTATTTCATTTATAATTTTTAAATTTTTTCTTAATCTTTTTTTTATATTTAGCTAATATTATGAACCTAAATTCAACCCGTGTAGTACACGAGTTACTAACCTAGTATCAAATATTGTGGTTATCAATTTTATATATAGTTTATCTTGTTTTCCAAGATATTTCTCCTTTATAAATATTCTTTTTTATCTTATTGTAATATACACCATTGAATAATAAAATCTCCCTCTTCTCATTCTCCTTGTTTTGCTATTAGGCTTGTTTCATAACACGTTATCAGCACGAGTTGCTTTTGGAGTACGATCATCATATGCACGAGTTTCTTTTTTGAAGTCGATCAAGTGATCATAAGGTAAATCAACTTTGTCCAATTAATTTTTTTGTTCTTCTCTTGACTCTTAAACAAAATCCATATTGTAAATCATACAATATTGGGTTGCGTTAGAGATTTTTTTCTCTTAAAACCTAAAAGACAATCCTATTGCACTTAATATAATTTTGGGATAAATCAAAATTTATATATATTTGTTAATACATCAATAGATTATTCATCAAACTTATTTGAATTGGTTTAGTATAAATCTATAAGAGTTTCATATTCTATAAACATTAGATATATAAAAAGCCTTCTAACAATATGAAGATAATAGTGATTTAAAATAGTTTATTCCATTTGTTTATTTCTGTACGTTGAACTTTTTGGTGAATTAATTAGTTAATATTTTACATGTTTATGAATATTATTTCATTATTAAATAACTTTGTGCAACTCAATATGCACATATGTTTACAAGTATGAGATGGTTTAGCTTATCAGAAACATTATTTTTCATATATTTTTATAGATAGCAAATAACTATATGCATGTATTTATCTAAATGAAGTTTTTACGTATTTGTTTCTTTGTGTTTTTAACCATTTTTTTGTTATTCATTATTGTTGAAAGTGTGTCCCATTATTGTTATAAATCTGCAAATTTTAATAGGTATAAAGTCATATTGTATATATATACAATAGACAAGTTGCATATGCTTTCGTGCCTTTTTTTTTTCCAGCTAATTTTTTTTAATATGTATATATTGTTTACAAACATTTTAACAAATATGGATTTTGCTCCAGTGGTATGCGTCTATAATAGCAACCCTACCAGCCCGGGTTCTATCCATTGCCCTCACCATATTTAAGGGGCGATTTATTTTTTTTTTTACTTTGATGAGTCATTCTAGGATTCACAGTAGGGCACCACGTATTAACCTAAATCCTTATCATTGCTGCTGTCTGTCCCCTTCTCCCTTCTCACTCATTCTACGACTCACACGAGGGCTCCAACATAGCTAGGCCTGATCACAATCAACGTTTATCCTTTTCTTCTCCCATCACAACCGATGTTTATCCATCTTCAGCGCTAGCTTAAAGGTTTGCCCTAATTTTGAATCGATATCGTTCCGACATAATCTAAGGTTCATGTTCTTCTTCTTTCATTTCTTTCACTTCCTGTTTTAGTACGAGAGATTTTGTTTTCCTGGATTTCAGGCAATTTGCAACGAAGATCAACTCAGCTGCTTTTGACAACGAGCTTCAAAGGTTAGTGTTGTGTTTTAATTGGTATTATCTTTCGTTTCAGTGCTCTCAATATGGATCCAGTGTATGTATTAAAACTTATTTTTTTTTTCATTCTGAATGCTTCAGTTGTGATGATTTCAGATCTGAGCTCCCGACTAATGGTTTAACTTGCTTTGGCTATGACGAATTATCATCTAAACCTTTGTATTGGTTGGAGTTTCAATTATCTTTTCTGATTGTTTTTTGGCTGTACATGTTCCAATTATTTTCTTTGTACTCTCTGCGTGTTTTTTTTGGTCTCCATGTAGGTAGTTGGAATATTAGACAGGTTCTTGCTTCACTCTACATTAACAGTTGCAGGTGATTTGTTTTCTTTTTGCTGTATCGGATTTCTTAGAGTTGAAAAGGCTTATTCTCCTTATATATAATTTTAAACCTCTTGGGATCAGATTTGATTCTAATTTTATGGTTCATGCTTTGAGGTTTTGGGATATTGGTTCATGCTTGCAGGTTTTTTTTACTTTATCAAGGGATTTCTCTGTTGGTTATATGCTTTTTGTATGGTTCATGTGTATGTACTTATATATTCTGGTATGCACAACATGAGTTTCATTAAATGCTTACTTTTATTTTGTTAGGAAAGTATTTTTTTTGTACTCTATTGCCATGTTTAGGAATCATAATGTTTGGATTTTGTTTTTATTGGTTGTTGTGTGGTGATATAATTGGTACATAAATTTAAGTGCACTGCTATAAGCCAGATATTAGGTCAGTATGATTGGTTTTGATATGCTTGGTTTTCATGATTGTTATGCTTGAACATGGTTAATATTGAATATTGTCTCTTACAATTTTTTTGATAGTGAATCATGGTATTCTGGATGGATATTTGCATCCATTTTCTTAACAACAATATAGTAAGGACTACTATGTATCGATTTCAGTCTTTTATTTTGTGCAGTGAATATTTAGATGGAATCGAATTGTTGTTTTATGATCTCATTTTAACACCGTGGTTAGGTTGCAGGAGCATTTGGTGGTTGTTCGCTTTGGTTTGTTTTGTTACAGGGCTGTTTGTAAGTTCTTTTAATAGCCTATTTTCTCATGGCATTGCCTGAAATCCTGAAATCCAGGAAAACAAAATCTTTTTCTTGAAATCCAGGAAAACAAGATACTAAAGTTCAAAGTCTTGACATTTTAGTGTGATGATTTTAATCTTTATATCAAAGCAATACTTTTTAGTCAGTGTTCAGAACTTTAATTGGAAAATAACTTGCAGAATCATATTAGAGTAGTGAATTTTTACAAATACACTCGGAAACTGTTTATCATAGTGTTTATCTTCCTTATTATTTGTTTGTCACAGATTTATTCATTAACTAAAACTTTCAGGTGGTATTAAAATTGCCAACACATCTTAAGTCTACTAACTAAAATTTTTTAATATACTACAATCATATTAATCTCATTGACTTTATTTTTGCCACTTTTATGGCAGGTGTTTATACTTTCAGTACCTTACAACAGTTGTTGCTTAAAGGTAATTTTGTTCCCCTCCTAAGTTTACTAATATAAATATATTGTTATATTGACATAGTAGTAGTTGAAACTATTCATATAGACCTATTCCTTAATGGTAATATTACAACACCAAAATTATAAGAGGTAATATTTAAAATCTTACAAGTAGTAGTTGAAACCATATGAGGTTCTTAGAAACTCCAGCACCAAAATCTACTCGAAAGTACTCGAACATCATAACAGGTACAGGTAACAATAGCCATAAGCATGGGTAAAATTTTATTAGATTATCTAAGATGAGTATGATTTTATAATCGTTTGTTTAAGACTGCAGCACATATAATCAAAACAATGAATCTATAGTTAATACTTTTGTTTAGTTGACTTGCTTAAATTCATAGCCTATATTTCTATTTGCATCTTTCAGATAGATTGGAGGTCATTAAATGTAAAACAAACAACGTCGTCAAGTTCAAATGATGACCATCTGTTGCTGACCACTTACTTATATTTCAACAACATTGGACCTCACTCTTTTATGTTACTCCATGCTACATAATTTTGGATATTTGAATGTAATCAGTAATTTATATGATTACTTAAAAGGCTAATTCCTTAGCACAGTATATATTTGCTTCATTATCATTTGATGCATCTTAATTTTCATCCACACTGACACTATTAATACTTGCAGGTGAAGACCCATTGTCATCAAAGAAATTGAAGGAAAAAATGCTTGAAAAAAAAAGGCCAAGTCTTTTGAAGTAGTAGAAGTGAAACTACATGGACTCCTATACATAAAGTCATACAAAACTCACTCATAGACTACATGTTTCTTGGTTGAAGCCATGCCACTATGCTTTTGTAAATCACTTGCAACCTCAACAGTATCTATATTTTATGAATCAGGTATCTATATTTTATAAATCAGTAGATAGCATGTCTATCAAGAATATTTTTGATCCAAGCCATGAATATGACTACAATTTCATGCACTTACAGTATTAAAACCAAGCAAAAATCCACTCTCATTGCACACAAAGTAGTGACCCGCCGCAGATTCAACAGACTGAAGCCACAAACAAAGAAATTGCATAAGACATACAGAAAACACCAACAGCAACAGTCCAAAAGAGCACCAACCTCAACATTCCAAATGAGCACCAACCTCAATGGAAGGGTCATTCAATGGATAAAGTCTTTCTTTAGTCCGCACTCTTCACAAATGCAAGGGTCATTCAAATATACCTCCACACGTTCTACAAAACATCCATACGGTCATAGGTAAGCAGGCACTCTTATTTCTGTACCTGCCTCACCATGTCTTTAGCCATGGTCAACTTTATGTGGCCTTCTCATGCGCAACTTCCCCAAGGTCCCTGAAGGTCTTGGTTGTGCTGCAGGACAACCACGCCACAAACACAACACAAAATATATTTTTTTCAGACTTCGTAGACGAAATATCCGAAACTGAGGTGCCTATTTGCCTATTTGCCATTATCTTCTTCATTGCATGTCATTGACAAGAAATAGGCTAGGTCAGTAGTTATATTGTTGTGCTCAATTTACAGGTGTGGCGCATCAGCATGTTCTGGTGCCTAAAAAAAATATTAGCCAGTGACAGGGTAGTTCCATCGTCGGATTATATATCATTGTCTTTAAAGGGTCAATGTTTGTTGTTATATGTAAACAGTGTATATATGTGTGGTTATTCAGGCAGGTACACACACTTAGGTTATTTAACTAACCACCGTCTTCAATATCATTATGTTTCTATGTTTCCTGCAGAGGCATAATGGCAGATGAACACAGAATCGCCAACATACAGGTTGCAAGGGGGCCTATCCCAATCGAGTTCAGGGTCATACACAAATGGAAACCATTTGCCAACGGAACCAAAATTGCATACTTGCTGGTCGACAAGCATGTAAGTTACATTAAAAATATTTTATAGACAGAATACAATTTTTTTATTCCTGTTTATTATGTTTCTAATGTTTGTTTTGCCCCGGTGAGCCTGCAAATTTTCCGTTTCTTATTCGTTGGCACATAAGCAGTTCCAACTGGATAATTGGGCAGGCACGTGATTTATTTTATCAACTATGAACTTATGATGTGTTTACACATTCTGATCTTTGGTCTTTCCTTATATTAATTAATATAATTACATGATTGCCTTGATGAATGTGTTAAAGAAGCTTACATCATAAATTTCATATATCGTTCAGTGCTTATTGTTGTTTGAATATATATATATATATATATATATAATATATATATATATATATATAGCATCTTAACAACTATGCTTCCCGATTAAGTAACACCAAATGATGGACATTCTTTTTCTTAAAATCGTAAATATTTAATTTGTTAATTCATATATTCAGGTGTAAATGTTCCTGTTGTTGGTGGTCAAGCTGGTGTTACCATTCTGCCTTTGTTTCCTCATATATTCTTTTGGTTAATTTTATACATTTTAGTTGCATAGAGTGTCATCGAATATGGTGTTTTATGTCTCGAATATGGTGGTTTATGTTGCTGATGAATGCTTCTAAATGCAAAGTGTACCTAGCTGTGCAAAAAGAGTGACTAAAACAGGAACATCTCAGTTTGTCTTGTGCACAAAGTGCAACCAAAACAGGGGCATCCGGTTTCAAAGTCTAATAGAAAGGAGTTTCAGGTCATCAAAGGATATGGTAGAAGAGGTAATCACATATTTGCTTCAATTTCTTCTACTATTTATGTTTAGCGATTCAGGAAAGAGGTTATAAGCCAGCAATTTATTGTGCTTTCTATGAGCACTTAGAAATCAACATTTTATTCTACTTATGTTTTGTGAATCAGGAAGGAGGAACGGACATGCTACTTCAACAAGGGACGAACATTTTTATTATTGGTTTGCTACCATTCATGTTAATTATTGTAACTTTCTCCTTAGTTTTTTTTGTTATCATCCATGTTAAATGACACTTGAGGTGATCCGTGTAAGTAAACATTTTATTTGTGCCTATTGATTTAGAAATGTAAATTATTTAGTGGAATTGCAAACTCTTACGAAATTCACATAGATAATAGTGAACAACAACTCCTAATGTCATTTCCTCTAAAGGAGAAAGTCGAAGCATGTTTTTGAATTACTACTGCCATACGCTATTCTAATAACTTTTTCAGATATTTTCTTAAATTACCGCAGCAACGCGCGGTCGATCTCTAGTTATAGATATGATAAATGGTGGCTTTATTGTAAATTTATAACTATTGCAATGGTATATGTTGAAGATAATACATAGCTTGTTTTATATGAAGACATTTGATGTCAATACATTAGAATGTCAATAGTCTTGAAAATTAAAGGCTATGAAAATTGAATACCTTACTATTATCCACTTGTCATTCAGACTAAATTAAAAAGAGGTATGACCATCATAGAAAGGTAATACTAACAAACTTATCATGGGTGAATTCATTTAAGATTGTAAGACTTCAAGTCTATATGTGAGTATAACTCGACGATATATAAAAATCACCTCACAATTGGTTTTATGCTGTGAATATATTGCTAAAGGAGATGTTGAAAAAATAGAACATCATCCATATTTCACACCTCAAATTAATATCATGTGTACTTGTGGCCGAGCAAAATAATGAGCATGTGGGCATGTGGCAACATATAAATATTATGACCAAAGTGGAAGCCATGGTTATGGTCTTCTTATATAATGACGAAAGTAAAAGTTGTGGTTATGGTCATGGATATGATAACAAAATAAAGAGATTATCATGGTGTTTGGATTAAAGACACAATGTCCTCATGATGTTATTCTAAATTTTATCACTTACTATATAGCTAGTAAAGTAATGAATATAATAACTAAACCAAAGTTATGGTTTATTATTAAATTTGTCTGCTTGGCTAGTTAAACATACGCTAATTCATAGATCCTTGGGCTTTGATTACCAAGGAATAGAGACTTTTACTAATTGATCTTAAACTTAGATCATTATAAAAGATCAATTTGTTAATTTATCGTGATATAATATCTAATCTCGTTATCGATTTACAAAAGGTCATAATATTTAAGACCTATAAGTCTTGCATGACTCGGACATACAATTACTTCTCAATTGATTTTAAGTAAAGAGAAGAGTATTTATGAGAAATTATCGGGAAAACAATTTACATTTGTCACACCTCAAGTATGCTCGTGAAGTAGCAATATTATTATGAAAAGGTGTAAATGGATTCTTTATTCGTATGTCTGAAAAAATAATGAAAACTCATGAAACTAGCTTGGTTTTATTCCATTCCTTGAAATGAACATGAATTTATATTCATGGATGTA
>JBCNJP010000003.1:61756643-61793043 GCA_039602395.1 Deinandra increscens subsp. villosa | reverse complement strand
TAGAAACTGCTAGTGGGCAGGAGATTAGCATTCCTGAAATTGTTAGATGTTGCTAACTAAGAATAGATGATGCTTTATTTGATCTTGAATTGTTACCCATGGCCTTGAGTGAATTTGATATTGTACTTGTTATGGATTGGTTGACCCGCTATCGGGCCAAGATCCACTGTGATAAGAAGGTTGTGGAAGTAGAGTCGTCAGAGGGAAAGGTGCACACTATCATTGGAGATCGCCAAGCACGACCTTTAAATTTAATCTCAATGCTTAGAGCGGAAAAATATATGAGGAAACGATGCCAATCTTTCTTGGCTAACTTAGTAGAATTCCCACGAGAAGAAAAGGTTGAAGACGTACCCGTTGTCTCCGAGTTTCTCGATGTGTTTCCCGAAGAACTTCCGGGACTGCCACCAAAGAGGCAAGCGGAATTCCAAATTGAGCTTACACCAGGGATGACACCGATAGCTAAAGCGCCTTATCTCCTTGCACCATTGGAGATGCAAGAACTTAAGAGTCAGCTGCAAGACCTTCTGGATAAAGGATTTATCCGGCCTAGTTCATCCCCATGGGGAGCTCCCGTTTTGTTTGTAAAATAAAGGATGGCTCTTTGCGTATGTGCATTGGACTACCGTGATCTCAACAAGGTAACGATCAAGAATAGATACCCACTTCCTCGCATAGATGATTTGTTTGACCAGCTCCAAGGGGTTAGTTACTTCTCAACGATCGACTTAAGATCTGGATATCACCAAGTGAGAGTTAGAGAAAAAGATGTTCCATGAACTGCTTTTAGGACAAGATATGGGCACTATGAGTTCACCGTGATGCCGTTTGGATTGACAAACGCCCCTGCAGTCTTTATGGATTTAATGAATCGAGTGTGTAAGCCTTACCTCGATAAGTTTGTGATAGTGTTCATAGATGACATCATGATATATTCACGAACGAGGAAGGAGCATGAAGGACAACTTAGGAAGATTTTAGAGGTATTAAGGTTTGAGAAACTTTATGCTAAATTTTCTAAGTGTGAGTTTTGGCTTAGAGAAGTACAGTTTCTAGGAAACATTGTAAGCAGTGCTGGAATTTAGATAGATCCTGCTAAGGTTGAAGCGGTAATGAACTGGGAGCAGCCTAAGTCTCCGACAGAAATTAAAAGATTCTTCGGTTTAGCCGGTTACTATAGGCGATTCATACAGGATTTATCTAAGATTGCGACACCATTAACCGCGTTAACTCAGAAGAATGCAAAGTGGGATTGGAAGCAGAAGCACACTGATGCGTTTGAGCTTCTAAAGAAGAAATTGAGCACCGCTCCTATTCTTTCCTTACCTGAATGAACATAAGACTTTGTTGTTTACTGTGATGTATCGATCAACGGGTTAGAATTCGTGCTGATGCAGCAAAAAAAGTGATCGCCTATGCATCAAGGCAACTAAAGACGCATGAGAAGAATTACACTACGCATGATCTGGAACTCGGTGCGGTAGTGTTTGCCCTAAAGATTTGGAGGCACTACCTCTATGGCACCAAGTTTGTGGTGTTCTCAGATCACAAGAGTCTTCAACATTTGTTCAATCAGAAGGAATTAAACATGCGTTAAAGACGTTGGATGGAAGTGTTAAGTGATTAGGAATGTGAGATAAAGTATCATCCCGGGAAAGCCAACGTAGTAGCAGACGCATTAAGTAGAAAGGAAAGAACCAAGCCTCTGAGGGTTCGTGCAATGAGAATAGATGTGCGTGCTGATCTGATCGATGAAATTTTGAAAGCTCAGAAGGACCAAATAACCGACCCAGAAGTGAATAGAAAAAAAGAAATGATGACCATCGTGGGTCGCCTTACCAAGGGACCCGATGGTATCCTTAGATTGGGAAATAGAACTTAGGTGCCAAAGGGAGATGGTCTCTGTGAAACGATCCTTCGTGAAGCGCATAAGTCTAAGTATATGATGCACCCTGGTAATGAAAAGATGTACCAGAACTTGAGACCCCACTATTGGTGGCCGGGGATGAAGATAGCAATTGCCGAGTATGTTGGGAAATGCCATACGTGTTTACAGGTAAAAGCTGAGCATCAGAAGCCCGCTGGTTTACTTCAACCTTTAGAAATACCCGAGTGGAAATGGGACATGGTGACTATGGATTTTGTAACTAAGCTTTCCAAAACTAGGAGTGGTAATGATGTTATTTGGGTAATCATGGATCGGTTAACCAAGTCAGCTCACTTTTTTCCGATTAAGGAAACTTATCCCACGGAACAATTAGCCAAGATTTATGTAAATGAAATTGTGTCAAGGCATGGAGTTCCATTATCAATTGTGTTTGATAGAGATGGCCGATTCACTTCCCATTTTTGGCTAAGTCTTCAGGAAGCGTTGGGAACTAAAGTGAGATTGAGTACGGCATATCGTCCGCAAATGGATGGGCAAAGTGAAAGAACCATCCAAACCTTAGAGGACATGCTGAGAGCATGTGTGATGGAATTCGGTGGCAGTTGGGATACCCACTTACCGTTGGTATAGTTTTCATATAATAATAGTTATCATTCTAGTATAAAAATGGCGCCATTTGAAGCTCTATATGGCAGGAAATGTAGAGTCCCGTTGTGTTGGTCTGAAGTTGGAGAAGGGTAACTTACAGGACCAGAGTTGGTTATGGCTACGAATGATAAGGTCCGAGAAATTCGAGAAAAGCTTAATTTCACACAGGATCGGCAGAAGTGTTATGCCGATCGTCGTCGTAGGCCATTGGAATTCAAGGAAGGAGATATGGTAATGCTGAAAATATCCCCTTGGAAGGGATTACTCGGTTTGGAAAGAGAGGGAAGTTAAGTCCTCGTTACATTGGACCCTTCAAGATTATATCCAAAGTTGGCAAGGTGGCCTAATAACTGGATTGTTCTGAAGAACTCAGTGGAGTTCACGAAGTGTTTCACGTATCAAACCTGCGCAAATGTATGGTTGATGAAGCCCTAACTACTCCGCTGAAAGAAATTCGCGTGGATGAGAAATTAAACTTCACAGAAAGGCCGGTTGAGATTGTTGAGAGAATTGTCAAGAAGTTACGCAGAAAGAAGATTCCAATGGTAAAGGTTAAATGGGATGCTCGGCGTGGACCCGAGCATACTTGGGAATTGGAGGCGGACATGCGTAGGAAATACCCGCACCTTTGTGAGCTTAAGTGAATTCCAGGACGGAATTCTTTTTAGGGGGGGGGGGGATGTAACAACTATGGTAAAACCCTCGAGCTTGGAATATAAAATCTCAAGAAAAATAAAGAAATTTTTTTTCTGGAAGGCATGAGGACCGCATGCCCTCTCTGGTCCAACCTCTCGTGATTCTCATGACCCGTCGGGTCGCTGGGTCAGGATCCGCATGTTTTTACCCCATGAGGACCGAATGGGGGTATGTTTGTGCAGCTCTCGCGGTCCTCATCGACGCCCAGCACTATAAAAACAAGTTTTGCTCATTTCTGCTCATTTGCACGAGATTTTCCTCCAAGTTCTCTCCACTCTCCTCCTCTACTTCGCCTGAGACGTCAAATTCCGGCCAAGGGAAGTCCGGTGGTCGAAGTTCATGCCCTTTGGAGCTCTAGGAGTGTTCGAGTATGTCCCTAGTTGCTTTGTTTCTTCATATTCGTGCATCATTGTTGTGAACCCTCCCTGATCAGAGCTTGTTGATGTTCCAGAAGTGGATACATGTGCGATCAGGAGTGATCAGAGGCACTAGGAGCAAGATTGGAGGCGTTTCGTGGTAAGTTCATGTTCGGTTTTGTGTTCTGTTGAGTTTTATCAAATTTTTGGATGATCCATCACTCATTCTACGTCTTGATGATCCATACAAGGGATATTCGAGCTTATGGAAGTTATTTAGAGATTGAGAAAGTGAAACACCTGGTTTAGAGGCATTGTACAAGTTTTTCTACACAAGGTACAAGTCCTTTATGTATGCATGTGTATTTTCGGGTTTGTTGATGCTTCTGGAATATTTGGCCTGGGAAACCCACCATCTCAGTAACAAGATTGTCACATTAGAGGAGATTGGTAATCGGGTGGAGGCGGTGTTTGTAGTTTTGTGTTAAAAAACCCGAAAACCGAGTTATATGGACTTTTGTCAAGTGATTGTGAAAACCCAGAGATTCCAGTAGCATATGGTTGTTAAAATGAGTTAAGATCAGTCCTTTGTTGGTAAATAATGAGTTGGAATGGGTGGAAATTATAAAAACCCGCTTGTAAAATGAGTTCGGATAATATTCGGATCAAACCAGGACTTATAACGGGAGTTTGACACGGCCTGGAGGCCTAAGAATTTATATTTTGGCTACTGGAAATGTTGGGAATAAAACCCCGTTGTCGAAACGAACAAAAATCAAATTTTGTGAAAAATTTACTAAATGACAAAATAGTCGATAAGGACCGCATGGGTTTTGTTTGTTGGTTTGCTCGCGGTCCTCATAGCCTGGAAAGTCAACATGGTATGTTGACCATCCATGAGGACCGCATGGGATGTTTTTCTGGTTTGCTCGCGGTTCTCATGTGTCCCTGGACAGTTTCATTGTTTTGTTTTGTATTGTGTTTTGGGAAATATCGAGCGACCCGGTTTGGTTATTTTCACGAGTATGGGCATGTTAGTTTCTAGTAAAGATATTTCACTTCCCGGTTGGGGCCCTATGATCTCCTCGGGTGTTTGTTGTCTGATCAGTATGTTTCCGAGAGTGTTGTTAAACCTCTCATTTGGTTAGTTATTGTTGCTACAAATTGCTTAAGCGTTTATAGTTGCGGATAGATTCTAATATAACTATGCATATATCATTATAATAGACTTGCCACTGTGATACACTTGGACGTTTGGATTCTCGTGCCCTGTGACATTTGTTTAATCCACCGCTTGTTCATCTGTGAGTTGATAGATTTTCCCCTACTTTACCTTTTTAACGTTTTGGGGTGTACATGAACCATGCCAAACTATTGCTTGTTTGTTTGTTACTATGCTTAGGTATTTTGTTACCGTGTTATAAATTTAAACTCACATGTTACGAGACGTTCATGTTAATTAGTATGGTTAATTTGGGCCTTAGTGTTAGGCCACAAAGATATATATTGCACTAATACAGCTGTAGAGGTAGATCAAGGTGTCTCATACCCGTTTGTTGGATCCATTAGGGGTCGGGTGATGACGTATATTCCTAGTCCACAAAGGGAGGCGTGCGGCTGTAGGATCGTACCCCAGAGTGTTGGTTTAACCATAGGAACTTATAACAGGCACAATATTGTTACTGGATTTGTGGAAACTTGGATTTGAGTCAAACGCGCTACGACTCACCAACAAAGTTTGTTGTTGACGTATTTTTGGTTCATGTGCAGGTAAGTAAAGCTTTGGGTGGATGTCACGTTTGGATGTTAGGGACGAGTTGGGTTTTGTACCCGTTGGGGTTGATTTGGTTGATTATGGGATTTGTTCCCCGTCATGACTATCCTTTGTTATTGTTGTCTTTTCCTTTGAATGTGTTGGTAGCCTTAGGTTTTGCCTGGGCGTAGACTAATGTGTATTACTTAAGACTTAACATATTAAGTCCATTATGGTTTGTATTTGATTTTTATTGGACGGGTCGTCCGTTTGGGTGTGCATCATACCAAATAAACCCCTCATACATGTGATATCCATTAATAGGTTTAAAAATAAATCGCACCCTAAATCTTATAGTTGTGTTATCTTTAGATTTAAAGAAAAAAACAACATTTTATAACTTTTTTTTAATTATATGATGCACATGTGCATCGTTTTTTTTTAAATATTTTATTCCAGAATTAAAGATAACATCATTCTAAGACTTCTGGTGCAAATTTTATGAAAAATCATTAACGTATGAAAAAGTTACGTGGGTTTTAATATGTGTTTTCGCAGTATTCACAAAAAGATGTGTTTTCGCATGATCCTAACCCTACATATATATATATATATATATATATATATATATATATATATATATATATAGGGTTAAGTTCAATGGAAAACTAAGTTTTATTTGGAAAACTAGAAAACCAAAGGAAAATTATATTAAATGAAGGCTATTTAGGTAATTTTGGTGCTTCTTTTTTTAAAAAAAGAAATTTCGTGTCTATCCACCTAATGGCCACCCAACGACCTTAAAAAAAACTTAAAAAAGAACGTTCTCTTTTTTTTTGGGTTCGTCCGACTATGTTGCATATATGCAACGTATGAATCATACAATGTTACATATATGCAAAATGTTATGTTGCATATAGTTAACGTATACAACACACTATGTTGCATATATATAACATAGTCGAACAGACAAGATGAACAAAAAAATGTTATTATTATTATTATTTTATTTTTTGCTTTTTTTATAAAGTTATCATGTGTATATTTGTGTAATTAAAAAAATGAAATAAAAAAGAATGTCAAATTACCCAAATAGGCTTCATTTAATATAATTTTCCTTTGGTTTTCCAGTTTTCCAAATAAAAGTAGTTTTCCAATAAACCTTACCCTATATATATATATATATATAGGGAATGGATATAATGAAAACACTTCTGAGTTGTAAAAAACCTTGAAAACCCTATATGGCCATTGATCTTGGCAATGGATGGATGAGATCAATCTACTTCTTTATTTATTTATTTTCCATTTATTTAAATTGGATAAAAGAGCAAAAGAGCAAGATAGTAATCTTACATACCATTTCTCGTATCCACATTTTTCAACTTCCAATATAATGATTGAATTTCTCTATCCTACTTTTTCAACTCTCAAGACATCAAACATGACACAAATCTCTTTCTCTCTCAATTTTTTTCAACTTGTAAGACACTAATTATTACTATATCTCCAACTTTTTTAAATTCAAACTTTTTACTTTCCAAGATACGTATTGTATATATGTAAAACAAAGTATTAGTGCTATTGAACATTATGCTCAGAGCATTATACATATGTAAATTATCTAAACATATTTACAAAAAAAAATTAACAAATATATTTTATTATCGTGTAAATACAATTACAACAACATTAAAAAAAATTAATTAAAAACTTTTTAACAACCTAACAAAAATATATAAAAGCTATCAAAAGTATATAAAAGCTAGTTGTTTTTGAGTTCTTGATAATCATTTTCATCTTTGACACAAAATCTTGTAACCTACGAAGAAAAAAAGTTCATCAGTTCATATACGTAAATATCACAGCATGTTACATATGTAAATTCAAGTAATTTACTAATTTACATAGATAGATATTCGTCTAAGTTTACGTATGTAGCACAAGTCATTTACATATGTTAATTTAATAATAAATGGAGATTTAACATATGTAAAATAAAAGTATTATTGCTATTAAACATTATGCTCACAACATTATACATATGTAATTTATCTAGACAAGTATACCAAAAAATAACAAATATATTTTATTAACCATTGCAACAACATTTAAAAAATAATAAAAATATAATAACATAACAAATATATATGACAAACTAACAAAAATATATAAAAACTAATTGTTCTTTAGTTCTTAATGATCATCTTCATATTTGACACAAAATTTCGTAACCTACGAAGAAAACAAGTTTATTAGTTCATATACATAAACATCATAGTATATTACATATGTAAATTCAAGTAATTTACATATGCAAATTCAAGTAATTTACATATGTAATTCAAGTAATTTACATATGTAAATTCAAGAAAAAAAATTAATCTGTTTATATACGTAAAACATCACAACATGTTACATATATAAATTCAAGTAACTTACATATGTAAATCCAAATAAATTACATGTGTAAAGCAAGTTACATATCTACATTTATATATATAATGAGATGTAACATTATACAAACGTAAATTTACATATAACATATGTAAATTTAAGTAATTTACATATTACAAAAGCTAGTTGTTTTTGAGTTCTTGATAATCATTTTCATCTTTGACACAAAATCTCGTAACCTACGAAGAAAACAAGTTCATGAGTTCATATACGTAAACATCACAACATGTTACATATGTAAATTTAAGTAATTTACATATGTAAATTCAATTAATTTACATATGTAAATTCAAGTAAAGTAATTCAAGTATAAATTCAATTAATTTACATATGTAATTTCAATAAAAAAAAGCTAATCAGTTCATATACATAAACATCACAAACATGTAACATATGAAATTCAAGTAATTTACATATGTACATCCAAGTAATTTACATACGTAGATTTCGTCTAATTTACGTATGTAGCACAAGTAATTTACATATGTAATTTTAATAATATATGGAGATTTAACATATGTAAAAAATATTAGTGCTATTAAACATAATGCTCACAACATTATACATATGTAAATTATCTAGACAGATATACTAAAAAATAACAAATATATTTTATTAACATATAAGTAACCATACAATAACATTTAAAAAATAATAAAAAAGAAATATGACAACATAACAAAAATACATTAAATCTAACAAAAATATATAAAAACTAATTATTCTTGAGTTCTTGATAAGCAGATTCATCTTTCACACAAAATCCCGTGACCTAGGAAGAAAACAAGTTCATCATTTCATATATGTTGGGAGATATGAAATATGTGGGTAATAAATCTTGTATCCGTTGGGAGATATGAAACAAGAAAATGCTTCAGTTGTTCAAACAGGACAACATTACTAGATGAAGAACCCTCATTGTTGACATTGTCTTGAATATTAGGATCTCCATCTGAAGCTTCTGAATAAAACATATGTAAGTACATATAAAACTGTTGGGGGGGGGGGGGGGAAACATTCAGAAAAAGGAAGGTTAAAAAGAAAAAACTCCTAACATACCTTCATAAGATTGTCCATTGTTGATATTAAAATCATTGGATGATTCCATACAATGCAAATGGTCTTCCAAATTGTGAGGAAACTGATGTTGAGGAGATGACATTAAATTCAAAGGTTGTATTTTTTGAATTTTTAAGGTTTCTTGAAGTGCATTAATGGAGTTAATGGGTGTTCTTGATATGAAGAAGAAGAAGAAGAAGAATTAAAGGATAAAGGTAAATGAAAAGTGAAAAAAAGAAAAAGATGGAGGGGTGGTTATCTAGGAAGAAAAGATGATGGGATGAGACATTGAGAACACAAAAGTCATGATTGATGGAAGAATGATGAAAATACAATCTTACCCTTTTGCTAAAGACAAATTAGAGTGAGGTGGATAGGCTAACAACCCTTGGATGGGTTTTCAAAGATTTCACAACTCAAGTGGGTTTTCACTCTATACTTTTGTTGGAACATCCAGATATTCCAGAACGGTTCGTTAACTGATTAAAGATGATGACTTTCAATGTATTGCATATTGTAAGTATTTTGAGCGGTTCAAGTCCAAGAAACGCAAAGATTTCAAGGATTTACGTATTTACCGAGTTCGAAGTTATTGACGAGACGAGAAAAATATTTTAGAGGCGAGATCGAATTTACCGAGGCTGGACTGTAGCGCGTTAGGGAATATTTAAAAAAAATTATTTTAAATTCTTTAATCCATTTTTATTAATAGAATTATAGTGGATGTTGACATCAACATGATGTCATGGTGACATCATCACCATCCTCTTTCTTTTGGACGTGAGCTACCAGAGAAACCCATTGAAATCTGATCTCCACAAATCAGCAATCCGGCAACCAAAAAAATCGTCCTTATCGGACTTGATTTACACCTTGAGGACTTCTGTAATGCATCAAATACACTAAGAAGAACATTTTAAGGCTTAGCGTACTTGTTTGACAACCCTTAGCGGACTTCTCGGTTTGTTCCTAGCGGACTCGTCTCCGGCATGACCTTAGCGTACTTGTCTCGAGGTCTTAGCGAACTTCTCGTGGTCCTAGCGAACTTCTCATGGTCTTAGCGGACTTGTTTGGGTCTAGCGGACTTGTGGGGCGTTTTCCGGGTTTCCGAGTCGGTGCGTATCGGTGAACAAACCAAGTCATGTTGTGATCGTGATCTCGTTATGAACTCGATGGTGCAATCGGTTTTGTGTTTCGTCAAGTATGTCGACCGGAATATGGCCTGGAAGTGTCGCCGGTGATGGTTGTGTATTTCCTGGTTCTCGTCGGAATTGAGAGAGAGAAAGAATACCTCTTTGTAATAGATGGTGATGACGTGTCGGAGATTCATTGGACTTCATGGTCAAGCTTACAAAATCAACCAATGTTTACTATTTTGTCGTGACCTACTGTTGATTTATATTCGATTGAATTTCATGGAACCCAGCATACACATTCTTCTTATTTATTTGTGTGGATTCACAATAGAATTTAATGGTTTATCGACCTTAACAAAATTAACAGTTAACATTGTTAATTTAGTTAAGTGTTTAGTCAAATGTTCGGTTGCTCGGTTTCTATTTAATTAATTCCAAGGCGCCAACAGACCGTCAAAGTTATTTATTTCGAGATAGTCACAAATATTATTCGTCGTCAACGTCAACTTCAATATAACTCAAGCGGCACGGAAGTCGAGATTTAGCCGAATCGGCTCGGGCGCGTCGTTACCTCAAATTGCTCATTTGATTTTTATTTAGTTTCTCTTGATGTAATTGTTTATATAAATAGTGGACTTATTTGAGAAAGAGAGTTAAGGATTTGTAGAATTGGTGAGGTTAGCTAAGTGTGTGTTTTTCATGGTGTAAACCCCAATTCTCTCCAAACACTTGTAATCTCTCCTTTGTAAACTTGAATATAGCAATAAACATCAAGATTTTTATATCGTGTTCTTCGTGTTCATCATTTGATATTCGTTCGAGCTTCTTGATCGACCTAGATTCCGCACCCGGTTGGTCTCGTACTTGTGAGATTCTCGGATCTAAGAGGACCTAACACATGGTATCAGAGCTTTCGGTATGAACAAAACCCTTTTTGTTCTTGAGGATTTTGCAAGATTTAGCTCGTTTTGGTGGAGTTTTTGAAGATCGAAGGTTGCTTCTTGAGTGGAAACAACATTTGGAAGCTGATTTCATCCTTAGATTCATCATCAGAGATCATTTTCATCATTTTTGGCTGTTTTTGTTCAAAAACGGGAAGAACACTTCAAGAACATAAAGTCATTGTTCTTCATTTTTGGAGTTGATTTGCTGAGATTTGGGTGTTGCTACAGTTTTGAGTATTGATCTACATCATCACACGAAGCTATTGGTGCATTCAAATCATCATTTGAAGAAAATTGGTTGTTCATCATCATCTCAGTTCATGATCAGTACGTTGTTCATCACAGGTTCAAATTTGAATCATTTTTTGAGGTTGTTTTGGGTAAAATTGATAATTTTCGCTGGTTAGTGACCTAAAACTAAAATCATTTAAGCAATCCAATCTCATTTTCATCAGGTTTTGAATCCGTGTTAAGCAAATTAGTGGATTTTTTAAAGTTTTCTTAAACTCACTTTTTGATCGAATTGGAGGTGTTAGACTCAGATTTGGATGTTGGTATAGTTTTCACTTTTGATCTAGACCATATTCCTAATCTATTGGTGCATTCGTTTCACTAATTTGAACAACTTTGATTTTCATCAAATTTTTACTTGAAGAACTTGGCTGATTTTTTTAAAAATTTTGCATGTTTTGCTTGTTTGACTTAATTTGTGTGTGTTTGAGTGTGTTACAGGTTTGTGAATTGATTCTAGATATATTCTAAAACTTTCAGAGACATTCAAACTCCATTTTCTTCAAATTTGCAAGTTACTAAAAATTTCAAGTTTACTAAATTTTTATGGATTTTTCAAGTGTTAATAGACCTGGATCACTCAATTCTGATTCCAAAGATCAGAATATTGGTCATGAGTTGATTAAGGTTGGGAAAATCATTGATTAGACCTTGAATGATCCTCATGTAATCATTGCTAGATATGTTTATGATCGAATAGCTCAAGTTCCTGAATTACCACCTCATGTGAAAACTGAAGCTTGTACTAATGAATGTCTTGAACTTATTAAGAGTTATAGACAACATAATCAAGTTTTAGCTGATAAACTTAATGCTAATGACCAAAAGGAAGATGGCTTTTTAACTTATATCAAGTCACTAGAGGAGATGAATCAGAAATGTTTTGAAAATGAAAGATTTTTGAAAAATCGAGTTATTGATCTAGAATAGGCATTGACTGATGCTAAACAAGCGTTGACCAATGCTAGAAATGATTACAACCAAGTCAAAAATGAGATTGATAGGTTGAGATGGGCCAAGAATTACTTTAGTAGCATGTTTAACAGCTCAAGTAATCCTGCATCTCCCTTAAATCACAATCATGACTCGGTACCAGGTATCATTAAGAAAAACATCCCAAGTGCTGCCATACCTCATCTTGTTTCTGCTTGTGATAACCAGTTAAATGATACACCTGTTACTAATGCCTCGTGCAAGTTTACTAGTGTTTCTATTGACAGGAACTCTGAGCAAAGATGCAAAATAAAGTCGACCTGCTAGATACAATAGAAGATGAGAAACCTGGAATCTCATTCAATGCCAAAGCTAGCAAAGTCAAAAAGAAAAAGAAAAAGAAGAATAAACACTCCTCTTCTAAGTTTGATGATAGAGAGATTGGGCTTGATCCACTTAGGTTGCACAAACACTTTGTCAAAGCCGGTCAAGCTTAAGCAAATATAAAGGAAACTTCCAATCTACAAGTTAAACAGGATGTAAACGACAAAGTCAATGTTACCACTAAAGTCAAACCTTCAAAACACAAGAAGAAAGTCTCAAAGAAATCTCAAGTGAACTAGAATGTAGAGTCTGACGGATCAAACAACCTTGAGGCTCAGTAATCTGATGATTATCACCTGATTGAAGATCTGAACAGACTTAGTGTTGAAGACACTGACTTGCAAGTGAAAAAGCTGAATGTGCAAAATGAGGAAGCCAGATCAAAAATGCATCGAGCTGCCTCCACTTCAGCCCGATTTGAAAACCAAACTCATGATCAATTTTATGGTTTTTCAAATCAATTTAGACTTGTTGGTTGTCATTTTTGTGGGCAACTTGGACATACTGGTTGGGTTTGCGGCTACAATCCCTACTACCAGTACTATCACCAACCAACATTCGGTCAACACATGGGATGGAATTTCACTCATAATCCTTTGTATGGTTATGATCACTATGATAGTGGTTATGGATTTTTCAAACCGTGGTCATCTGGAGTGTAGGACACCATATTTGAAGGAAACTGCCCCTGAACCGTCATCATTTGAGCAAGCACAAACCAATTTAATAAATGCTCAAAGGATGACTCGTTCTAAAAGAAAGAAGTGCAAACAAGTTTGGGTTCCCAAAACACCATCGGTTGAGCCCAAAGTTGTTTCAAACGAATCGACCCTCAATGCAAAAGATCCAACTCCATGAGTTGTGTCTACATTGGAATAAAAATTTTCATTTTTCAGGAGACGCCAAATATGGGAGACGTAAGTAAAACTGAGGAAGTTCTCCTTTTTTATAAAAAAACAAAAAAAAAATGAAAAACCCAAAAACCTTGAAACTAAAATTTTATCAAATTCGGGCATTGTTTGAGGGGGAATTCGTTGAATTCTGGTCACTCTATTTGATTTGATATATCTTGTGAAGTTTATTGTGTTTATCTTGATTAAGTGCAGGAATAAATCGAGTTTTTGCTAAAAATGTTTTGTAAAGCATCAAACGAGGGGGAATAATCACTTTCTTGTCTTTTCTCCATGATCGTGTCGTTTGAAGCCTTACAAAAGAGTTTTGCTGATCACATGAAGTGAAGTGTTGCAGAATTCTAGATGATGCGGATTTGTCTTATTTGCTGAATTGGTTGATCTCATGAAGTCTTTTGACACTTCACAATGAAGACCAAAGTGTTGAAGATTTCTCTATTTGATCCTGAATTGACGAATTTGTTGATTCGCTTATATCTCTTGAAGACTGTTTACACCATGTCACTTCTACTGATTTGCATCACCACTATTTCAGCAACTGAACGGTTCCAAAGCACATCTTGTCAAGAATCTCATTCCAACGCAAGGAGCATCACAAAGTCATTCTTAAATCACGAGTGAAGGAGGATACTTTGATAAGGTAATTTGGACGACTAGTGTGGAAGATTTCAAAAAAAAAAAAAATTTTGAAAATTCACAAAAATATGTGTTTTTCTTCTGAGTCTTTGTTTTGTTTTAGTGTTCTTAAAATTCAGAAAAATTAAAAAAAAAACACTATAAAAAAATTAAAAAAAAAATTCATAAAAATTAGCTGAGAAGTCTTGTGTGATCTATGGGAAATGATAGTACATCTAAATATACATACTCGAGCATGTATTGGCTTGGATTTGGTCAGATAGCACTATTATATGATGTGTCAGTAGGCTCAGCTATCAAAGGAGTAAGCTATGTCTTGTGATATACTTAAACTAAATTTTCAAAATTAACGATCCATTAAGTTCAAAATACAGCCTAGGACATGTTCTTGTAAATTTATCATGTTACTTGATTGCATTTTGTGAGGCCTTAAAACTTCTGCACACGTCATTTGTTTCTTCAGTGTTAAATGTCTGATTTCAAAACTTGAGCACAAAATATATCTGTTCACACGGATATATGATGGCGCTTAAAAGAGACTCATCTGCTTTGCTTGCGCAATGACCTTGAGTTCTCTTCCGTTTCCATAGTAAATCTGAGATTCATCTGCTTTGCTTACGCAATGACCTTGAATTCTCTTGCATCCGCCATTCCATCAAATAAAGTGAGAGATCATCTGCTATGCGAAAGTGTTGACCTTGATTATCTCACACCGCCAAAAAAAAATGCTCATTATTAGTCACAAATGAAGGAAAAACATGAGTTTGTGACTAATCCACAAAATCAGATCATTTAAAACTCAAGAAAATGATGGTTTTGTTAAAGTTGTGTCACAGTGCCTCCAGGTGTGTCTTGACAAATAGGTAAGAACTGCTACGAACTTAGTTGCATATGGCTCTCATTACATTCACTTAATGTACCTAAAAGATAATAATTCACAGACATAAGTTGAAAGAAAAGATGCATGAGCTTAGGTGGATAAACAATACTCATGATCATGTTAGACTATTTTGTACGTGTCTGAAATATAAAGTGTGTCTTGTGTTACAGTTGGATATGATCCTATATCAAGTACTTTTCACAAAAAATCTATAAAAATGAGAAAATATCAAAAACTGCAAAAATAGAGTCCATTTCTACTTTTTACTTAGTTATTTTCATTTTATTTTATCTAAACCACATCTTCCGCACATATGTTGTTCGAATTCGAATCTTAAGGATCTTGATCCGGTATCTCTTCTGATCTTTGCAAATGTTTCAAGACGCTGTTCATGTTCGTGGATATGCATATTGAATATCATCATCTTAGGGGGAATTTGTTGGAACATCCAGATATTCCAGAACGGTTCGTTAACTGATTAAAGATGATGACTTTCAATGTATTGCATATTGTAAGTATTTTGAACGGTTCAAGTCCAAGAAACACGAAAATTTTAATGATTTACGTATTTACCGAGTTCGAAGTTATTGACGAGACGAGAAAATATTTTAGAGGCGAGATCGAATTTACCAAGGCTGGACCGTAGCGCGTTAGGGATTATTTAAAAGAATTTATTTTAAATTCTTTTAATCCATTTTTATTAATAGAATTATAGTGGATGTTGACATCAACATGATGTCATGGTGACATCATCACCATCCTCTTTCTTTTGGACGTGAGCTACCAGAGAAACCCGTTGAAATCTGATCTCCACAAATCAGCAATCCGGCAACCAAAAAAATCGTCCTTAGCGGACTTGATTTACACCTTGCGGACTTCTGTAATGCATCAAATACGCTAAGAAGAACATTTTAAGCCTTAGCGTACTTGTTTGACAACCCTTAGCGGACTTCTCGGTTTGTTCCTAGCGGACTTGTCTCTGGCAAGACCTTAGCGTACTTGTCTCGAGGTCTTAGCGAACTTCTCGTGGTCCTAGCGAACTTCTCATGGTCTTAGCGGACTTGTTTGGGTCTAGCGGACTTGTGGGGCGTTTTCCGGGTTTCCGAGTCGGTGCGTACCGGGGAACAAACCAAGTCATGTTGTGATTGTGATCTCGTTATGAACTCGATGGTGCAATCGGTTTTGTGTTTCGTCAAGTATGTCGACCGGAATATGGCCTGGAAGTGTCGCCGGTGATGGTTGTGTATTTCCTGGTTCTCGTCGGAATTGAGAGAGAGAAAGAATACCTCTTTGTAATAGATGGTGATGACGTATCGGAGATTCATTGGACTTCATGGTCAAGCTTACAAAATCAACCAATGTTTACTATTTTGTCTTGACCTACTATTGATTTATATTTGATTGAATTTCATGGAACCCAGCATACACATTCTTCTTATTTATTTGTTTTGATTCACAATAGAATTTAATGGTTTATCGACCTTAACAAAATTCACAATTAACATTGTTAATTTAGTTAAGTGTTCAGTCAAATGTTCGGTTGCTTGGTTTCTATTTAATTAATTCCAAGGCGCCAATGGACCGTCAAAGTTATTTATTTCGAGATCATCACAAATATTATTCATCGTCAACGTCAACTGTGAGCACGATTAAGGTATGAGAATCTCATCTTGTCAATTTTCCTTTGAATCCGTGAATGTTGTGTACAGGGGTTCGGATGAATGTGTTTGAACATGAAATTTCTTTAATTTCTTTTCAACAATTGGTTGAGCTAACCTTAATTATTGGTTTGAATGTTGTAAGTTGCTTACATTTCTTGAATCTATGCTATAAACTACAACATCTGTTCTTGTTAGTTACTTAGAAATTTTTTGGATTCTCATTAATTTTTTGGATTCATAGTTGCTGCTGCTGTCATGGTTATGATTCACAAATCTTATCAAGTAGATGTGCACATGAGTTCTAAGTAAACAACTTTGAAACACCATGATTTTGACTTTAATCAATGTATTGACATTGAGACTTTCATAGTGATTAAATCTCACCTTGTCTCTAATCATTGTCACTTATTTTTGCTTACTCAAGGCTAATTGATGAACGAGCTTGAAACTGTTGTTAACATTATTGATTAGTCTAATCAATAGTACAAATGATGGTTTTGTTCATTGTTCTCAATAAGCTCTTTAAATTTACTTCTTTCAATATCCTTGAACCAAAGATACTGCTATTATTTGGTTTTAAGACCACTTTGTGCATAAGCATAAACAAATGGTAGCATGTGTAGTTCAATTAGGATCCTTACTATGCTATTTTATATTATCTTCCTACCTTAACTGTGTATATCTATGTTTTAAAGTTTTAACTTACTTTGCCTGATCCCATAACAGAAATTATTCAGATAAAGATTCAAGATCATTCCATCTCTTTCTTGTGATCTTAGCACATATTAGATCATCAAAGAGGTATGTTATCTTTACAAGTGGCAATTAAAGACAAAACTCAAACTTGGCTACACAGGAGCAAATTTTCTATATTTATTTGTTTTGTCTTATCTGAATATTAATATAAGTTGCTTGATCCTAGCAGATTTTTCTCTGAGTTTTTTAGAAGCACAACATCTTAGATTAGATCTTAGAAACTTTTAGATCTTCATAAAGGTATGTAATTCTCAATTGTTGCATTTATAATATTATATATGTTGGGCTGGGCTTAGAGGGTTTCATTAGTTTAGTAGACTAGTTTGGTTATTGTATGTAGGCTAGTTTATGATTGGGCTTGAGTTTACTATTGGATTTATGACTCAAGAGGCCCAATAGTAAACCCATTGGGGTGCCTATATAAACCCCTTAGACCTCCTTATTAAGGGCTTGCTTGTTTACGATTCAAGGGGGTTGTTTACGATTTTTAGAGAGAGGGAGCTGTTTACGATCGTACACCCGAGAGAGCTAGTTTACGATTTTCTGTTTTGTACCCGACAAGTTCATCTTGTGTGCAATATCGGGTTTTTATTGTTTATATTCATCGTATTCTCAGTTTTCTTCTCATCTCTTATCTTGAATCAATCAATCACTTGGATTCCGCACTCGTGATTGATAGAATATCATGAACGGTTGTTGTTTTCGGACCTACAATTGGTATCAGAGCCAAACGAGTGTTTCGAGGTTCTCACGATATTGGATTCAAGCATTTTCTGGAAAAAGATCGAATTTTTTAAGGTTTTGGAGCTGTTCTTCGAGTTCACGATCAGATCTGCTGCTGCTTCTTGAGTTTACGATCAGTTTCTGGGCGTTTTTGGTGTTTACAACTCGGTGTTCTTGGTGTTATTCGAGTTTACGACCAATTCTGGGCTGATATTGACGCTTACGATCGCAAGATTTGAGTTTACGACTTCAAGACTCGAGCTTTGGGTGTTTACGATTTTTTCTTACCGGAATCAGCGTTTACGATTTTAATCTGCCGGAAACGTGTTTACGACTGGAATTTATCGGAATCGAGTTTACGACTGGTTTTTATCGGAATCAGGAGTCTACGATCTGCGAGTGTTTACGATTAAGGTGTTTACGATCGGAAAGACTGTTTACGATCGGAATCTAGTTTGCGGCAAAAAGTAATTTTTTCACACTTTCACGGAAACGGACGTAACTTTTGACTCGTTTGGAGTTAGAGGCTCAAATTTGAACACGGCGTTCGTGACACCGAGCCCCAGAATTACCCCGGACTAACGTCCATGGGAGCTCGTTTGGACCCCCAAATTCCACTACGAAGGCCTCCGTTTTTCAGTTTTAAGTTTCTGACACTATTCTTTGAATAGTGATTTTGCCGATTTTGCCGTTTTTGCTGATTTTTCAAAATTTTCAGAAGCTGCATAATGAGTTCAGTGGTTGAAGAAAAGAATATAGTTGAGGACAAAGATGATTTCAAAGATGAAATTGACAAAACTGAGATATGCCCCAATCCCACTTGTGCTCGTATAATTCCTGGACTTAGGCAAATTTGTAAAAATTATCAGATAGAATTATTTTGAGATAAAATGCGAGAGAAGTTCTTTTAAGGGTAGATGGCAAAAGAATGAGGAGAAGGTAAAAGCTCAGAAACGAGACATTGAGAAATATCAGAAGCTAGCAACGGAGAAGACTATCTTATATGATCGGGCTAGGATTGAGATATCTGAGCTTACACAGATTAACTGAACTACAACAAAAATTTGATGAGCTGCAGGTCAAGTATGATTGCAATCAGGAAAGAAATAAGCGAATGCTCGATGCTGGAAAGGAATTGTCACATGCTGTTGTGACTGGTCAAGTTGGGAAAGATAAAACTGGGTTTGGGTCAGAAAAGTCTGATAAGTCTCTGTCTGCAAACAACATTATTCCTCCACCAGTTCCCAGAGACGTTATAGGAATACTTCTTAGTGAGGATCAAGTTGAACGAACCGAGTCTGATTATAAAGAAGCTGCTCCTCCTATTGATAGTGTCTTGGTTGGAACTACACCATTGACTCAAGAAGAAATTGATAATGAAGCAAACATGACTTATGGTGAAGGGAGAGTAAAGGATATATCAGACAATGATGCTAAGTGTCAGAAATATGACAGGTGTCATAACTCTAAGTCTGATGAAGCTGGGATAGAGTTGAAACCATACCCTAAAACTGAAACCCCATGCTTCAAAGTAATTGACAAAGTCAAAAGGGAAAAGGTGATCTTGACGACACGGCCTGAGGGGAAGATCTTCATGACATCTGGATCAATGTTTGACCAAGAACCAGATGTAGGATATGAATTACCATCCTTCTCCTCCAAGTTCAAGGGAATAACTGATGGAGTGATAAGTGAACCTAAAGTTGAGAGGCCAAAGATCACCATCAAGCATCCAAGTATGAAACCAACAGCTGAAGTGAAGAATGAAAAACTAAAGGGAGTAGCTGTGTCTCCCATTTCTTCAGTTGGATCATGCAGTTGCCGTTGTAATTGCAAGAATGGTGCTTCAACGTCAAAGAATCAAGGAAGCACAAAGACAGTAAAGACGGGTTCGACGCAGGCTTCGACAAACCAGCAGAAAGTCAAATCTGAAGCTGCAGTCAAACCAAAGAAGCATACACAAGGCAAACCAGCTCCATATCAGCCATCAAAGACAAATGGGTACATGTCTGACTTCTATCTAAAGAAGCAGACTTGCTTTAATTGTGGCGTCGCTGGTCATATTTCTAGAAACTGTCTTTATCGCCCCTATGAACCTTATTTTCCGAAAAGTCAAAGGGTTTCATCTCAGGAGTCTGTGAAGTCTAAGCCAATGATGGTGCAAACACCTAAGGCAAGGAAGACTGTTGCTCCTAAGGTTAAACCCTCTGATCAACATTGGGGCGCTGCCAAAGCTGAAAGAAAATCTATAAATCAAAACAACAGCTTTCCAAGTTACAAAAATTTTCAAAAACTGGTGAAGAAACCATTTTCAAAACAACCAAAGTCTGAAAAAACCAAGGTTACCCCTCCCAAGGTAACTAAAACTGTTTTGAAAAATGATTCTAAAATGAAGAAGGTTGAAATACCTAAAGTCACAACTCCAAAGGTGACTAAAACAAATACTGTTTTGAAATATGAATCTAAAACGAAGAAGGTTGAAATACCTAAAGTCACAACTCCAAAAGTGACTAAAACAAATGTTAAATCACCTGGAACTTGGAACCAAAAATCAAGGCAGCTCCATCACAACTTCCTGATTTCTCAAAGGGGATGTTCTTACAAGAAGTATCCTTTATTGATTCCTCAGGTGTACCCAGAAAAACAATGGCCTGGGTACCAATGGCTAACTAATCTCTCACTATGTGCAGGAACAGTCAAGGAGGATTATCACTAACATTTTTATTATTAATTTGTTTGTTGATAAGTGATTGTTCCAAGCACAGTTTAGGAGACGTATCTTCATGACATGTCAAGTAATCTATAAATGGAAGGTATGTCTCATTGAGAGGTAAAAGGTCAAAATCAGCATGAAATGTACTGTTCTTAACTTGGTTGTTTGAATGATGAGGCAACAAAGGGTCTTTTGAGTCAAACCTACTTCATTAAAGTTTCAATTGAGCAGTTGATTGATTATGTGTTTGACCTCAAATGCAATGAAGTGTGCATGTCATGAAACCCAATTTTCTAAAATTTTCAAATCAATACTTTGAAAGTTAGCTTGGCCAGATGTCTGCAATATTTAGTGTTTTGTTCACTTAAGTGTGTTTGTGTGTTTTATTTTTATTGTTTAAAAAAATGATGTTCAGAAAATTGTGGCATTAAAAATCAAAAAGCAAGGGGAAGAAATGTAAAGATAAAGAAAAAGTTGACCCCTCAAAAATAGTGTGCTTTTCAATTTTTAATTGTTTGTGTCTTGTTTTTGAGAAGTTTAGGGGAAGTAAAATGAATGACCGGGTTGGAGATGGCTGACACGCGTAAGGCGGAAGTGAAAGGCAAGCTCCACGGTGATATGCTCGGTAGGCTCGACCTAAACTTATGACCTCCAATGAAAGTGCAGTGAACTTAAAAGATATATATGTTTAGTTTCCCATCCCAGGTTGCATGGTTTAAAAGACTGAGTCCCGGAAAAAATGGGTTGAGAGTGGTAATTACCTAGTATTCACTCTCTCACATGCCATGTCTCTGCTGTCATGACTACACCACATAATAAAAAGAAAAGAAAAAGAAATGAAAAAGATATAAAAAAAATGAAAAAGAAAAGAGAATAAATAATCACTCAGTTGGTCTTCTTTGCGTGCTTAGCGGCCGACCTGATCACCAACTGATGGTTAATGAAATAAGTGGTAGTCATAACGGTGTTGCGTGGTTCCTCAAGTTGGGGGTTTGTGAATCCTCAATAAACTCTGAGGTTGGGTAGGTTTTGCTGTGTACGCTTGGGTGTGGGGACAATTAAACATGACGGTAATAATGTACTATATTAAGCATGACGCATTCGGTTGGGATTAAACGGGTTTGAGTTTAAAGCGGACAAACATACCAGCAATCACCTGGACTAGTTGAGTAACTGAAGCTGAAAAGGGTTCCTCAGTCAGATTCATACGGTTTGATCCCTTGTAAACTTTCTCATGTTTGATATTGGTAAGTATTTGTTTGTTTTTATCTTTCGTGTGAGAGTCGTTAAGTTCTTTTTGGTGTGTTTTCGTCTTGGCCACGTTGATTTGAGAAGTCAAAATGTGTTTTTCATGGGTTTTGATGCATGACAATATGCTCCCGACAGATCTTGCCAAATTTTTAGGGGAAGGAGTATGGGATAATAAGTATTATCCGAAGGGAACTCGAGGATGATATTTATTATCTAATGGAAAAGACTTCCTCCGTCAGATCTTGACAAATTTTTAGGGGAAGGAGGGAGGATAATAAGTATTATCCGAAAAGACTTCCATAATACATAGTATCTGAAGGAAACTCGAAGATAATATGTATTATCTCAGGGGAAGTCCTTGGCTAAAGGGAAGTTTTGAGCTAAGGGGAAGTCTTTAGAGGTCTTTGGGTTTAAGGGAAGTTTTATAGAAAACCCGTAATCTATATTAGGGTTTTTGGTTAAAATTATGTTAATTTGAATCAACTGAACAGATGATAATTACCTCCTAACCCAAAGACCAGTCATCAAATGTCTGGTGGAGTATATTTTTTCAAATGTGTGTCAGACAGGTTAATGATAGAAAGATGCTGCTGATGCTGCTGCTGCTCAAAGTTAAAGAACCAGCCGGACAAGACTTCCATCTAAATAAGCAACTGTTCAGGGGAAGTTGTTGGTGTCTTTACAAGTTTTCAAAAGCTTCAATGGTTCTCAAAGAAAATGCTCACAAGTTTAGGGGAAGCTGAAGATTTCAAGTCAAATCTTTGAAAAAGAAAATGATACAGAGAGCAGTCAGAGATCATGAAGTTTGAAGATCAACAATCAAGTTCTCCAAAGTCAGGAGGTTTTCAAAATTTACCCTCTAATTTTTGGAGACTCAAGACAGCTACCGAAGACTCAGCAAGAACCAGTTCTTTCAAAAGAAGCAAGTCATTGAGAATCCTCCATCTCATTAACTTGTTCATTTCAAGAAGTTCGAGCTGATGCTGATCAAGAGAAAGCCCCAAGTGCCCGTTATGAAACCCAATGAAGATTTCTGCGGAAAGAATCTTCATCAGCATCTTTGCCAGCCAGTCAAGAAGAAGATTTTCAAAGGTCGAAGACATTTAATATCACAAGCCTAGGGGAAGATTGTAGAGGCTAGATTATGAGGCTTGTAATATTAAATATGTTGGGCTGGGCTTGGAGGGTTTCATTAGTTTAGTAGACTAGTTTGGTTATTGTATGTAGGCTAGTTTATGATTGGGCTTGAGTTTACTATTGGGTTTATGACTCAAGAGGCCCAATAGTAAACCCATTGGGGTGCCTATATAAACCCCCTAGACCTCCTTATTAAGGGCTTACTTGTTTACGATTCAAGGGGGCTGTTTACGATTTTTAGAGAGAGGGAGCTGTTTACGATCGTACACCCGAGAGAGCTAGTTTACGATTTTCTGTTTTGTACCCGACAAGTTCATCTTGTGTGCAATATCAGGTTTTTATTGTTTATATTCATCGTATTCTCAGTTTTCTTCTCATCTCTTATCTTGAATCAATCAATCACTTGGATTCCGCACTCGTGATTGATAGAATATCGTGAACGGTTGTTGTTTTCGGACCTACATTATTCCTATTCAGGTAGAACTTCATCTCTTATTGTATTCTTTTTTTGTTGAAAATTCTGTTTTCCATGTGCTAGTGGACATCCAATTGAGCCCAGCACTGGTGGTTTAGTCTGGTTAGGATCTTTAAGGTCTAAAACTAGTCCATAACTCAGGTAAAGGGATCTTGGACCCACTAAACACTATTTTGCAATATGTTGACTGTTTTTGGCCTATCAAGGTTGACTTGATCATCCCTGTGATCAATAATGAGCATAATTGCTAAGGAAGTGATCTACGACCCCATTAAAATTCATATGAACTATCTCTGGTGAATAGGCTCTGATTGAACACAAACTTGGTCATTTTGACCTTAAGAAGTCAAATTTTGCATGAAACTTGCTTTATGCGACTAATGTAGTTTTTTTGCATTAGTGTGATCTTGGTTGCTTGAATTGTTACTTTTTAATCCCTATGTGCTCAATTTGGTATGTTCGGATTGAATTAAACTTGTTAAAGTGACTACCTAATCTATTATGAAATGGTCACCATATTCTCTCTTGTAATGCTTAAAGTGAACTATTTGACCCATTAAGGACTTTTTGCATGATAAACTAAGTTAACTTGAATCTATTGCTTCTAGACAATCCCAGTTGTTGCTTACATGTGATCTAGACACTTAATAGTGAATTCTTAGTGTTAGGATCTGTATGTGAAATTCCACTGTTCCTAGCGGACTTGAATCTGTTCTTAGTGAACTACATTCCTTGTTAGCGGACTTGTTAGTTGCTTTAGCAAACTTGAGTCAAGTCCTTCATTTGTAAAGATCAGTGTTTGAACTTCTGATACACTTGGATTGTTCTGATTACTCAAAAAATTCTTTGTTTCACTTATTGCATGCATTTAGTCTTCCCTTGAGAGAGGTTAGTCTTGTTAAATCCCATAACATGATTTATCTATATAAATATGTGCTAATTTTGTCTAAGTTGTGTTTTTCACAATTTTGATCTACCAAAACATGGAATTCACAAGCTTGGGTGGAACCATGTCCCAAGTGACTTTCCCTGGGAAAATTTGACAATTTTGATCTACCAAAACATGGTATTCACAAGCTTACGTAATTTGTTCTCTTGGGAGCATAAATAACTGATGTACCTGGATTTGGTTAACCACACTAACCACAAAAAGGGAAGTGATGATGTTTCAAAGATCAGTGCTACTTTCGAGTTCAAGAAGAACCTACAATCTATTGAAAATGAGAGAAAAGCTCAGAAGCTTGAGGAGAAAAGGCAACTTCGTGCTCCTCATCGTGAGATATTCAAAAATATTGGAGCGGAGGTTAAAGTTAAGAGTATTCTAGGGAATCAGAAGAAATTTCCAATGATTAGTTGGTATTACAGCAGAAAGACGCATGAACTAGTGATCGAGAGAGAAGGTGCTGAAGCAATCAGACTCTTTGCGGCTATTGAGCTCAGACTTCTTTCACGATCCTACTTGAAGCTCATCTACTATCTGTTAGAGCATATTCCTATGCTATGATGTGTCTCGTGTATTGTATCTAAGTGAGCATGTCATTGTGTGAGTCATAGGGTCAACATACCATGGTCCATACCATGTTGGTCCGCCGTACCATTGGTATGCCCATACCAATGGTATGTCAGTTGCTACACTCGCTTATATGTTGCACCTATAAATACCGTGTGTTAGAATGATAGCTTAACACTTCTGTCATATGAGTCATTTCTGTGTGTGTGTTCTAGAGAGAGAAACCAGAGAGACTTCTTTGTAATCCTCAAGTGATTAAATAAGATTTCTCATATTTACATTCTTGTTCACTACATTGATTGATACACGCAGTAGTAAGATCGTTTCACGTACTTACAAGTGGTATCAAAGCAATCCAGGTTGCTCTACTGCTGTGTTTTGGTCAATTTTCGAGTTTGTAGTGAGAGAAAGTTGGGGTTTCTTCGTTTTTCATCAAATTTTCACAATTCCGAGTGTTTCTGGTGCTAAACTTGATTTCTAAACGTTCCTAGTGTGTTTTTGCAACTTACTGTTACTAACTCCAGCTCAAAACAGTCAAATTCCAAAAAATCAGTCAAAAATGTCGTGGTACGCCAGATGAACACATTGGTACGTCGTATAGTACGCAAGGCAATCTTCACCCAGTAATTTGTACGCTGGTTGGTACGCTATCTGGTATGTAAGGCAATCTTCAAACGTGGTACGCAACGGTTACTGGTTGGTACGCTGACGGTTACGCCGTACCAAGGTACGCTGAGTTCACTGGTACGCTGATTATTCTAGTCCGGTTGTTAGTACGTTGCGGGTCTGGTACGTTGTTGGTCCGCTGAAGGTCATTGGTACGCTGGTTACTTTGGTCCGCTACTTGGTCCGCTGGCAGAAAAGTTATGTTCACTAAAACTGCGTAACTTGAGAGTCGTTAAGAGTTACGGAACCCAATACCAGCCAAAACGACCGTCTCGATGAGATCTATACTTTTACTGGCCTAACGGCCAGTTCTCTCTGTTTTGGTACCCAAAATCGACTTTTAAGACCTTCGTTTTTTAGTTTGAAGTTTTTGAAGCATCATATTTCAGAAAAGATGTCTGATTTCCAAGCGTTTGCGGCTATGCAAAGCATGATGCAAGCTATGTTTAACTTTGATAACGAAATTGGAACAAGCTAGAAAGTTCCCAAGCTGTTGAAATTGGAAGATTATTAAAATTGGAAGCAAAGGTTTTCTGCTTACATTAGCACAAATGGTATCGATTTGTGGATTCTAATTAAAAAGCTTTACGTACATCCAACTGATGCGGGAGATTTCAAAGAAGTTCATACTTTTGATCAAGCTGAGAGGAAGCTTTATGAGCTTGAACAAAAAGCTTTTGGATATCTTACAATGGCTTTACCAACTGAGTTACTACATCAGTTTAGTACGTGAAAGAAATCAAAACAATTATGGGATGCATTATCTGCACGATGTGAAGAAAATGATCAATACAAGAAGAGTCGAATGAAAGTGCTGAATAAAGAATTTGAAAATTTTCTACACTATGATAAGGAAGACATTTCTGCTCCGGTATCTAGATTGTCTCATCTGATTAGTGAAATGAAGGTGGTTACTATTGAGAAGACTGAGGAGGAATTGAAAGAGAAATTGATGGAAGTCTTACCATCAAAATGGGAGAATTATGTGTTGTTAATGACTCATGACAAAGAGTATTCAGAATTATCATTTCATGATCTAACTGGAAAGCTTCATGATAAAGATATGGAAATGATGACTTCAAATAAGTCCACTGCTTAATTACAAAATCCTGAATTATATCATGGTCAAAATTCTGCAAGTATTAATGCAAAGTCTAAATCATTTGGTTTTGATTCATCAATTCCACCTCCAATGGCATTTGTTGCTAGTCATGGATCGGGAAATTCTGAAAATTCATTAAGAGGGTGTAATTTCACTGTTTCAAATCATTCAAGCCAGACTTCGTGTTCTGCAAAAACACCTGATGAACATTTGGCATTAATTTATGCTTTATTATCTTCATATTATGGATTGCTGAATGGTGGTTTGACAACATCTAATCTGATTGAAGAAGATTTTGATCAGATCAATCCGGATAATCTTGAACAAATGGATATTAATTGGCAACTTGCGATGTTAGCCCAAAGAGTTAAAAGATTCAGGAAGAAAACCAGATTCCAAAGTTTAAATCCGGATGGAAAGGTTGGAGTAGATAAATCAAAGGTAAAATGTTTCAAATGTTCTAATATTGGACATCTTACTCGTGAATGTTCAAAGTTAAATGTTTTTTCATCAAAGTCTACAACAGCTTTGGTTTCTCAAGTCGATAAACAATATGATTGGGGACGAACTTCTAATCCTCAAATTGCTTTAACTACTATTAGTTCTGAGTCAAAAGCACAAACATCGAATGAAGGTTAGGATTGGTCTGCCGATTTTCCTGATGAGTTTGCATTTTTTTTCGAATTTGCTTTAGTTACTCAAATTAGTGGTTCTGGAAATAGTGGCTATGAATCTGAAATAAGTGGTTCTGAAAATAGTGGCTATGAATCTGTTTGTGAGTTTCGTTCTCCGAAAGAAAAGAAGATTAAAGGATTGATAAAAGAAAATGAGTTGTTGGTTGATGAAAATAAACAGAAGATAGAAGAGTTGAAAAGTAACCAGACAAAGTTGGAAGATCTAATTCAAGAATTTTCATCTAAAAAAGAAAAGTTTCCAGATTTTCAAGCAGAGGTTGTTGAAAAAGAGTTGAAATTTCAAGATCTTGAACAGGAGTTTGAACAGAAATTTACAAAATTATCTGAAGAAAATGCTGAATTACTAAAAGAGGTGAAGAAATGGAAGGATGATGCTGAGGATACCGCAAATGATTTTCAAAATCTTTTTGACAAATCCAAGTCTAGACTTGAAACTCTTACTAAAATTTCTGATGAACAAGCTAGTAAGATTCAGTCCTATCAAATTGATATGGAAAAATTGCTTGATGAGAAAAGAGAGTTAGTAAGTGTGAACAAAGTGCAGAATACAAATTTGGATATTCAAAAGCGAAATGAAGACAAGTTAAAGAAGGAATTGTTTGCTGAGCTTGATAATATGAGGTTGCAAAAATATGAAACTCATAAGGTGGCTAAGAGGTTGATAGCTACTGAAAAAGAGTTGGCTGAAGCTCATCAAAGAATTTCTGAATTAAAGATTGAAGTCATTGATTCAAAACATCTTTTGAACAATGTTACTAATTCACAATCTTTTACAAGTTTCTTGGCTAAAGATGAGAATTTTGATAAAATGTTCAACAAAACAGTGTCACCACCGGGTAGTCTCAAAGAAGGAATTAATGATTTGAATGACAAGGTGTAGATTGGTGATTATTCTAAGTTTGTTGATTCCAAGATTGCTGAAGAAAAGAATGAGAAGAGAGAAAAGGTTGTGTTTGGTTCTTCATCTGATAGCAAAGAGAAATCTGCGAGTTCAACAACTGACATTGATGAAACAATTGTTGATGCTCCAAAAGATATCATAAAAGCAGAGTTTTCTCGTCTTGCAAAGAAAGGACATAAATCATCTGGTTCAGAAGAGAAGGTTTCAGGCAAACATTGAGGTCTAGGTTTTAAGAAGACAGGTCCTGATATTGGTACTTCTCAAATTCAAAAGTAACCGCAGCTGAAAAAGGTTAATTTGAAAAATTTGAAGAAATAGGTTTTTAAAGCAAATAAAGTTCAACCGGAGAGGTTTTACAAACTCAAAGGTTCGGAACAAATATTTTCTGACAAGGAATTCCTGCTATATTGTGTGGATGCTTAGTAAATTGCCAAAGTTTTTGTAAAGAATGTTGATCTGAAGAGCAAGAAGCCACAAGTTGCTAAATATTCTTCTGGATGATCAAATTCTACTCCAAAGAGCCCGACATTAAAATGGTTCATGATCATCGATATTAGGTATTTGATTGATTTTATGATTATTTCAGAGATATTAATGTTTGTGAAGCTTTGTAGATTCCAAAACGCCAAAATGTTAACAATTTCTTGTGTTATAATTGCCGACAAAAAGGGCATATGGCACAAGACTGCCCGGTTTCTGCTGCTTCTACATCAAGAAGAGGAAAGGTTCCATATGTTGGTAAAACTGCCAAATCAAGATTCATTGACGAATATGACAGAGTATTTGATGAATATCCACAACCTACATTTTTCAAAAGTCAAGGGAGATTTCTTCCTTAATTTCAAAATGTTCCTTACGTAGGTTGTTCGTCACAATCAATTGTGACTAGTTCATCAAATACTGATTTGGCAAAAAAAAACAAACCTGGAAACCTAAAGTGGTTTCAAAAGGAAATCAGGACACTGGTCGACCAGAAGTGATTCGCTTCGGGTCATTTATAAACTGACGTGTTTGACCAGTGTGCAGGTACTTCTAGAAGACCTATCGGTGATTGAAAAGTTGCTGATGGAGGAGTATTCTGCTGATCTAATTTAATTTACAAGTGATATCAAATTTCAAAAGTAAATTTTTTCTAAAAGCTAAACCTGAAAGGTATTCATGTCGAAGGGTTAAATTTCTTTCTTTAATGCATTTTTGTTTATATTTTAGGGGGAGAAAATTGAAAATACCAAAAATAGTGTCTTTGTGTTTTTGTTAAAATGAAAAATCCAAAAATAGAGTTTTCATTTTAAGAAGGAGAAAAACAGAAAAAACATAAAAAATACAAAAACATTGAAAAAATGAGAAATTGATCCGACATAATTGGGAAATGATGGTACATTGGCTTACGTGTCTGACTCATGGATAAATTAGATGAAATAGCCATAAGATCATTGTTTGATATGCTTGGTAGGCTCGGCATTAAATCAGAAAGTATTCAGATGTGATATACATTAAATACTAATGCTTGACCTAGTGGACAACATCTTGAAGCATATATCAAGATAGTGAAAAGTTGTGTGAAAAAGAAAAATGAGAAGTCACTGCGTATACATGTGTTTATTTTGCAAAGATTTAAACTTGTTTGATTTTCTTTATTTTGTCAAACGATCGGACTTTCTCTGCGTATCGAAAGATCGACCTGATTGTTGTTCGTTTGATGTTCTGCTTTATTTTCTTTGGTGTTTTGTATAATTCATCGGACTTTCTCTGCGTATACGGAAGTATTGACCTCATCGTTGTTGAATTATACAATTTCAAGTTGTTTTATTTTCTTATTTTCATAAATCCGAGGCCTTATTCTGCGTATCGAAAGATCGACCTTAAGGTATACAATTTAATGTTCTTATTTTTATTTTTTGCATGGAACACAGTTGACTATATCATGAAAATATAATCACTATGTGTAAAATCACAAGTGAAATCACAAAGTGTGATATAAAAAGCAGATCTGAGTATGTCTGATAGTGTGGGGTACACTAGTCAAAGCAAATCAAATCAATATCTTAACATATCCAGATGTTATGAGTATGATTGTGCCTGAGTTTAAGATGGACAAATTATACCAGCAATCGACATGACTTGTGTGCTGAAGTAATTGAAACTGAAGTGTAGTTCAACATGTTATGTTCAATATGATCCCAAGTTGTGAACACAGTTGACTATATCATGAAAATATAATCACTATGTGTAAAATCACAAGTGAAATCACAAAGTGTGATATAAAAAGCAGATCTGAGTATGTCTGATAGTGTGGGGTACACTAGTCAAAGCAAATCAAATCAATATCTTAACATATCTAGATGTTATGAGTATGATTGTGCTTGAGTTTAAGATGGACAAATTATACTAGCAATCGACATGACTTGTGTGCTGAAGTAATTGAAACTGAAGTGTAGTTCAACATGTTATGTTCAATATGATCCCAAGTTGTGATCTTTCTCGCAAAAGACAAAAAATAGTGTCTGATTCTGTATTGCATTTATGATTCGTATCTGAAAAGTCCAAAAAGATTTTCGGTGTGTTTTGATTTAAGGTTTCAAAAAGCCAAAAAGATTTTGTTTCTTATTTGTTTTCGACTGATCGACATGTGATTCAAAATCAAATTTCAAATCTATATTTTGGATTCTCGAAGAGAAGTTTTGCGTCAAGATTAAATTAAGTTTCAAAAGAAAAGGAAATCGCATTTCTGTTTTCTGAAATTGCAGGTTATGTGTGTCAAGAGTCAAGCATGGTGAAAAGGGGGAGTTTGAAGTATCTTTCACAAATGGATCTTGAAGTTAAAAGATTATTCAAGAGGTGATCCACCCATGCAAGCTCTATTTTTTGACAAGATTTCAAGTTAAAGATTTGATGTAGCAATACTGAAGTTTGAAGACTGGAGTTTAGTTAGAGAATAGATACACTACACGTTAAGGAGGAGTTTGTTAGAGCATATTCCTATGCTATGATGTATCTCGTGTATTGTATCTAAGTGAGCATGTCATTGTGTGAGTCATAGGGTCAACATATCATGGTCCGTACCATGATGGTCCGCCGTACCATTGGTACGCCCGTACCAATGGTATGCTAGTTGGTACGTTGGCTTATATGTTGTACCTATAAATACCGTGTGTTAGAATGATAGCTTAACACTTCTGTCATTTGAGTCATTTCTGTGTGTGTGTGTTCTAGAGAGAGAAACCAGAGAGACTTCTTTGTAATCTTCAAGTGATTTAATATGACTTCTGTTATTTACATTATCGTTCACTACTTTGATTGATACACGCAGTAGTAAGATCGTTTCACGTACTTACACTATCAGAAAATGCGGACCATTCCAACTCTTCTAAAGCCATATGAATGCTACGACGTTAATTATTATCTAATGTTTTTGAATAGGTGGTGTAATAAACTTGTTAATGTAGGTAAATTTGAAATGGAAGTGTTGAGAAAGGCAGATTGCTGGAAGAAATTGAACAAGTGTCATTCTCGAAGGTTCAAAAAGATTGGTTGAGCTGAATCAATACAATGACCTGAAGAAGCTTGGATGACAAGATCTCTGGAGGCTGTATGATATTGGACTTACTACATTCAGTGATAAGGACAAAGAGGTTGTGAGAGAGTACTAGAGATTTCTGCTCAAGCTGCTCGGTCAAGTAGGGTAAAGCTCGATCGAGTGTTTGAATTTCCAACAAGGGTGGAAATTGTTGGAACCCATTTTGGTTGTTAGCAACACAAACCATTCACCTTTGAGCATTTCTGGTGAAGACCTCTTGATGAACCAGCTAGAATGAAGACTTGGAGATTTTGAAGTTTTTGAGAAGTTTCAAGAATGTTCTTAGGGAACTCAAGTTTGCTCTTAGCGAACTTGAGTTTGCCTTAGTGGACTTGACTGCTACTTAGCGGACTGAAGCTTATCGAACGTCATATGTACTTAGCGAACTTCAGTTATGCTTTAGCGGACTAGATGGTGCTTAGCGGACTAGTTTATCACTTAGCGGACTTCTGTGTTTAGCGGACTAGATTTTTGTCTTAGCGGACTACTTTATATCTTAGCGAACTTGTATTTATTCCTAGCGGACTTGATTGTAATCTAGCGAACTTGTTTTTGTTTGCGAACTTAATATGTGGTTAGCGAACTTGACAGTCTGTTTGGAATATTCTTGCTGATTTTAATGAAATGATTGTTGTGTCAAACATTCTGATTATTCCTTGCTCTTTGAGGGTATAAATAGGACTTGAGAAAACCCTATTTGGTGTGCCATTCCAGATTTATTCTACAGAGAGCATTTGTGTGTGTGTTCTTGGTGTTAGTGTGTGTTTTACGTGTTCTTGAGTTTCAGAAATCATCTTTGAGGTAGCAATGATTCAAATTTAACCATAAGTGATCATCACACATGATTTCTGCACTTGTGTGATGAATCAAATGAGATTATTGTGCTAAAATCGGGCCTGACAGATTTCGGTTCGTGATTCATCGTTAATCGGGAAGTCGCGTTTTTATGTATCGTATGTCAAAATTTATTTATTTATGAGTCTATTAGTCCTAAATCACATCACAAGTCATCACGCATAAGTTGAGTCTCGAAACGTTGGTGATTAACCTAATAGTAATGCGTATGTTAAATTGCCCGAAAACGCATTATATTTTATCATAATTCATGCTATATTCAATTTTATAAGCTTGAATGTGTTTCATATGATTAGAAAAGTAAAAATGGTGAAAGCCGGTGAAAACGGGGCTCGAAAATGATAAAGAACGAAGAAACTATAGCGAAATCGGTAAAACCAGTAAAACCGGCAATAACGTATTAATTTAATTTAATTATCAATTGCAAATTGATATATGTCATATTTGTACTCTATATTAGTAGAAATGATAAAATGAATCCGATGGTGATAAATCGGGAACCTAAAACCCTAAAACGCATGACCAAAACACTGATTTTAGCAAAAAGCCAATAAAAGTCAATGGGCTGGTCATACCCAGCGTGCCGCTTACCGCGACCTGAATCCCAGTCGGGTTTGCTCATTTCCTTCACTATTTAATCACTTTTACCTTATTTTTGCTCATTTTCTCCAACCCTAATCCTTCCTAAACGACCATGGCGGCTTTCCCATCTCCAAAGCACCATTTTTGAGGATTCAAGGCTCGTTTTGGGTGTTTCCAACATCATAAAAGTGTCGATTTTCATCGCTTTAGGTGCGTTTCTACAAATCTAGTTTTTATCTTCTTAGATCCATGCTAGCTCATGATAAAGACTTAATTTTTATGAGATTTTCGTGCTAGATCTTGATTATACAAGTTCATGGATGTTAAATCTTGTGATTAGATGAATAAAGTTTAGATTTTTATTAGTTTTTTTTTCTTAATCATTTTTCATGATTATATGTGTTGGATCTTGATTGATCTTGTATGGTCTTGATGATACTTTCCTATTTTTATGCATGATTTAACATGAAAAAATTAGATCTTGTGATGGATCTAGCGTTTCGATAATAAAAGTTGGTAATTTAATGGGTTTTTCTTGAAAATAAATATATATTTTGATGCGTGCATACTTAGATCTAGGACCATTCCACGTTCTTGGTTTGGGACATTCATGTGCAAAGTGCTCAGCTCCTGGCAGTTGTAACACTGGGCCTCACACTTGTTAAATCCAATGTTGGCATTTGATGGAGGTTGAAACAACTTCCCTCCAGTCTTCCTGAAAAATTTCCTTGTCCTAGCAGAACTCACAAAAGTCTTGATCCATGCTAGTGTTGGCTGGTGAAGCAGGTGCTGACTGTTGAGCAAAGTACCTAGAAGGTGGTTGTTGAACATAGGTCATATTAGAAGGCTGATGTGTTGTGTGTCACATGAAGACTTCAATTTGAGTAGGAGTTGGTGCAGGAGATCGAGTAACAACCACTTGAACCAAAAGATTGGAAAATTGATAATTTTCCTCATAAGTAGAGGCAGCAAAAGCAGCATTTGGAGCTGAGGTTGATGAGCTCCTAACAGTCACATTGCCCATGAGTGACTTTCCACTTCGTTCAACTGCCATTACTTCATAATCTCGAACTTTGTCAATCATATCCATGTAGTCACTGGTTTAGCATCACACACAATCGTTGGTAGTAGCACGTATGAGTCCCTGGTTTAGCAAGAGTAGAGTAATGATCAACACTTGAATTAATGATATACAATCGAGAATTCCAAGTGATGAGCACAAATAGGCTTAAAGAAATTGATACCAAAAGAAATCGAGTACCACGAATTAAACGGAAAACCACGCCTTGGGTGCCATGAGTCGATTAGCACTCGCTCGGGTGTTACGTCTAGCGTGAACTGAACGGTATGTTTCAAAACAACAAGACTCCGCTGACCTGGAATGAACCGTGTGATTTGTGGTATATGAATCCGATGACATGAATTGAATTACATGATCCGAAATGCATGAATCCAACAACATGAATCGAACAACATGTCTCGAAATACATGTATTGATAACATGAACCGAACATCATGTCTCGCAATACATGTATCGATAACATGAACCGAACAACATGTTTTGAAATACATGTATCGATAACATGAACCCAACAACATGACTCGAAATTCATGTACCTGATTATATGAATCAGATAGCATAACTCGAAATACATGAGCCTGATAACATGAATCGAATATCATGACTCAAAATGCATGAGCCTGATAACATCGAGACGGAAGCTTTCTCATATATTGTGTTGAATGATTACATAAAACGAAGGAGTATACAACGATTAAGGTCCGGGAGAGGTTGGACAGAACCTCCCCTCTCAACACATTGATCTGGAAAGACACTGGACAGAAACTTACAATGAAATACAAAGACGAAACTATTTATACTTGTGTAATCTGTCCGAACTGGGTATCATCCGAACCCTATCCGAACGTCATCCGAACGTCATCCGAACGTCATCCGAACTTCAGGTTCGGATCACCTTCGGACGCACCCGAACATCAAGTTTGCTGGGGTTCGGATTCCAGTGCATGTCCCAGTCAACTCAGTCTGGTTTGACAATTCGAACAGTAACGACCACACATGATTCACGTATCAACAAATTCCCCCTTGGACGTTACTGTCAAATCCAGACTTTGATCTTCTAGCAATCTTCAGTCAGCTTGCTGCAGACGCCTCTATCTTTAGCAAACTCCCCTTGACCGAACCTTCAGGTATGCAGGAAATAGTTTGCAATCTTGTACAATCACAACAATCAATAAAATTCCCCCTTTCTTCAAGCACTTCCATGGCAAGAACATTCCAGTCACATAGACGGATATTTCAACTACCGGATATGACATCATGATGTAGGATCACTTCATTTAATCGTCATGAATAAAAAACAAAATCTGCAAACATCACTGCATTTAACAGAAATCTTCAATCTTCACCAAATTGTAATACATTCTGATCTTTATGAAAACTGACACGATCAGCATCTTCAATCACGAAATCCCCCCCCCCCCCCCCCAGAATGAAATCCATCCCAATATATAGCTCCGGTAAACGTACAGTTCGTTGTCGACTAGAACCTCATCAAGTCTTCACAACTCAAAAAATATCAGGCAAATGACAGAAAGTTCCAAACCATAACAGAAAACTTTGACATATCGGTTCGCACGAACATCAGAATATACGACCTTTCCATGAAGATCAAAAATCACCATCATTCCTGAATTGATTGCTTTTGAATACTCATTTTTTCAATAGGGTCCCCAGTTTTCTCCCAAACAAGTGACATATTCAAATCTTCAATTTCTATGATTCCAACCCCGCAGGAACAAAGCC
>JBCNJP010000003.1:61733095-61756143 GCA_039602395.1 Deinandra increscens subsp. villosa | reverse complement strand
AATGAAAATGCGTGAGCAGTAGGACGTCTACTTAGTCGTATAATAATCAATGTAAAATGAGATGAACACCGAGAGTAAATAAAATGACGCTTTCTATTAACCACAAAGAACCACAGAGTACACTTGATAGAAAGCAAGACTCAAACGTACCAGTCTCTTAAGTTCTACACAAGACAAACTATATATACTAGCTAAAACCCCGATGGTCCGAACCTCCAGTTCGTACTTGTTCGGACCAGTCCGAACTCTGAGTTCGCTAGGAGTTCGGACCACAGCTATCTTGCATATCTTCATCTTGTATTCAATACTTCACATGACGATCAGGAACCATGTATCAACAAACTCCCCCTCGGCATGTGCAGTATCATCTTCCACTTAAAACTTATATCTTGTATCTTCAATCAAACTCTCCCTCTTCTTTGACGATGAGTTCAATCTTGAATACCTGATATTGCATCGTGTGTAATCTCTTTATCAACAATCTTCAAAAGATTTGAAGTTGTGATGTTCTCTTTCCACTTTGAAACCTGCCAACATAAATAATCTTGGCGCAAAACATCTCTTCGAGACTCCAAGATATTTTGATTTTTTTAAAATGATTTTGTATTCCGTGTTGATCAATCGAAAAAAAATAAGAAACAAAATCTTTTTGATTTATAGAAACTTTACATCAAAACACACCTAAAATCTTTTTGGTATTTTCTGATAATAAAAAGTAAACACAATACTGAATCAGACACTATTTTTGTCTTTTGTGAGAAAGATCACGACTTGGGATCATATTGAACATAACATGCTGAACGGCATTTCAATTTCGATTATTGTAGCACATAAGCCATGTCGATTGCAGATTTAATTTGTCCAACTTTAAACTCAGGCAGAATCGTACTCATAACATCTGGATATGTTAAGGTATTAATTATACATGCATTGACTAGTTTACCTCACACTATCAGACATACTCAGATATGCTTTACTTATCACATTTTTGTGATTTCATTTGTGATTTATCACATATTGTTTGTATTCATGATATAGTAAAGTGTGTTCCATGCAAAAAGAAATAAGAACGTTAAATCGTCTACCTTAAGGTCGATCTTTTGATACGCAGATAAGGCCTCGGATTTAACAAAATAAGAAAATAAAACAAGTTGAAAGTGTATAACCCAACAACAATCAGGTCGGTCTTGTGGACACGCAGAGAAAGTCCGATGAGTTATATGAAACACCAAAGAAAATAAAGCAGAACGCCAAACAAACAACGATCAGGTCGGCCTTGTGAGCACGCAGAGAAAGTCCGAACATTTGACAAAATAAAGAAAATCAAACAAATTTAAATCTTTGCAAAATGAACACATGTATAACAGTGACTTCTCATCTTATTTTTCACATATCTTTTTCTTGATATATCGTGAGATATGCATGAAGATGTTGTCCACTAGTTCAAGCACCAGATTTAGTGTATATCACATTTGAATACTTTCTAATTTGCCGAGCCTACCTGCACATTGATTGAATGGTTTTATGACTTTTTCATCTATTTTATCCATGAATCAGACGATGTAAGCCAATGTACCATCATTTCCCAATCATGTCGGATACAATTTCTCATTTTTCAATGTTTTTGTCTTTTTCAAATTTCTCCCCCTAAAAATGACAACTCTATTTATAGATTTTCATTTTTACCAATTGAAAAACAACACACTATTTTTGTATTTTTGCAAAAACAAACTCCCCCTCAAAATGAGACGGAGTGGAAAACAAATGAAAAAAGTGATTAACCAACACGAATACTTGTCGTTGAGCATTTTGAAAAACCAGATTGATTTTGAAATTCAATTTAAATTAACACAGATATTTCACAATCAGCAATCTTTGAATTACCGAAAGGTCTTCCTGAAATACCTGCTTGACACCAAATAAAACATTATTCGCTCTGGGATCGACCCGATTTAACAGCGTTGGGTCGCCCGGTGTCTTCCTCATAGTCATTGTTGGCCTTGGAAACAACTTTTGGTTTCCAGATTGTAACAGATTTTAATTTTTGGTCAGAACCAAATTCGAATTTAACCGGCGTACTTGGTTTAGACCATGACGACTTACGAGTTGATTTGATCTTATGAGACCATGGTTCATCAAAAATTTGACCTTTGTTATCCACATATTTAGTAGTGTTGTGGATATTTGCAGTCGTCGGACAATCAGTAGCAAGATGTCCTGGTTGACGACATGCATAACAAAGTCGTACTTGAAAAATATTTGAAAACCCAGATGAATGTTCAGAATCAAAAGTATTAAAGAAACCATCAGAAGAATCATACCTAGGTGCTTCACCCAAAGGCTTTTCCTTCTTCTTAGACTTCTTCTTCTTAGATGAAGTGGCAAATTTTGAATAATCATGCAATTCGGCTTTAGGATCAACCGAAGCAAACGTAACCGCAGATAAATCCACTGGTTGGGGTACCAAGTGAATATCATCCTTTTTAGAACTATCTTCACTCCTATCCTTCTTGTATAAGAAATTCAGCAATGTCGGTGACAAATTACAATTCCTTACTTGCCGTTACAACTCCAAAATTTCCAACTTCAATTCAGAGATTTTCCTGTTGAGCATCAAATACGTCTTTTTTTTACTTGATGAATTTTGCATTAAGATCATCATATTCATACGTTCGCAACTTTTGAATCTCACATTCAGCAAACAATTCTTCAAGAACACTATCTCTCTTCTTCTTGTAAATTTCAACATCTTTTTGTCAAAACTTCATTCCCTATAAAGAACATTTTCATCTTGAAGCATAGAGGTCTTGTTTTGAAGTTTCTCAATAGTAGCTGCCAATTCAATCACAAGAGCATTAGCTTTTTTATACTTTTGTTGAACATGATAACTCTTTTCAAACAAATTCTCAAAATCTTGAGCTGCATCTAACGCTTCAGCTTTGGCATTTTCACATTCTTCTACCAACTTGCTCTTTTCTGTCAAAACATCCTCGTGAACATGAACCAATTCATAATACTTCTTTTGAAAATCATCCAATTCTTTCTTGAGCACAACAATCTCTTCAGTTGACAATTTAGACCTTTCTTCAAAACTTGTAATTTTCTTACTCATCCTTAAACATTCAAGACATCTTGATTCTTCGACTTTAACTTCTTTAATCATTAATATTGTCGAATTGGAATCAGAATCAGTCAGCATGCTATCATCATCATCATGACGAGCAGTCAAAGCAATAGTGAATGGAGCATGTTTCATTTTTGCTTCAGAATCTGCATTCCAGGCAAATTCATTTGGATGCCAAAACACCTCATTTAATTTCTCATCAAAAGACACAGCTTTTTCTTCAATCTTAGAATTTTCACTTGGTGAATGAAAAACCATATGAGCATGTTCACCAATCTTCAGCTTGTTTTCAGTTAAACTTGGACATTCTCTTGCAAAGTGACCATATGCCGAACATTTAAAACATTTCACCTTAGATTTGTCCAAACCAATCTTCCCATCTTGATTCAGTCTTTTCTTGCCAGTTCTATTGAAAATTTTCTTCGTTCTTCGGACCAGCATAGCATATTGCCAGTTTAAATCCATCTCTTCCAAATGATAATCATCGATTTGATCACAATCTTCATTTGTCAACTCAGCATTACTCACAGCACCAGTAATGACACCAAAATATGAAGATACCAATGCAGACATTAACGCATTATAATCATCGATAGTTTGAACAGACAATGCATTTTGAGTTGAAGAACTAGGAACAGAAACATTACAACCAACAGGATAACTAGGAATTTCATATTTATCTGTAAGAAATGTTGTAGGGGGTGCGGAACTAAGAATATTAGATTTCCCAGTATTGATTGTAGATATATTTTCACCATGATACACCACTGGATTTTGGATTTGTGCAGGAAGTGATTTATTCATCATCAACTCCATATCCCGTGCTTGTATCCTTTGAATCAAACCATTGTAACTCAGACCAGAATATTCTTTATCATGAGTAACCATCATCACACAATTTTCCACTTTTCTGGTAATGCTTCTAAAATCTTTTCTTTCAATTCAGCATCTTCCTTTGTAAGATTCACCAGACTCATTTCACTAATCAAATTTGCAAATCTTGCAATTAGATACGAAATTGAATCATCCTGAGAATGCTTGAAACTATCAAACTCTTTTCTCAAAACTTTTTGAAGACTTTTCGTGTATTGGTCATTGCCCTCACATCTTTTCTGCAAAGCATTCCATAAGCTGTATGATGTAAAATTAGCAAAAAATTGATGTAATAATTCTTTCGACAATGCCATTGTCAAAGTACCATACACCTTCTTTTCAGCTTAATATGCTTTCTTTTGATCATTATTGAATTTTATTTGAAGAATTGGTTCACCAGACGCATCTTTGGGATAAACATATGGTTCATGATATGACAACCACATATCAATATCATTTGTATTAACATGTGCTTCAAATCATGTAGCCCAACTATGATAATCTTCCAATCGCAATAATTTGGGAGCTTTCTGACTTGTTCCAATTTAATTATCATAGTTAAACATAGTTTGCATTGTAGCTTGCATCAAATTTTGAATAACCGCGAACGCTTAAAAACTGGACATTTTGAAAATTTTGTCACTGTTCACTCCGAACCCATTCCGAACCTTTTCGGAATCACGGCCGAACCTTATCCGAACTTAAACTAGCCGAACTCCCTCTGAACCTAACTTCGGAAGAATCAAACGAAATTGGACCGAACTCGTGCCGAACATTGACCGAACCTAAGCCGAACTACTACCGAACATCGTCCGAACTATAACCGAACCATGAAATGACCGAATTTCATCCAAACCTGGAGTTCGGAGCGGTTATTTTTAGCTTAGTCCGAACCTCAAACGAACTCTAACTCACTCGACACCATTTTCTCGATTTTCACTGTTTTTGGATGAATTTTGTGACAGAACACAAGCAAACTCGATAGAAACAATCTAGGAGAAGATTTTTTATAAGAAGCACACTCGAGAAGATCAAACGAACTAAAAAATGATACTCATTTTCGTAACACGTGAAATTTTGACTCAAAACTCCGAAAAACAATGATTTCCGACCAGTAGAACAAACCAAACGCTCTGATACCACTTTAAAATGCGTGAGCGGTAGATCGTCTACTTAGTCGTATCGAAATCAATGTAAAACAAGATGAACACCGAGAGTAAATACAATGACGCTTTGTATTAACCACAAAGAACCACAGAGTACACTTGATAGAAAGTAAGACTCAAACGTACCCGTCTTTCAAGTTCTACACAAGACAAACTATATATACTAGCTGAAACCCCGATGGTCTGAACCTCCAGTTCGGACCTGTTCGGACCAGTCCGAACTCTGAGTTCGCCAGGAGTTCGGACCACAACTATCTTGCATATCTTCGTTTTATATTCGATACTTCACATGACGATCAGGAACCATGTATCAACAGTGACAGATTGATATCGGAGACCGAACGTCAAACACATATGAGTCGCCTAAACACTTTTTAAAACATGAATTTTCTTAAAAGACGATGTCAACAATATTCCCATGACCAAGATGACGACCAATGCCCCAAAAGATAAGAATTTACATCTTTGCAATAATTAGCTAAATTTACATGCTTAGTAAGATAGATTTAAAATTTGGTTGTAATAGATAATGGCTTCAGGTAAAGTCCCACTACCAAACGAAGCAGGTCCTTCTAACTGCATGTCACACCCTGAAATTTTGGGAACGGAGGCATGTGACATCATGGGGTCATAGTCGTAGATACATAGAACGACATCTATCAGATTAATATACGTTTGAAAAACCAAGTATGTCATCAAAGTTGCAGCAATGTTTGTGAGTTCACGGGTTTAAGACTCTAACAAGTAAATTTGTAAACAATTTATAACATACAAGATATTATAACTTAAAAAATATTATAACGGTCTTAAGTAAATGGATTTATGGAAGTCAAGTTTTACACAGTTGGATGAAAGACTTGTGCAAGTCAAGTTTTGCACGGTTTGATGAAGGACTTTTGCAAATCAAGTTATGCATGGTTTGATGAAGGACTTGTGCAAGTCAAGTTATGCACGGTTTGATGAAGGACTTGTGCAAGTCAAGTTATGCACGGATTAAGACATAAATGATATTATCCGTTGGCTTACCTTGTTGTAATGATCTCACATGAACCTTAAATTCGAACACTAATTGTTTACCCACTCATGGCATTTTATCCTGTAAATACCGAATGGACCAGAATAACTGACATGTACCCCGTGACTAAGACCGTAGAGTCAGATTGAAGCGACCAATTAGGGCAGGGTGGTCAACCAAAATAGATCTATTCGCTAGTTATCGTTTCGCACCAGAACTAATCGAATTTAATTAATAGTGGGGTTTTGGTTTGCAAGACGTTATGTAACGAGTTTTCACTTTTGTTTAGGATAGGAAAAGAACATGTAACCATATGTCTGTACAGTTTGGCATAATATTAAGTAAGATGATTGGATTGATGATTATATTTATAGACAAATAAATAAATATATAACTTGTAGAAATAATTTTTCCTCTCCAAAGTATTCAAAATAGTTTAAAAGGAAGGGGCATTGTATACAAAAAAAGAATGTATAAAGTTTAATGTTTCATGATTTCTCCCCCAAAGTTAAAACAGTAAAGGAAAAGGGGTCATGAAACTCACCTGATCAAGGTAATGATGAAAGTCATATCGCGCTGGATCTAGCAAGTAAATAGTGTCCTAATAATAGATATTAAGACAATTTTAAGGTCTTGTTTCAGTTGGGTAACGTTCAGTCACCCAAATGATCTTGGTCAAGTCTTGACAACCTATTCCCATTTGAAATATTTATTGTTCAAATAAATATATAGGCTTGTGATATTATTTATAGTCAGATAAATATATAAATCGTAGTAATAATCATAGTCAAATAATTATCCAAGGATCATAAGAAAATATATATATATATATATATATATATATATATATATATATATATATATATCCAAATTAGGTTTCAAGCATTGCGATAAATAATAATGTGTATATATATTTTGACGTTTGCTTTATATTTAGACTTATGTTCATAATCATTAGTAAATGATTACGTATATAAGTTAGGAGAATTATGATGCAAATAATTTTATATAACTTATATGAGAAAATATTAATTGTCAAAGTTATTAAGACAGTTAAAATTCTACGTTTGAACTTTGATGAAAAATAAAACTTGTATATTATTCCAGACTTCAAACTTGTATATTTTTTATGAAAAATAAATAAGATCAAAGAGTTTATTTTTCATGTTGGTATCTTGGTTTAAAAATATTATAATAATAACAGTTACTATTATTATTATAACTTCGAGAACTTTAATTAATAAGTATTTCTACCGAATTAAACCCACGACTTTTCTTATAACCAATCACTATAAAAATAATTAGTTAAGTGATCCAAGGGTTTTTAGAAAGATGGATTTGTTGATTGAAACTTGTTTTAAAAAAATCATTATTTCTAGTCGTGTATAGATCTGTTTGGACTCCGATTTCTTTCATACACAACGTTTCCATGTATCGATTTTTGTATAACATAAAGATAGTTAAAACATTTGTAAAAATGAACCCGAAAGAGGGTTGGGACAGCCGTGACCTTTTGGTCATCGTTTTTCCGCCTTTCGCGGTTATATTTTATGTCACTTTTTGTCCATGTTTCACCAATTCCAAAACTATACCATATTTTTATACCAATCTTGCTTACCATTTATTTAACCAAAGTTAACAACCATTATTGTACCAAAAGTCAAACATTTAAATATTTTGCTAGGTTCTTTCCGTAAAATGATTTTTTTACCAAATCATATGTTCTTTTATTTTTTTCTTTCTATTGTGCTACTTACCATAACAATCAGTATGTCACTATAATAATAAGTAACAAAATAAATAGTGTATGCATTCTACTAATTTATAAGCTAGTTATTATTTTGATTTAGTCCATTTTAGTCTCATTAGTAACAAAATAAACAAGGTAACAATGTATAAGATTTTATGACCATTTCCTTTGTCATAAAACAAGTTAATGATCATTTTAAGTAGTTACACCCATTTTAGAATTTCTAGTTCTTCATTTCCTTCAACATAAAATCACAACCGTCTCATAAATCGATTCGGGTTTAGATACTTTTGGGTATGCCATTCGGCTCATCACCCGATCTTCCTAACCACGAACCCCATAATGTGACAAGATTAAGCTCCTGAAGCATCAACATGTGGTTTGATCATAAGAGGTGAAAGAAAACAACACAGTTTCATCATTTTATGTGGATTTTAAAGTAAAATTAAAGATTAGATCATCAAGACCCAAAATGGATTGTTGGGTGTAAATATTAGACAAAGAAATGTAAATTAATGTGGTTTAAGAGCTTATAAAGTGCAAGCCTCAAAGAAATAGAGAATGGTGGTTGATGATGATGATGGTGGTGTTTGATGATGATCGTGATGGTGGTGGTGGTTACGGCAATAGCGGGAGGGGGGATGGGGAGCCGTGGGCTCGTTGGCAACAAAGGGGGTGGCGACGGGACTGTGGCGGCAGTGGGGGTGGCTGTGGATCACTGGCGTCAGAGTTGTGGCGGTGGGCTGGTGTCGTCGGCCGAAGAAAGGAGAAGGGAGAGGGAGAGATGTGGTGAAAGCTTGGGGTCCTGAGGGTTTTTTTAAAGTGAGGTTGTGTGTGAGTGTGGATAAAAGAGTATGGTGTGTGTGCTAATTAAACATGTGGGTATTTAGCCAAAAATATCTAGCCTTTTTTTTAACCAAATCATAGTTAAGGTTATTAACCATAGGTTGGGTAGTGTAGTTAGGTGATTAGTTTAGGTAATTAGGTGGTTTAGTTTTTATAAAAACTACCAAATTAACGTAAACATTTTTATAAAAACCACAAGCATAAGTGTAGAGATTTTACAAAATAATTATTACAAAGGTGCTGGATTGTTTGTTGGGCCAAAAATAAGAAAGAAAAGGGCCGGGCCGGTTCGTATTGGGTCGGGCTGTTGGGCTTAGGCCGAAAATTACGCGGGTTGGCTCGTTGAATCCTAAAACAGGGTCGTGAATGTCGTGTCGGATCTTTAGAACACCGGGTGACCCGTTGGGCTAAGTTTCTGGGCTCGGTCTATAAGTTTTGAGCTACTGGGCCTTGTTAGGCCCAATTCGGGTTACGGATGAATTACACCGAATTGTTTTAGTGTTTTTATCGAGTCGAGTTTTAAATAATTTATGAGTCTTAGTCATTGATGAACGACTGTAGTTTTAGTCATAATTTAATTATTTAAAGGTTACAGTATTATTTACTTTAATTTCTCGCGTAGCGCGTACATAAAATAAATTATTTGTTTAAATTGTTTTAAGCTCGAATATTTTATGTGGTTAAAACTAACTAAAGTTTTAAATAAAATGTTCGCTTAAAGTGTTTGCCGGGTGTTGGTATGATGCCTTACGACACCGTATCAAGAAAAATATAAAAAGTCATTTTATATTTCTTTTTCTTGTTGAAATTCTATACGTTATTTGATTAAATTTCTTTTTGCTACGGGTATGTTTATCCAGCACAAACGCGGGAATTGTCAAGGTTGGACATTTTTGTGCATAGTGTTTATTAATAATACTATTAAATCAAGTCATGCACATGTATATACGTATATATAAATATATATGGTCAAAGTATAGGTTTGACTTTGTATATTCTGACAGGTTGTCACACTGGATGGAACGAAAACCATCATCACCTGTCATGCCAAAACCGCTTAAGGAACCTCCATAACCGGCCATGATGCCTATCCCACTGATTCCTCAACCAATGTTCATCTCGGTGTTGGTTCCGACCATTAAGTCAATAACTGCTACGCAACTAGCATACGAGGAAGAAGCCCGACGAAGTTTTCGTATGGGTCCCACGTTTGGATACGAAGATCCATGTAGATATGATGGTGGAAGGGCATGTTTTACCTTTCGCCCCGAACCTAAACCTCCATAACCGGCCATGATGCCTATCCCACTAATTCCTCAACCAATTTTCATCCCGGCGTTGGGTCCGACCATTAGGTCAATAACTACTACGCAACTAGCGTACGAGGAAGAAGCCCGGCGAAGTTTTTATATGGGTCCCACGTTTGGATACCAAAATCCATGTGGATATGATGGTGGAAGGGCAAGTTTTACCTTTCGCCCCGCACCTAACGAACCCTATTATGATCATGGTGTCAACCCATATGATGTCACCGCCGTCACCATGTTGGAGAACTAAAGGCTACGTGAAAAACTTCACGAAGCTGCTTTACATAGGAGGGAGCGAAGGAGGAGGATTCGAGACCAAAATGTAGTCCGTACAGCGAAAAATTGGTTCTCATCATTCCTCGAGAATTTTAGGAACTAGTCATATGTTATTTCTTGTACTTGTCTTTATTTCCTTGTATTAGTTTCTTAATTTCTTTGTACTCGTTTATTTGTTCCCCTCAGTATTGTAATTTTAAGATTATAAGTAGTTTTATTCCTCTCTAAAATTAGTCTTTTATTAATTCTTAGATAAGCTTATATCTTGAACTTGTGTTTGTGAAATGTTGTACTAAACCACTTGCGTTATTTAAACATAGAATGGAACCTAGAAGCACAAATGCAAGTCGGGGATGCGGTCGAAGACAAGGCCGTGGTACAGGACGCAGATGCGCGCGGTAGAGGACGCGGTGCCAGTCAACCCTAGTCAAAGCAAAACTCATGAATCTATTCAAATGGAAGTACCACCACCTCACCCACCCACGCCACAAGGAACCCTAAGTCAACACTCACAACACACTCCCACATTCCACAATGATACCCCTAGTCATGTGGAGAACGCTAATCCGAAATAGTATTTCGCAGCAAGTAGCAGGGCTATTGAAAATGCTTTACCGACGAGCATAGCGGAGCTAGAAGCACAACAAAATAATGAAGATGAAACTTTTTGAGACTTCGGAGAAGACCCATTCGACCTCAGCGAGGAACAAAATGGATGTTCGTACAAGGTAAGGGCGGAACTAACGGGGGGGGGGGGGGTCTGGAGGGTCATTTGACCCTCCGGCCGGCGAACTTCATACTTTGTATAGATATGTAAGTTGGTCGTTTTTCAAAAATTTGACCCCTAAAAGATCTTTGATAGAGTAGTTGAAGTTAAAGAAGAAATGAACTTGATCGGAAGTTTTGTAGGTTTTATATTTTGGTGATGATGGGAGAGTCTGTAAAAATAGGGTTTTGTGATCTTAAGTCATGAAGAAGATGAAGCCTACAGAGGGATTAGTATTTATTTATTTCAACTTAGTTTTAACAGTTGTACATGTGTTAAGAGATGATTGTAGCTATTTAAAAGAAATACTAAAAAAAATATATGGTGATAGTGACATTGCAACGACACGAACTAGTCTTGCATTGGAATAATTGTTTTATTTATTTTTAATAGTTTTCTTTAATTTTTATTTATCCTACTTTTTTTATCGGCAGTTGTGAAAATTGTACAGAAACAAAGACTATCAAGAATTAAACATTTTTTATCATGTAAACTATGATTTCTATCAAGAATTTAATTTTTATTTCATTTTTTGCGTTTCGCGGGTCGGAATGTCATTTATCATTAAGTTTCTTGGCTAACCAGACTTTATTTGTTGACCGTTTAAAAAATTATAACATATAAATTAATAAAAAAAAAGTTATACATGCACCACTAAAGAAAACTATTATGACCCTCCAATTTAAAACTTCTAGTTCCGCCACTGGTATAAGGCCTTCATGAGTTGTAAGTTAGAGCTATTTCATGGAAATGAAGGTCCAACGGGTTTACTGCGTTGGTTGGAGACTATTGAAGCAGTTCTCGACATAAGTAATTGCAAACCTGAGGATAGGGTTAGGTTTGCCGCTCATTCATTTAGAGATGGAGCCTTGACATGGTGGAACCATATTATCAAGACTCGCACCCGTGCAATAGTAAATGAAATTAGCGGGAGAGTTCAGGGGATTTGACTTTGCATAGAAAGTATGAATGTTTGAAATAAAGTTTCACAATGATTCACGATGATAAGCATGATAAATAATTTGACTTACTTGAAAATAAAGTGATGATACATAAAAATGTTTATGCGTTTTTTCCACCCCAAAATGGTTTGAAAAATTAAAGAAAAAAGGGCTATGAACTTACCTTAGAAGTTGATTGCTAGCTCGATGCAACGAGAATGTTTTAAGTTCGACGGATTCCTAAATGAATGATAAAATTGGTTAACCTAGAGTTACGAGGACGAATAATAGGTTTTCTAGATATCTAAGGTTTCAGTGGACTTGATGATTTGGGGAAGATGATTATATCGTAGCATCATGTGGCTTGTTGATAGATAATATATAGTTAGGTAGATAATGACCAAACATATAAATTTGTTAACTATATAAATAATTGACTGTCATAAATATATTGGGGCGAACATGAACATTATTAAGAATTGGGAGCCTGTCTTAAATATAATCCAACAAAGACTCTCGGCTTGGAAGGCAAATTCCCTCTCCTTTGGGGGCCGTATCACGCTCATCAAATCGGTATTAAATTCTCTCCCGTCGTATTATTTTTCGCTCTACTATGCTCCCATTGGTGTTATTGACAAGCTGGATCGCATCCGGAGAGACTTCTTGTGGGGAAACAATACCGACAAAAGGGGTATAAATTGGGTTGCCTGGTCTAAGGTCACTTTGCCACGCAAATATGGCGGTCTCGGGATTGGTTCGCTCCGTGAGGACAACATGGCTCTTTTGGGGAAGTGGTGGTGGCGCTTTAAAAATGAAAACGGTGCTCTTTGGAGGAGGGTTATTTGGGATATACACAATAAAACTCGGGCTTGGAATTTTATCCCTATTAGGCTTAGTCTACCGGGGCCTTGGAAGTCTATTAATAAAAATTCTTCCGATCTTGCCGAACTGGGGATAAACTTGGAGTGCTTAATCTCTGCTAGGATTGGGAACGGAGGGGATGTGATGTTTTGGATCGATAATTGGGTGGGAGGGTGTCCTCTGTGGATGCAATTTCCGATCTTATTCAACTTGGATCGTAGCAAGACTTGCCTTGTTAGTGAGAGGCTGTTGTGGCGTAATAACCGTTGGACGTTCGTGGGCAATTGGGTGCATGGGTTGAACCGGGTGGAGGAAGTGGCTGAGCTAACTAATCTTTCCTTGTTGTTTAGCTCTTTTTCTTTGCAGGTTACTAAGGATGCGTGGAGCTGGGGTTTGGACGGATCTGGAGAATTCTCGGTAAGGAGTCTGAAGATGAAGCTTCATGATATCGCGAATACCTCCCCTGATTTCAACCTTAGGTGGAATAATTGGGTGCCTAAGAAGGTTGGATTTCTCGCTTGGAGACTTTCGCTGGATCGGCTGCCGACTAGTGACAATCTTGTGGCGCGCAGGATCAATGTTGCTTCTCCCCTTTGTCCGTTTTGCCTTGATGATAATGAGAGTGGGAAACATCTTTTCATTAATTGCAGACTCGCCCAATCGGTGTGGGATTCGATTGCTCAATGGTGTCATTGTAGAGGTTTGTTTTTCTTCACAATCAGGGACCTCTTAACTGCACACCAGTATGTTCGCGGATCGGCTACTCACCGGAAGGTCGTCCAACATATCGTCCTTACTACTATTTGGGTTATTTGGAGTCACAGAAATCGAACGGTTTTTCAAAATATTCCGGCGTCTAAAGTTCAAATTCTGGAAGACATCAAAGTTCTTGGGTTTCTTTGGCTTCGTAACCGCTCGATGAAGCCTTTCACTTGGGTTAACTGGGTCACATTCCACTTTGATGATGTAGGCTAGTTGTTTATTTCCTTGGTTTGGTCTCTGTTGTTTGTTCTTTCTTTGTTTTCCTTTGTTTGGTGTTCGGATTTGGTGTTCTTTGCCCCTTTCTTTGGGGCGTTTCTGGTGTATTTATAAAATTTCGTTGGCCGTTAAAAAAAATATAAATAATTGACTCATTAAATGGATTCAGTATCTAAACATATGATTTAATAAATAAATGACTCATTAAACGAGTATATAGATGACTAAGTTTATATAAATAAATACTTCACTAAAGGAATGAAATAATTTAATGAATTAATAATTAAATAAATTAATGACTAAATTATTGAATTAATAAACGACTGGTTAAATGAGGGACTAAATAAACAATTTAATGAATTAATACTTGAATAAATGCGAATGAATAACAAATTATTAAATTGTATAAAGGAAAAATAATCAAATAAATGTTTTTTAAATAAATAAAAAAAAAGTAAAATCAATGTGTCTAGGATAAATTTTAAATCAAGGAACGACGATTCGTTTTAGGAATATTTGTAAACGGATACTTATTACCTTATATATCAAATTGGAAGGCTGATGTTGTACTCAGTCAGTCCACTATTCTCTCCACGTGGCTGTTCTTTTGTTTTTTTTTTTTTTCTATCAGCGTTTAAATTATATGTTATATACTATGTTTTCTGGATACAAATCGACATGGTTGTTTGACTTAGTGGTTTGTGTATTAGAGTTCTTACATTTGGGCGTAGGTTCGATTCTTGCTCCTGCCCGTTTTCTTTTTCTTTTTCTTTATGTAACAATCTTCATTCACATCTCAATATGGACGGTGATCTCCACATGGTGCTACTCCTTCCACGTATCGATTTTACCTTCCAACCCTCAAACCTTTTTTCTGTGGGTTTCTCTCTCCACCATCATTTGTTTTGAGACATTTTTGGGGTTATCAATCTTCTCTCTCGGAAGTTACAGTTTCATGTTCTGGATTTGAATCGTTAAAGCTTTGTTCGTGGTTTGAGGCTAGGGTTTTGGTTTTCGTTTTCATGGAAAGCTCTTGAAGACGGCGACCGTTCTGATTCTCGCCGCCATTGAAAGGTTAGTTGTCTGTCCTGACGAGATCCGGCGGTGTCGTTCGCCGACTTTAAAGTAGCTACCACTATGGTGGCTCTGGATTTTGTTCGGCTATTTTCCTGTGATCGTTCGAAGCTTCTACCGAAGCAATTTCTAAAACCAGGTGGCTAGCAATTCCTTCACAAGTTCTTCTTTCAGTTCTTGCCGATTTTAATATTGCGTAATTGATTCTTCTTTAGGGTTTTGGTTATCAACCATCGTTTCTAATGCTTCCATTTGAAATATATGTTTATAAAGTGTTTTCTAGGGCTTCGATGTTGGATGCGTACCTCTGTTTCTGCTCTGACGTCAAGTCTCAGTTTCTGTTATCTCCGTTGTGAAGGTAACATCTAGATTCGTTTCTCTGTGATTTTGTGTGTCTCCTTTATTTCTTCATTTGCGATTGATTACATCTGATTTCTTCCAAATGTGACTGTTTTTTAGTTCTTTGATGCGATTTTACTCAAAATACGTTCTTCTGCAAGCTACAATCTGAAGGTACAATCTAAAATTAGGATTTGATTGTCTGTTTCCCTTATTATTTTGTTGTCGTGTTTTTTGAGTGCTCATGAGTATGCATTTGAATAATTTGGCTTGCATGTTATGTGTTTGATGAAATGCTTTAGTTGAATTTGTGATGGTTTCTATTAATCTGATTTGGAGGCATAGGAAGACATTTGTTTGCTTTACCTATCTAATTAGGATGCGCAGATGTGGTTGTTTAAAAATTGTCATTGAAATGCCTAAATTGAATATGTGATGGTCTTTTGTAATCTTATTGGAGTGTATAGGGGCACATACGTTTAGTGTACTAATCTGTTCCTTTTTGTCATTCTGTTACCTCATTGTAATCATTTATAGTTTGCTATTTTGACTGTGTAGGTTTCATGTATTAGGCTTATCTATTTAGTTCTTTGGTAATTGGTATGTGCATTTATGTTCCTAATGTTGGCATATGTGTATATGATTCATGTACAGGTCTTAATTGTTCGCTTACGTTACGTTGTGTTTCAATTGCTATAGTTTGTTCCTTTTTGTTTAGATTTTGCATAAATGATATTGTATTGATCAATTTGTGATATTATTTGTTGCTTCACTTGCTTTAAAGTATAGGCATTACACTTTGACAATAGGTTTGAATTACATGATTTTGTTACACAAAGATGGTTACTATTTAAGAATGTGTTCTGTTTTGGTAGTAGTATGATAGAGACTGCCGGGTGTTAATGTGTATCTTATGTAATATTGCTATTGTTATTTTGATATTTCTCTTACGAGTTACTTTTATTTTTTCTAACTGCAGGGGCATTCCGTCTTTGTTCTCCTTAATCCATTTTGTTGTGCCTGTTTGAAAGTGGTTTTTATATGTTGCTATATTATGGCATCCGTTTTTGTCAAGTATTTAAATGTTAGGAGTTTTTTTTCGTTTGTAGATTTCTTATTTCAATTGCCAGTGTGTGGTTTTTGAATTTCTTTTGGTGTGTAAACAAATATCCAACTCTGCCTCGAAATCTGTGCTGTCATTATGAAATAACTATTGACTATGGTCCTGTAGGAGGTTATTATATTTGTGCTCTCAGTTGTAGGAATGCTCTCAATTGTAGGAATGGTTTATTAATTTTTTCTCTGTTGTATATGTATAATATGTTGTTTACTCCTCTAATTTCTAAACTTTTAATTATGATTTTTTTTTTGTGTTTGTTTAGAATTCTAAGTATTTCTTTGTCTGATTGCAGGTTTCTGTCAGCCAACTGTCAAGTTAAGGTATATTTTGACTTTTTGTGTTCTTTGGGGTTTAATTATCTAAAGATGGATGTGCTAAAGATGTGTTGTTGACAAAATTGTTGTTTGGTAATATGTGAATTCGTCTAAAAGGGTTTAAAGACTAATATGCTCTCATTTATGGTTGTTTGTTTAGAAAACTGAGTAAATATCAGTTTTCGCATCTAAATGTATATTGGCATTTTATAAAATAGCTACAGTCTATGGTCCTTTAAGAAGTACTAATTTCTTATATGCATTCTTTGTTGTTACATTGCAGGTTCTTATAGTTGTGCTCTCAGTTGCAGGTATTGTTTCTTAATTTTTTTCCCTATGTTCATGTTATGAATTAAATCTGTTTCTATTCTTACATTTTTTAAAACTACTACATGTTTATGTTTGGTAACTGTCAAGTTCATGCATATTTTTCCTTTTTCTGATCTTTGTTATTTAATTAGCTGAATTAGCTAAATGTAGTCGATTAGATTCTTGACAAAATTGATGTTTGGTAATTTATGAATTTCCCTAATAAAGTTTAATAGTGATTAGGCTTTCTTTTATGGGTGTTTGTTTACAAAACTTAGTGTTTTGTTATCTCTCATTTTAGTGTTCTTTGGTATTTGAGTAACTAAATGAAGTCAATTATAGCACAACTTTAATAGCTTTATTAAATAGTAGTCCTTTACAGAATTCGTGTTTGGTTTTTTAGATGTAAATGTTATTTCCTTATCGAGCTGCTTCTGAATCGAAGAGTTGCAGGTTTTAGGGTTCTTAATTTCCTATCGTTAATCTCAATCGACAGCAAAACTGAGTGAAAACGGAACAAGATTCGAACAAGTTTGTGTTCTTGATGGCTGGAAGTATTGAAATCAACGCAAATGAAGCCAAGGTATTCTTATTTTCTGATATGTTTTCTCTGCTCTTCTGTCATGTTCCTCCCAAAATGGTGGACTTTTTTCATTGATTGTTTTGTGTTTTCTGATGTTAAAAACTCACAAAAACATTAACGTAACTTAAATGTGATGCAGTCTTATAAAAATTAATCAAATATAGCCACTTTACATAATTTGAAACACTTGGAATCACTGTCACTATAATTTGTAACTCAAGTCCTCAAAGTGTTGTTATTCACATAAGAAATTACAAACATTATGTTCCTTAAATGTGATGCAACCATATGAAATTTATTCATATATAAACTAAACTGATATTTTCAAACTTTCCCTCTATAAGTAACATATGACATAGATTGCACAATCATTAATTTTTCTCTCAGATTTATTATCAGTTGAAACAAAAAAAAAAAATAGAACACAGAAAGCATGGCATAGATTGCACAATCTTTTATTTATTCTCTCACATATTGAAGTGCACACCCAAAAGTTGAAGTAAATATTCAGATGGCTGATGGATGATACTGCAGTTTGAAACTCCTTTTTTTTAACGACATTTATTTATTCCACCCATTTTACACCATTGTAAAGATTTAAATATTTGTTTCTACCAAAGAGACTTTGTCTCTTACAATTGTGCTACAACCCTAACGACTGCAGTTTGAAACTCTTGAAGATCAATTCAGAAGAAAGGTAAGGATGACGCAGAAGGATGATGTTGCAGTTCATTAGGTTTGTTATGGAATACCTAAGTGGTATTGCTTTCATGATACAAATGGGTTTGATTTAGTTCTTGAAACTCAAAATTTATGGCTATTGTGTACGAAGGAGGCTATCTAATGCGTTATATATCAAGTATTCTATCCTTTATGTACAACTGGTCTCTATCCATCATACATCAACATATCAACCTTAAAACCACATAACACAAACTTAAACGTAAAAAGAACACGTACAGATCCGACACAACGCGCGGGTCTGTTATCTATATTTAATAATTTGTATACGTATTCGATTTATATTGGTAAAACCGTGTTTAATTTTTTTTTAATTCTTCGATCACTTTCCTAATTATATATTATGAGTTTTGTATTTTAACGTAATTGTGTTAATGTTCCGTTAATTTCTCAGTTGTTTCAACTTTGGGAGGTTTCATGATTGATTCTTCGAAGCATTTCGTTTTTGTTCCTTTTCTCACAAAGGCACCTGTTATGATTGGTTTTTTACTAAATCATGTTAGTGATTTTGATATGAGTATTTTTTTAGTTAACGTTATGTGACGACATAGACTATAGACGACCAGTGCAACACACGGTCGGAATTTTCAGTGAAACTTATATAATGCTATATAATATTAGTAACTTTTATATAAAGCTGCAAAAATACAATTAAAAGAAAAGACAACCCGCTGCAACGCGCGGGCGGTTTACTCGTAACTAATAAAGGTAAATTAGAAAATGTTTTGGCGATTAATTGACATGTTTCTAAATAATTTCTTAGAGTAATTACCAATTAAGTTTGTTATAACAAGAGAAAATAAAATAAGATATTCATATATATAAAATCATTTGTAACATTTTTTATAAGTCTTATAACATGTAAATGGAGTTATAAAGTTTAGAGAGTTTAGTGGATTTATTTTAGAATTTTAGAGAAAAATTATATTGATTTTATAGCTCAAATAGAAAAAAAAACAGTGAAAAATGAAGAAAAACGGGTTTGGCAGGTTCGAACTCGCAACCTTCGGTTTGGCGACAAAGGGATGGACCAGCTGGGCTACCAGTTCGCTGGTTTCCATCCCAGGAATTTTTTTTATAACATGCTTGCGTCTAACTTCATCTTCTTTCTCACTACATGAGTCCGTAACCCTAGATCCTTACCCACCAAATTGAACCGCTTAACGTGTCTTAATCCAGAAATTAAGTTAGGGTTTTACTCAGGGATAAAAACCAAGCAGAATGATGTAAAGAACTTACCTCGAAGTGGTCGGAATAACGAAAAATGGAGGGTCGCCGGAGATGTCGGCGGCGGCGGCAGAAATTGCGAACACATGAACGTTTTTCAGTGGTTTTTCGACGTGAATAGATACGCAACTGATCAAGGAGTGATGAGGAACAATTTATAGGCCTCAAACACGTCAAAAACGTGTTTAAGTTAAGCTTTAAAACTCCGAACGGTTATGAGTTTTGGGGTGATTAAAACGCGATTAAGATCGATTTAAAGCTCGTAATGACGATTTAAACATGGTTTAAGAACGTTGTGACAATAATTTTATGAAAAACAAACGATTAATTGAGATCTTAAGGTGTTTCCGGCGAAGGCGGTGGTCGCCGGCGGCGACATCGACAGAAAAACGCAATTATGAAAAAAACAATTTTTTTTTAATTTCTTTTAAGACTCACTAATACAATACATATATATATATATATATATATATATATATATATATTATTTATAAAATAAATAAATGAATGAGTTCTCTTGTACAAAATAATTTATACATAACTTTTAGCTAAAACAATATCAAAAGTTTATCTAAGATTTGTTACATATATATATTTAAACAATTAAACCTTTTTATTTACAACACAATTTGTTTTAAATACATACAAATATATCATGACGTTTTATAAAATTTATCATGAAGACATTTAATGTTGTAAAACCATTATAAAAATCAAATTAGTGCGAATTAATTTTTAAAACTTAAGACTGAACAATATTTATTTACTAATGTTGTTAGTAGAATTAATTTAATCAATTAAATAAATAACACAATTTAATTGATAACTCAAAAGCTTTTATTAATAAAACAAAATTTCATGATTGTTACAGTCTCCCCTACTTAGAAAAATTTTGTCCCGAAATTATTTTGCAATGATAATTGTAGGGTAGAGTGGTGAATTTTGAGAAGGCTCGAAATGTAAAATATACGACTTACACCAAAAAGTTGTGGGGGATGAGGAGTTGAAATGTTGGAGGAGAGTAAAAGAGTTTACATACCAAAAGTTTGGATTTTTCCAAGATGGAAAGCATCACAAGAAAATTTGTAGCATAGACGATCAGTTTGGAATGTTTGAAAAATACCATAGGATAGTAAGACTCACTAACATCACAATAATTGACAAAAGGTGTTTTGTCACGGTTTTTTTTCCATTCCAAACGACACCATAGGTGCCGTGACCATATGTACCTTACGGCCACGTTACAATATCAGTGGCTGAAGCCACCTATAAGCGTGGCTAAAGGGTACCAATATTTGTTGTTGTAATCAAACAATTCTTCAGAAAAGCATGGCGAAAGGGTTCCAACGGCCACATGTGTTTGGTTAACGTGGCCTTTGGTATTTTATGGTCACGTATATTCGTGTTTTAGCCACATACATTATAAAAATACGTGGCCAAATGGTTGCTGAAATCATACATTTTGTCACAGTACGCGTGGCCAAAGGGTGGCAACGGCCACGTTAAAATATCAAAAGCGTGGCCTTTGGTATTATATGGTCACGTATATTTGTGTTTTAGCCAGATATGTTATAAAAAAACGTGGCCAAATGGGTTGCTGAAATTATAATTTTTGTCCCAATACGCGTGGCCAAAGGGTGGCAACCGCCACGTTAAAATATGAATAGCGTGGCCTTTGGTATTATATAGTCACGTATATTTGTGTTTTAGCCACATATGATATGAAAAAACGTGGCCAAATGGGTTGCTGAAATCATAAATTTTGTCCCAATAAGCGTGGCCAAAGGGTGGCAACTGCCACATTAAAATATAAAAAACGTGGCCTTTGGTATTATATGGTCACGTATATTTGTGTTTTAGCCACATATATTTGGAAAAAAAAAGTGGCTAAAGGGTAGTTGAAATCAGATATTTTGTCCCAATACGCGTGGCCAAATGGTGGCAACGACCACGTTAAGATATAAAAAGCGTGACCTTTGGTATTATATGGTCACGTATATTTGTGTTTTAGCCACATATAATTGGAAAAAAAAAGTGGCCAAAGGGTAGTTGAAATCAGATAATTTGTCCCAATAAGCGTGGCCAAATGGTGGCAACGGCCACGTTAAAATATAAAAAGTGTGGCCTTTGGTATTATATATATGGTCACATATATTTTCTTAATTAAAATTAATTATATATTAATTAATTAGTATAGAGAACCTTAAAAATCATATATTATAATTAAAAATTAATGTACATACACTAATCATGACGCTGTTCAAAAAGATAACATACGACACTAGCTAATCAAAGTTTAATTTCTATAATAATTAATTATAATTTCTTGTCCGTGCTGATCAGCTGCTTCTGCTGGTGCCGTGTGATTTTTCTATTTATCACATTTTGATTCTTCAGCTGGTTTGGTGCTACGTACACTACTTTCTGCATCTTTTTCCGATCATTATTTACCTGGAAACATGACAAATAAAACCGATCAGATATATATAATATATATATAAAGTTAATTAATTAGCGGATACGATTAATTAATGTAGTAATTACCTGTGGTTGTTCCAATACTTTTTGAACCGTAGAATGATCAACCGGCTGTGATCTATCTGACTTGTTATTAGAATGAAGGATCATTCGGTTCATCAGCCATGCAATAATATATTTATTTTCAACCTCCGAAAGCGTTGTTTTACCATCTACTGGGAATGGTAAAAATGTTGCACCCTTTTTGACCTGATAAACTCTAATTCTACGGCAACCAGGAGCTAATGGACTTCCATGAATCTTCTCATCTTTTTGTTTTGGTAATAATTCAGCCATTCCCACGACGTTCAGTGGATCCCATTCCATGTGCAACGTCGCAGTTTGGCTCCCCTGATCAGAAGTGACATAATAATAATAATAATATTATTAATTATAGCATATATATAAACAATTAATTAATTAAAGTAAAAAATAGAATACAAAAATTGTGGTATATACTAATCTATACCTCTTGGATTACTGGCTGCAGATCGGTAGCAGCTGCAATGGCATCATAATTATTTGGTTTTTCCAACTGAAGATCACTCTTCTTAGGAGGTACTTCACGAGCTGCAGGTTTTGCATGTCTCTTATTCTTTTCCTAAATTGACACCATGTAATTAACTGATTAGTAACATATATATTAATTAACGATAACGTCAAAGCGATTTGTTAAATTTCTAAATTAATTATATATATATATATATACCACTTCCTGCTCTGATGCCCCAGCATCACTGGCTGCAGCAGCTGCTGCTTCTTGTGTTTTAGCCACATATAATTGGAAAAAAAAAGTGGCCAAAGTGTAGTTGAAATCAGATAATTTGTCCCAATAAGCGTGGCCAAATGGTGGCAACGGCCACGTTAAAATATAAAAAGTGTGGCCTTTGGTATTATATATATGGTCACATATATTTTCTT
>JBCNJP010000003.1:61588474-61732595 GCA_039602395.1 Deinandra increscens subsp. villosa | reverse complement strand
ATTAGTTTAGTAGGCTAGTTTTATTATGTTTAGGCTAGTTTACTATTAGATTGGGCATGGGCTTGGGTTTATGATTGGGCTTATTGGGTTTATGATTAGCCCATTAGGTTGTAAGAGGTGGTATAAATACCACCTCATGTTTATGATTAACCAAGCTTTGGGAGTTACCATTTACGATTTCTCCTTGCTCCATTGTGTTTACGATCAGATCTGGAAGCTTCATAGTAGACGTTTATCATTCAAGAATCAATCTTTCTTATAGATTGATTCTCTTCTTCTACTATTTTCTTGAATCAATCTCTCACGAGGATTCCGCACTCGTGTTAGATCATTATATCGTGTGTTAGTGAGTTTTTCGGACCTACACATGGAGTTCCATTATCAATTGTGTCTGATAGAGATGGCCGATTTACTTCTCATTTCTGGCAAAGTCTTCAGGAAGCCTTGGGAACAAAGGTGAAGTTGAGCACGGCGTATCATCCACAGACGGATGGGCAGAGTGAAAGAACCATCCAAACCTTAGAGGACATGCTAAGAGCATGTGTGATGGAATTCGGTGGCAGTTGGGACACCCACCTACTGTTGGTAGAATTTTCATATAATAACACTTATCACTCTAGTATAGAAAATGGCCGGAAATGTAGAGTCCCGTTTTGTTGGTCTGAAGTTGGAGAAGGGCAACTTACAGGACCAGAGTTGGTTATGGCTACGAATGATAAGGTTCGAGAAATTAAAGAAAAGCTTAAAGCCGCACAGGATCGGCAGAAGTGTTATGCCGATCGTCGTCGTAGGCCATTGGAATTCAAGGAAGGAGATATGGTAATGCTTACAATATCCCCTTGGAAAGGGATTATTCGGTTTGGAAAGAGAGTAAAGCTAAGTCCTCGCTATATTGGACCTTTCAAGATTATATCCAAAGTCGGCAAGGTGGCATATCAATTGGACTTACCCGAAGAACTCAGTGGAGTTCACGACGTGTTTCATGTGTCGAACTTGCGCAAATGTTTAGTTGATGAGGCTCTAGCAACTCCGTTGAAGGAAATTCGCGTGGATGAAAAGCTGAAATTTACAGAAAAGCCTGTAGAGATTGTGGAACGGATTGTGAAGAAATTACGCAGAAAGAAGATTCCAATGGTAAATGTTAAGTGGGATGCTCGGCGTGGACCCGAGCATACTTGGGAATCGGAGGTGGACATGCGTAGGAAATACCCGCACCTTTTTGAGCCTAAGTGAATACCGGGACGGAATTCTTTTAAGGGGGGAAGGATGTAACACCTTTGATAAAACCCTCGAGCTCGGAATATAAAATCTCAACAAAAAAAAAATTATTTTTTTTTTTCTGGAGGGCATGAGGACCGCATGCCCTCTCTAGTTCAACCGCTCGCGGTCCTCATGACCCGTCAGGTTTCCGGGTCAGGATCCGCGTACTTTTTGACCCATGAGGACCGCATGGGGGTATGTTTGTGCACCTCGTGCGGTCCTCATCGACGCCCAGTAGTATAAAAATGAGATTTCTCTCATTTTCTGCTCATTTGCTCATTCCCAACTTAGAGAGCTCTAAGTTTTCGACTGGTATTCCCCTGTGAAGGCCATTTCCGGCCAAAAGAAGCCTCGGGTGTGAAGATTTAAGCACATACAAGTTCCACGAAGCTCGGGTAAGCCTCTAGTTCACCCATTTCTCCAATTTGAGCATGGTTTTCTTATAATCATCTACTGACAAGGAGTTTCTAGGGCTTATAAAGGCATTGCATGTCCGATCAAGAGTGATCAAAGACTTGTGGGAGTGTTCGTGTTGCAATCCAAGGTTAGTTTGTGTCGGGTTTTGCTTTATATCAAGTTATTGGATGATCCATTGCCTAAAGTCGGTTTTGATGATGCATGCAAGGGTGGATTCAGCTTCTGGAGTGATCAAGGACCTTAGGGAATTGAAAAACCCGCTTGGAGAAGCTCGGTACAAGTTTTGTTGCTAAATGCACAAGTATTTTATGCATGCATGTGTATTTTCGGGTTTGTTGATGCTTCTGGAAATTTTTGCCTAGGAAACCCTACATCTCAGTGATTAAAAATATCATAAGTCAAGAGATTGGTAAATGGGTGGAGGCAACATTCGTAGTTTTGTGTTTAAAAACCCGAAAACCGAGTTATTTGGACTTTTATCAAGTGATTGTCAAAACCCAGATATTCCAGTAGCTTATGGTTGTTAATATGAGTTCAGATCAGTCCATTGTTGGTAAATAATGAGTTGGAATTGGTGGAAAAAGGGAAAACCCGCTTGTAAAATGATTTCGAGTAATATTTGGTGTTAACCGGGACTTATAACGAAAGTTCGACACGGCCTGGAGGCCTAAAAACTTATATTTTGACTACTGGAAGTGTTGGGAACAAAACCCCGTTGTCGAAACGAGCTAAAAATGCAAAATGGGAAAAATTCACTAAATGACAAAATAGTCGATGAGGACCGCATGGATTTCGTTTGTTGATTCGCATGAGGTCCTCATCGCCTGGAAAGTCAAACTGGTCTCTTGACCACCCATGAGGACCTCACAGGGTGTTTTTCTGTTTCGCATGAGGTCCTCATGTGTCCCTGGACAGTTTAATGTGTTATTTTGTTGGATGATTTTTGGAACCACCGAGCTACCCGGTTATAGTTGTTTACGAGTAGGGTCTGTAAAATTACCAGTAGGGAATATTTTACTACTCGGTTGGGCCCGATGATCTCGTATGGGTGTTTTGGCCGTTCGGTGAATCCCTCGGGAATATCATTGACTTCCCCGTTTGTTATCGTTGCGGTTACCAACATGTCGTGTGCGCACTTCTAGTTTGGATAGGTTCTGATATATTATTATATATATGTATTTTAGACTCGCATCTGTGATACACTTGTTGGACCTTGGATTCCTCGTGCCCGGTGACGTTCTAGTTTTCCGCCCATTGCAATCTGTGAGTTGATAGCTTTTCCCCTTCTTTTTTTTAACTGTTTTGGGGTGTACATGAACCATGTCTTGTGTTGTTACTTGTTACTGTGCTTAGGTATTTATTACCATGTTATAAATTTACTGCATGTTACATGACGTTCATGACAGATTAGTATGGTTAATTTAGGTCCGTGTGGGGCCACAAAGACATATATTGCACCAATACAGCTGTAGAGGTAGATCAAGGTGTCTCATACCCGTTCTTGTTGATCCATTAGGGGTCGGGTGATGGCGTATATGCCTAGTCATGGGGAGCGGTGACGACCACTGGTCCGTTTACCCCTCTCGCGTGCTAGTTTAACCATAGGAAATTATAGCAGGCACAGTGTTTTTGTAAACAAGTTTTGGTTGCTTAAATGAGTCAAATGCGCTACGACTCACCAACAACTTTATGTGTTGACGTCTTTTTGGTTCATGTGCAGGTAAGTAAAGTTATGGCGGAAGTCACGTTCTTGTTTTGGGACGAGATGGTGTTGTGGGTTTTGGGGATTATATTGTTATTATGTCGTTTTTGTGACTGTCATGACTATCTTGTGTTGTTTGTTTGTGCCCTCACCGTACTTGTAGCCTTAGAGTGTCCCTGGGCTTAGTTTATTTGTGAAGCTTGTATGTAAGACTTAACATGATCTATGTTATAGCCGACATGGCTCTAGTTATGTTTGCTGGACGGGTCGTCTGTTTTTGTGAGCTTTTATCTACTCTTGTATCTATCTGTTTGCTTCCGCAAGTTCTGATACGGGCGGCCGGTCCCACTCTCCTCTCCCCCGCGTCTGGCAGGGCGCGGCGGGGCGGGGTGTGACATCAGATGGACGTGAAGACGACGTTTTTATATGTTGCGATGGCAAACGAGGTATATGTGGCGCAACCTCCAGGTTTTGTGGATGCTGAACATCCAGATCATGTGTATAGATTGGATAGAGCTCTCTATGGGTTGCATCAAGCACCACGGTCATGGTATGATACGCCGACGAAGAACTTGGTGGAGAATGGATATACAAGGGGGGTAATAGATCAGACGCTGTTCAGAAAAAAGGTTAAAGATGATTTTATCATGGCACAGGTTTACGTTGATGATATCATTTTTGGTGCAACAAATGAAGCCTTGTGCACAGAATTTGAAGAAGTCATGAAGAAGAAGTTTGAAATGCGTTCGCAAGGAGAAATGAATTTCTTTTTGGTTTTGCTAGTGAAACAGGATGAAACCGGGATTCTCATTCATCAAGGGAAGCATGTGGATGAAATTTTGGAGAAATATAATATGAAGGATTGCAAGCCAATGTCAACTCCTAAGGCATCCAAGCCTACCTTACTTCCGGATGAAGATGGGGAGGATGTGAGCGAGAACCTGTATCGATCAATGATTGGATCGCTCATGTATTTAACGGCAAGTCAGCTTGATATCATGTTTGCAGTTTGTCAGTGCGCACGATATCAGTCCAAACCTAAATTTTCTCATATTTTTGTTGTTAAAAGAATTTTTAGATATGTAAAGGGCAGGCCTCGGCTTGGACTTTGGTATCCTAAAAATTCCGAATTTGATTTATATGCTTTTTGTGACAGCAATTATGGGGGTATGTCTCTTGTCAAGAAATTAACTTCGGCTGGATGTCAATTCTTGGGTGATAGGCTAATTTCTTGGCAGTGTAAAAAACAGCAGACGGTGTCAACCTCCACCGCAGAAGTTGAGTATGTAGTAACCTCCGCATGCTGCTCACAGGTGGTATGGGTTCAAAATCAACTCTCTGACTACGGTATGAACTTTGATTGCACTCCAATTTATTGTGATAACACTACTGTTGTGCAAATTGTGAAGAATCCTGTAATGTTCTCCAAAACCAAGCACATTGACATTATAATCCATTTTATCTGTGAATGTTTTGAGAGAAACTTAATTCGTATGGAGAGGGTGAGCTCTGACCAAAATGTCTCTGACATGTTCACAAAGGCCCTTGACCGAGCTAAGTTTGAAATGTGCGTGGAAGGTCTGAAAATTATTTCTTTAACTTACTAATTTGGCAGAACAAGATGTTTTTTTTTAAATATTTGTGTGTACTTAAAATCAAAAAGAAGGGGAAGATAAGTATGTATGTCTCTCCTAAATAAGGCTTTTTAATTTTTAATTGGCTTTTCTTAATTTTGTTTGTTTCTATGTATTGGTGGAAAATGAAATGAATTTCTGGCTTTTGATGACTGACATGTGTATGGCTAAAGTGAAAGACGTGATCCACAGTAATATGCTCAGTAGGCTTTGTTACAAAACAAGGTATGCGTTACACACTTAAAGATGACGTATGTCATTTGAATGGAAGCACACACTTAGGTTAGGTGTATGTTCTATTTGACTACACATGTGCTCCCGATACACACGCCGGACTCCAAGGTATTCAATTAATTTTCTCAAAAGTCGATGTCTCCTCTGTTTTGCGTAAGCATAGACCTGGGGATGCTTAAGCCGTTAATCGGTCTCGCCTCTGCTTTGCGTAAGCAATGACCTGGTGTAGACTGTACTGACGTGTTAGTAAACCTAACCTCTACTTTGCGTGAGCAATGACCTGGTTAGGATTACTAACGTGCTTGCAGATCATTGTATATTATAATAAATCCGAAAGATGCCAAAGTGCACATTAAAAGAGACCCTCTAGTGTCCAAAACCCTTCAGCTCTGACTTGTGATGATACTTATGTGTTTGAGGAAAGGTTAACGCCTGACTGAAAAATGCCTCTAAGTTGAAATCAAATGAGTCTGTGTATATTATACCCATCTCTTTTGATCTGTTCTTTTCTTTTCTCAACCAAGTCTGGAGAAATGATTCAAGACCTTGGATATGGATTGTGAAAATATGTGGTAGGGAATGTGTGTGTTTGATAGACTACACGTGTGAATTACCTAGGATTTGTGTGTGACTGTCGGATGTTCATAATCAATAACCTAAAAGATAAATAAGTGACAAACAGCCGGGAAAATGAGGAACATAAGTTTAAGATGGACCAATATACTGGCAATCACCTGGACATGCTCGAGTAATGAAGACTAAAAACCGTTCTTTAGTTCAAAGGAGGCCGGTTTGATCCCTAAAAACCCTTCTCAAAACAGGTTTAGTGTCTTTTTTATTTATTTTTATTTTGCTTTAGTTAATTTTATTTAATTTTATTTAATTTTTTTTAATTTCTGTTGTTTGGTTCTGCTCAGTCAAAACTAGTTCCATGCTCGGTCTCAGGGGAAGTGATGCCAATTTGTTTTTGAAAGTGGTATCAAAATTTTTAAAAGGAAAGGAGTGAAAATGTATTTTACATAACCTGTGGAAGATTTGAGGTTGTTTATGAAACATGAAAATAGTTGAGGGTCAAATTTGAAAAATCTCTTAATGGTTTAAGAGAATTAAGAAAGAGGGGGTCGCTTGTTTTTGTCCTAACCCTAACTCACCACTGCCTCCCTCATCTATTACCACTCCCTTTTCCGTCCCATCGCCTCCAACCTCCACCAATCTTCACCGGCTTTCACCCTCACACCACATGTCACCACCGCTCACCATCACGACATCAGCCCCCTCACCTTCTTCTTTGATTAGCACCGCCTTCCGTTCCCTCCACCTCTCTTCCATCTCGGTTTACACAACAGATTTCGCCATCGCCGCCACCTCTCCACCACTCGTCATTGTTTCAAATCATTAATTTTCTCGAGTTTTCTTGCGAGTTTTAGAGGTTTGTTGTGATTCTAGCTCTATAATGTTTGAAATTTTGAGTTTTTATTGATGTTGCAGGTTTGCTTGGAGAAGACGACCGGTTCTCGATTGAACCGGATCGCAAACTGTCTATCGGATTGAAATCTGGGTTTTCGATCAAAATCCGGGTTTTCGATCGAAATCCGATATTCGGTTCGAAAACCAGATTAATCGAAAACTGATGCACTAAACGAAATCCTCTTATGTGAATCGAAAACCTGGTGAACTCGATTGTACTCCATTTTTATCAAAACTATTAGCTGGATCGAAAAGCTAAAATCGAAATCAAGGATTTCAATCGAAATTCGACATTCGGATTGAAAACCAGATGAATCAAAAACTGATGTGCTAATCGAAATACTCTGAGTTGGATCGAAAAGCTATACTTGGATCGAATTCCATTCATTTGAATCATTTTCTCTAATCGAAAATAAATTGTGTGCATCATATGCCTAGTTTTCGATCGAAATGGACAACAAGGATCAGTTTCAAATGTTGATATAATGATATCTCTAATTTTGAAAAAGGTGTTACAATTTGTTAATTATTTTTTTTTATTGTTTTACAGACATGGATCTTTTATTTGCTTCTGATCACAACCAGGTTGCATACTTGGGAGACCCACCAGATAATGTGAAAGATGTTTTCGAGTCACTGATTGTTGGGCTGAACGCTTGCAAAATTCCGTATGCTTTAAGAGAGGAGATAGAGCTTGATTAGCAGATGATCAGAGAATTTTGGAATACTGCTAGTGCTAACAGCAATCAGACTGAGATTCGAGCTCGTGTCCAGAATTCCAACATCATTGTGAATGAGATAGTGATTAGAGATGTACTTCATATTGCTGATAAACCATAAGATCTAATTAAATACTCTGCAGAAGTTATTAAGGATGGATTGGATGTAATGGCATATGAGGGTGCCAAGTTTCCTCCAATACTGAAGAAGCTATTGTCTGGGTATTGGAGAGCATTGGCACATTATTTCCAAATGTGCTTTATAGGAAAATGAACATCAACAGACCAGTTAAATGAGCAACATGGTACTGGTTTTGTTGCATTAGCTCTTGACTGGGAGTTTAACTTTTCAAATATGTTGTTAATAAATTGGGTCAGGAATGTAACTAGAGACCGTTCGAAACGCTTCATAATGACTCCGAGATTTGTGCAAATGATTTTAAATGTGAGGTACCCAAGTCTTGAAAGAAGAGTTGACAGGTTTGAGCTGAAACCTATGACATGCAATGTATTTAATCTCTTGAAGACATCTAGAACTGGAAAGCTTGTGTTTAAAGGAAGGAAAGAATTTGTAAAGCTGGGTGCGTTTCCAGAGACAGAAGGTATTGAACCGGCAATAAATGCAAGTGTTGCGGATGAACAGGAGAGTCCACCTGATGTACAAGTAACTGTGAACTCACAGTCGTCTGAGCCAGAGTTTGATATGTATGAAGATGTCAATGTTGTGCCAGAAATTATGTTTTCTGATGTTGAAGCTGATGAAATAGATGATTATGTTCCTCTTGTGACCAAGAGAAGGAGAGATAGTCTGAATCCTCCCTCAGAAGATCCTCCGTTAGCCTCAAGTTTTGAGAATATTGATAGTTCAAGCCAAAGCCCACCCAAAAAGAAGCTGAAGTTTCGATTTAAAGCATCTCGTTCAAGTGTTGTACTTCGTGAACCAGGTACATCACCTTCAGCAAATCTCATACCTGAAGCAGTTTATGTGACTGAAGGTCATGAAAGTGCTCAATCAGAAGTTCCTCTGAATATATGCAATGAAAGTGAAGTTAGTGATATTCTGGACAAAGGAAAGAAACCTTTGTTGCCAGATGATGCTTTCGACGTCGAGAAAATAAAGTTTTTGTTAGAAGAGAACGAGATCAAGGGTAGAAAGATTACTAATATGATGGCATTTGAAGTTAGCCAGTCTCTGAAAGTTCGTAATCTGACTAGTGAAGTTGAAGCAGTGAAAGCTCAAAATGCCTTGTTAATAGAGAAGCTTGATGCATGCAACGTTAATCTAGGTTATCTGACTACATTGTTTTTGAAGTTCAAAGAAGAAAGGACTAAGGTTGCAGAAAAGAACAATGATGATAAAGATGACCAGGCCAGTGGCTCAAGGGAATTTGACGGCTTGTTTGGTCCTGGAAATGATGAAGGTTTTGAAGATTTAGCTAAGGAGCTTGCAGCAAGTGGATCTGGAAATCTGGAAGACACTGATCTGGATACTATATTTGATGATGTGTGTGATGATCTGGACTCCATACCAACTGAAGGAAGCAGTGTACCAAAGACTATGATATCTCATAGACTAGGTGATACTGCAAACTGGTTTAGGGAACTGCCAGCTCCGCCTCAAAGATATTCCCTCAGACTCGGAGTAAGTGAGTTTGATAAATATGGAAATCGAGATGGTGTGTGTGCTTGGATTTATGATTCAGATAAGGAATTACATGCTATGATTAGAAAAGGTCATGCACCGGTGGAGTATTATAATAACATTAATGATTTCCATTCTTGGACGAAGGTGGATCTAAACGCTTTGCTTAATGCACCTTTCATTAATCCTAGACAGAGTGGAGATGTTGTCTTTGTTCGAAACAGATTGCTGAGGGAATCAAGGAATGGGTTTGAGAATTTTGCAACAGCTAAATCTCGTCTACTTAAAGAGAAGAATCCAATAACTGGTGAAATTCAAAAGGTAGTTGTTTGGCCTGCTACACAGAAAGTGAAAGTTGTTCCGTTGGGTGACCGATATCCGGACGGCTCACTTTCTTCATTCATAGGGTGGCACTATGACCCATCTACTGCAGAGGAAGTTATTGTTTGCTCAAACAGGGAATTTCGTTTGTATGACACTCAAGATCTTTTGAGATTCGAAGAGAAGGATATAAAGACTCTTGCCCAGAAGACTATTCAGAGAGTCACTTTGTACAATGAATATGATCTTCGAGTGGATGCATTTAGAGCTACTGCAGAGAAAATTGTTGAAGATGAAATCTACAAGAAGCCAGGAAAAGTTTCATTTCATTTGAGCCTTCCTTGAAGTCTTAATGATACAAGCCTAAGGGAAGATTATAGGAAAATAATTTGTGAGGCTTGTACATTAGACTTAGGATATTGTGTAAGTATTTTTTAGGCTTATTAGTGGGTTAATGGGGTTTACGGTTTGGGCTAAGGAGAAATCAAGTGTTTGGTATTTAATATATAAACCTAATCATGTGTTATGATTAGGTAGACATTCATGTGGGAGGCTAGAGGGGGTTTACGATTTTGGGGCTTAGCAACTTGTAATCATTCAATCATCTGAAATACATCGTAAGTTCATCGTTTATTGTTTGTGTTGATTACTATTATTCATAATTATGGTATCCTCCTACTTGACACATACTAAACCGGATTTCGCACGGATTAGTGTGAAGATATCGTGTAAGATTCAAGGATTCTGAAATTACACTTTGAGTGGCCCTTTTCCTTTTGTTGTTGTTAGACTCGTTGTTGCTTGAACTTGAACCACGGTCATCCTTACCTTTAATGGTTTCCTTTTTCAGCACCCCAGTTTTGACCATTTTAGTAGTCAAAGTTCCAGCTATGGTAGCTGACAAAGTTGTAGGGTTCACAAACATCATTACTATATGCATCGCTTCAGGGAGTGCATCGATGTAGCAGTCGATTGCGGTTTGTTCAAGAGTCATTAAGTGAGGAACAAACAAAGATACTTCTTGGAACCGAGCTGTAAAACCGATATGATCAACTCCCTTCATGGTGAGACTCCTGAATTCGGCCTCTAACTTCCTCATTTCTGACCTTGGATAATACTCCTCAGTTAACAAAGCCTTTAATGCATCCCAAGTCAAAGCATGAAGCACCTCCCGCGTCTTAGCTCTTAAACGTGTATTCCACCAAGTTAGAGCCCCTTTCTTAAATGTACTTGACGCATACTTGACCTATTGAGCTTCGGGACAATTGCACATGTTTAGCGTAGCTTCCGTTTTCTCAAACCATTGCAGGAAACCTGTCGCCCCTTCGGTTCCAGCGAATTCAGTGGGTTTAGAGGCCACAAATAGTTTATAGGAGCTTTCAATTCCTCCAAGGTTAGAACCTTCTCCATTGTCGTTAGTGCGTACAATGATTCAAGTTTTAATGGTTTCAGTGAGCTGGTTGCCCATGTTAGGAAGGATGGTAGCCATTTGCTCGGAGATGATAGTGGCTAATTCGGTGGGATCCGTCTTCAAGAAACAAAAGATTCGAGTTAGATTATGGAAATAGAATAACATTACTAATGATTAAGCATCAGAATAACGTCGTTGACTAATCAAAATCCCGAGCACGTTTAATGATTCTGCTAGAACTGCATGTTTTAGCCTATAAGCGTCATGTCCCCGAAAGGACCCCCAGAAAAGAGAGGTTAGTCACTTGGACTACTTAAATACCAGGTATTTCCTTAGCCAGGACCTCCCGAAGAGATAACCACTCTTCCAAATTACACACAGTCCCGAGAACCGTAATACGAACACGTAATTTTGACGAGAGTGTTCAAAGATGAGAACGTGAATTTTGGAGATGAAACCCGAATATAAAGTCTAAGAATTTGCCGACGGGGATGAGTTGCACATGCCGTGGTAGAAGCAGACGAGAAAAAGATTCAGACAAGAGAATTCAAATACCAAAGGCAGGAATAGGGTTTATTATTTTTGGCCCCTAAGGTTATAGTCTAGATTATTGTTTTTCTAATAAGCTAATTCCCTATAACCAAGGCTCTGATACCAATTCTGTAACACCCCAACCGATGGCGGAAACATCGAGGTGCAAGCATTATATAGAAGCATAACGATATAAAAGGAATATCATATTTTATTAATAATTCAAAACTTAAACGTCTATTACAAGGCCGAATACATTAATGACCCTAAAGCCTAACTACATCCATAAGCTTCCTAGCTATAAATATGCTTGAATTCCATAACCTGAAAAACACACAAAAAGGGGTCAACTATCTACATAGTTGGTGAGTCATAGGTTTATGAGAAAAACAGTTTTATAAAGCATTTGATAAGTTTTTCCAAGGTCATACTATTAAATAAACAAATAATCATGAGTCTTTGTACATACGCATTTATCACATAACAAGTATTCACCACATAAACAGTACGCCTGATTGAATGTTCGCAAACCAACAACTGGTAGGAATGTTTGTCCACGTGTTCAATTCCCCTCTCGAGGAACCTCTACGATTACTGTTCGGTTCCTCTCAGGAATCTCAGCGTTGGGACCACGTTCAGTCCCCTGCAAGAACCTCAACGTCATCATGTTCAGTTATTCGTAAGGAACCTCACGTTTGATGCTTCGGAGTCTTAAGAATAAAGTTTCCCAAATAGCATACAAGATCAAGCATGTCAAACTATATATTCACACGATATCACACAGATACATACAAGTAAAAGTATTCAACAGTATTTGACTTTGCATAGAAAGTATGAATGTTTGAAATAAAGTTTCACAATGATTCACAATGATAAACATGATAAATAATTTGATTTACTTGAAAATAAAGTGATGATACATAAAAATGGTTATGCGTGTTTTCCACCCCAAAATGGCTTGGAAAATTAAAGAAAAAGGGGCTATGAACTCACCTTAGAAGTTGATTGCTAGCTCGATGCAACGAGAATATTTTAAATTCGAGGGATTCCTAAACGGATGATGAAATTGGTTAACCTTGGTTTACGAGGACGAATAATAGGGTTTCTAGATATCTAGGGTTTTAGTGGACTTGATGATTTGCGGAAGATGATTATATCGTAGCATCATGTGGCTTGTTGATAGATAATATCTAGTTAGGTAGATAATGTCCAAACAAACAAATTTGTTAACTATATAAATAATTGACTCACTAAATGGATTTAATATCTAAACATATGATTTAATAAACAAATGACTCATCAAATTTAATGAATTAATAATTAAATAATTTAATATATAAATAATTGACTCACTAAAGGAATGAAATAATTTAATGAATTAATAATTAAATAATTTAATGACTAAATTATTGAATTAATAAATGATTGATTAAATAAGGGACTAAATAAACAATTTAATGAATTAATACTTAAATAAATGTGAATGAATAACAAATTATTAAATTGTGGAAAGGAAACATAATTAAATAATTTTTTTTAAAATAAATAAATAAATAAAAAAGTAAAATAAATATGTCTAGGATAAATTTTAAATCAAGGAATGACGTTTCGTTTTAGAAATATTTGTAAACAGATACTTATAACTAATAAAGGTAAATTAGAAAATGTTTTGATGATTAATTGGCATGTTTCTGAATAATTTCTTAGAATAATTTTCAATTAAGTTTGTTATACAAAAGAAAATAAAATAAGATATTCATATGTATAAAATCATTTGTAACATTTTTTATAAATCTTATAACATGTAAATGGAGTTATAAAGTTTAAAGAGTTTAGTGGATTTATTTTAGAATTTTATGGAAAAATTATATTGAATTTATAGCTCAAATAACAAAAAAAAAAACAATTAAAAATGAAGAAAAACGGGTTTGGAAGGTTCGAACTCGCGACCTTCGGTTTGGTGACAAAGGGATGGACCAACTGGGCTACCAGATCGCTGGTTTCCATCCCAGAAAAAAAGTTATAACATGCTTGCATCTAACTTCATATTCTTCCCCACTACATGAGTCTGTAACCCTAGATCCTTACCCACCAAATTGAACCGCTTAACGTGTCTTAATCCAGAAATTAAGTTAGGGGTCTTACTCAGGGATAAAAACCGAGCAGAATTATGTAAAGAACTTACCTCGAAATGGCCGGAATAACGAAAACGATGGGTCGTCGGAGACGGCGCACAAATTGCGAACACAGTGACGTTTGTCAGTGGTTTTTCGACGTGAATAGATACGCAACTGATCAAGGAGTGATGAGGAACAATTTATAGGCCTCAAACACGTCGAAACCGTGTTTAATTTGAGCTTTAAAACTCCGAACGGTTATAAGTTTTGGGGTGATTAAAACGCGAGTAAGATCGATTTAAAGCTTGTAATGACAATTTAATCATGGTTTAAGAACGTTATGACAATAATTTTATGAAAAAAGGACGATTAATAGAGGTCTTAAGGTGTTTCTGGCGAAGGCGGCGTCGCCGGCGGTGACATTGCCGGAAAAACGCGATTCTGAAAAAAAACATTTTTTTTAAATTTCTTTTAATACTCATTAATACACTACATATATATATATATATATATATATATATATATATATATATATATATATTACTTATAAAATAAATAAATGAATGAGTTCTCTTGTATAAAATAATTTTTACATAACTTTTAGCTAAAAAAATATCAAAAGTTTATCTAAGATTTGTTACATATATATATTTAAACCAGTAAACCCTTTTATTTACAACACAATTTATTTTAAATACATACAAATATATCATGACGTTTTGTAAAATTTATCATGACGACATTTAATGTTGTAAAACAATTATAAAATTGAAGTTTGTGCGCATTGATTTTTAAAACTTAAGACTCAACAATATTTATTTACTAATGTTGTTAGGAGAATTAATTTAATCAAGTAAATAAATAACACAATTTAATTGATAACTCAAAAGCTTTTATTAATAAAACAAAATTTCATGATTGTTACTGACACCCGGTCGGGGGACGATGCATGATCAAAAGGTGACTCACGCCTCATGCTACATGATACATTCGAAGTCCGTATGTCTATGTAAGCAAACTCGACTGACCACGCAAGTGCGGGCTGAAAGTATTTGGTTGGGAATGGGGGTTGGTAATATTTTGTCACTTCACGGAAAACGAGATGGTACGTGTTTGTGAACTTGGCTCTGGTTACACCGTACATGCATTCGCGAGAGCGGTGCATGGAACAAACGGACCTTAGTCCCTTAAAAAGATAATTTTTATAATAAAATAATCTGGCTCGTAGGGTTGTTCCCCTGCTAGTTCATGACAGCGTGTCGAGTATGGTAAGCCGGCCGATTTGAGGGACCCAGTAACTAAGTGACATTAATTTCACTATATTTGTTTGCCAACAGCACAGTTCCCTGGGGTGTGTACTGCTCGTAGACGATCGCCCGGGAGAGTAGTGATGCTTGATTTGAGGCTGAGAGTCGGTCTTGCTGCCTGTTAGTGAATAATCTTACGGGAAGGGTATAATTTACGGGTTACCACCTGTTGGACTCGGTCTGCCCAAGACACATACTAGATTGATGTGGCTAGTACGTTATGATCCAAGACGGGTCATACCCAATAACGAGCTAGACAAACACCCAATGGATATTTATTTGGATATGATCAATTAAATAAATATCACCTAAAGAAGATATTTAGAAATGGGTTTCTAAATAATTGCACTTATGATTAAATCATATGGATGATTTAAATTAGAGAAGTATGGTAACAATATTATTTAAGTGGTTAAATAAACTGCCACGCAACATATAATAAGTTATATGTTACATTGTGTTTTAGGACATGTTACATATAAAATAACATGTTACATGGGTCATGTAAGACATGACCAAAATGTACCTTGAATGAGAACAAGACTAGATGCATTGGAGGGAAGTTCAAATGGTTTGAAACTCCATTTTCCCCCCTTTTCTCCTTGAGTCCGGCCAACAACTCATAATGAGGTGGTTGGGTGTGTTTTTCCAAGGCTTGCATCTTTAAATGTGCCTCCCATTCATTGCCCTAACTTGTTAGACACACCACTCCTCTTTTTCTCTCTCTCTAAGATCTTTATGAAAGCTAAACCACTTCTATAGAATAAGACTCTTGAATTAGGATTCAAGATACATAGAAGAAGAACCTTGAATACGGATTCAAGCAAAGGTTAAAGGTGCATTGGTCTTCAAGAAATCCTAGCAACAAGGTGTTGTGTTGGAGGCTCGTGGGTATCACAAGCTTGAGGCTTCTTCTTCGAGGCTTGCTATTCGAGTACATCATCATCTTCTTCTCAATCCCTTGCTTGGAAGAAGGTATAAATCTAAACACCCTATGGTCGTTTTAGTTTTGATAGCATGCATACATATTTGGATCCTTGGTTTTGGGTTTTATAATCAAGTGTTAAAATCGGTTTTAACATCAATTAATCAAACTATGGTTTTGATTTTTCCGCTGCGTTTTACATTTTAAGGAGTTAAAATGACTTTGATAAAGTTCTTAAAACCCAACAATGGCATCTAGAGCCGCTTATATGGATGCATGCTTTAAAGAGCTAGTCGGTTAGCTCCACAAAACTCTTGGTTTTGGTTCCTCATACCACAAACCGAAAGATTTGTTCATGGTTTCCCTTTGTCTTTCAAGATGCTTCACTAACATGCATGTGGTTTATCTTGAAAGATTAAAGCATTTTATCATTGTTTGTTGTTTGGACAACAAACCTATGTTTTCGGTTTTGTGTTGGACCGAAAAGGGAAATGGGTTAAAAAGGGAACCATTCTTACATTTGTACATATGGATGTATTTTTAGATATATGTTTGGTGCATAAAGCCTAGCCAAAAGACCTTGTGATTGTTTGTGGTGAATGTTTGTGCTTGTTGTAATTATTCAAAAGTTGTAATAATTTCAAGTTCGTCATTTTGGGCATGTAATCTATTTATTTCATTTGGTATGTAATGTAATAGATTAGGTGCGTTTTGTTTTACTAGAAAAATGTATTAGGATCCATATTTTGTAAAAAGGAAGAATACACAAGATGGAGGATCTTGGATGCCCAAAGGAGTGAAGCAAAACACAACCAAAGGAGGCCACTTGAAGCATTTGGATGCGGGGTCAAGTGGGAGTTCACCTATACATCACTTGTGTGATCTTGTCCCTTAGGAGAGACCTTGACACACACTTGTTTCGGCTAACAAGTGTTGTCAATAGTTGGTTATGGCTATGCACCTATTTTATTATACTTGTGTGGTTGTTTATTTTCATGTTTGGATGATATTTGGATATGCATGCTAAACCAAACTAATAAACATTAACAAGCAAAAACCGGTTCTTAAAATATCATTAACAAAGACTAATAAAATGGGTTTTATTAAGTTGATGATGATTTATCAATAAAATGGGTTTTATTAAAAGAATATGAAATATGGATTTCAAACAACACTAGGGTGCCATACGTTTGAATGCATGTGAATTGTATGGTACATAGAGTTTTCTACACTAGAATTATGAAAACTAAAAACGACCCTTTTCAAAAACAAGTTTAAACGCCATCCTTTCATACAACACTCAATTTGCTTGTAAACTCTTTATGGGATAAAGGTCACCTAGCCATATTTGAGGGAACTTGTAAACTTGGGGTAGGTTTACCATATTTGTGGGATAAAGGTCACCTAACCACTTGTATGTGTAAATCTACACGTGTGTATAAGTAGGACAACTTGATTTGGAGACCATGTGAATAGGGTCACCGAAGCATGGGGAACCAAAGGCGTTGATGGGATTAAACATGCCAACTAAACATAAGATGTTTAATCGATCCCATACTACTAGAAGTTGCAAAGAGTTGCAATTGTCAAACATTGACTACCTTGTTAATTTAAGGAGTGGGATAAAGGTCACCTAACCACAACTTAAATGTAACGTTGGATTCTAGGTTTTAATTTATTAATTGTCTATGAGACACAAAAGGATATTAATTAAATTAAAAGGTTTATATTGATATCGAAGATACTTAATAGAACTTTGTTAAATTTTGTAGATGGCCAATAATAACGAAATCATCCCCGCCACAAACGTCCATAATCTATCACTAAGATCCATCTTAGACAAGAATTGTCTCAACCAAGACAACTTTGTGGATTTCTATCGCAACTTGAGAATTGTTCTCAAACAAGAAAAGAAGTCTTATGTGTTGGACGATCCTATCCCCGACGAACCCGATGTCGAAGACATTGAGGCTTATGCCGATTGGGTGAAGTACACCGAGGACTCCGTCCAAGTTTCATGCCTCATGCTAGCAAGTATGATCCCCGAGCTACAAAAGGATTTAGAGAATCATGGGGCATATGACATGATATGCCAATTGAAGGAAATGTTCCAACAAAAGGCAAGGACCGAGCGCTTCGAAACGGTTCGAGCACTCCATGCATGTCGTATGGACGAGTCACAAATGGTTTCATCCTATGTTCTTAAGATGAAGAGCCTCATTGATCGTCTTGAAAGGCTCAATTGTCCCGTTTCAAAAGAGTTGGCTACGGATTTGATCCTCAACTCTTTGTCAAAGAAGTTTGACACTTTTGTATTGAATTACAATATGCATAGTTGGGAGAAGACCATTCCCGAGCTTCATGGGATGCTCAAAACGGCCGAGCAAGGGATGGGCAAAAGTGTTGTGCCCGTTCTAACGATCAATGAAGGTAGTAGCAAGAAGAGGTCTCGCTCTACCTTTAGCTTCTCAAAGGCAAAGGTTGCCAAAGGAAAGGGATTCGTCAAGGGGAAGGGCAAGAAAGAAGCCCCCAAACCAAAGGAGAAGAAGCAAAAGCTTGCTTCAAATGATCCATGCTTTGAGTGTGGTGAGGTAGGACATTGGAATAGGAATTGTCCAACCTATCTCAAAGGGTTGAAAGAAAAGAAGAATGAAGGTCAAACCTCGGGTAAGACCTTTATGATCTATATTGAGTTTAATGCTATTTCTTCTAACACATGGGTATTGGATACCGGATGTGGAACTCACATATGTAATATGTTGCAGGGGTTCAAAAGAAATAGGCAATTGAAGACGGGAGAAGTTAGTCTCTTCATGGGCAATGGAGCGAAAGTTCAAGTTAAGGCCCAAGGAGACTATATATTGGAACTTCCAAGTGGTTTGGAAGTAATTTTGAATAATGTACTATATGCTCCTAGTTTGACTAGGAACATAATTTCCGTTTCCCGTTTAAGACATGTTGGATATGATTTTAAGTTTGTTAACAATGATATCCATGTTTCAATGAATGATATGTTTTATTTTAAAGCTAGCCCTTTAAATGGTATTTATGAATTGGTTCATGAAAACACTTCATATAATAGCTCAATATACCAAACCACCAACAAGAAAGTCAAAAGAGATTTGAGTGACACCTACATTTGGCATTGTCGCCTTGGTCACATTAATATGAACTGCATACAAGAATTACAAAAGAGTGGTTTTTTGAAAACAAATGAATGCGATTCGTATGACGTATGCGAATCTTGTCTTCAAGGGAAGATGACTAAGGTGCCTTTTAGTGGAACTACCGAAAGGGCAAAGGATTTTCTAGGGATCATACATTCGGATGTATGTGGACCTTTTAAGCCAACATCTAGGAATGGTGAAAGATACTTCATCACCTTTACCGACGACTATAGTCGCTATGGGTATGTGTACTTGTTAACACACAAGGATGAAGGATGAAGGATGAATGTGCATCATTGGACTTCCGGCTAGGGTTGGCGATTTCCGGCTAGGGTTGGCGATTTCCGGCTAGGGTTCCGGCCGTTTTCCGGCCTGTTCTTTTTGTCGATCCTGTGTTTTTTTTCTCCTCGTTGTAATCCTACTGGTTTAGCGTTCTTGATTGTTGGATTGATTCTTTATAGATTGTTCCTTACGATCGAGTCCTCTATCGCGGGTTAGGATTATTGACTAGGGTTTCTTTTTGCTGCTCCGTGCTTATCGATTCCACCATCACGTGATTACGGGTCTTTTTTCTCCATCTGTTCAAGGCTACATCAGTGTTTACTGGTCCCTTCCTTGACTGTTGGATCGAACTGCATTCCCATAATCCCCCTGATCTGTGGTTTAGATAAGTTTACGTCGACTGTGCTTGTTGATCGGCGAATTAGGGTTTGTTACGTGTAGCAGAAGTTTACTCTTGGGTTTGATACGACGCTGTTTGAGAGGGTTGTACGTGAAAGTCAGGCTGCATGGCAGCCAATAATCCAAACATCAATGACCCTGGTGGTACGAATAAGAAGAAGACTGGGGTTTCGAGTGGCTTAGTTGCTCGTAGGACGATTACTGGAAACATAAATGAACCACTTAAAGACACGATTGGAAAAATGGCTGGTAGTAAGCCTATTGGACAGAGTAGTATGGAGCCAAAAGTTGTGTTTAAGAAACCGGAGTTTACTTCTAGACCTACATTTGCTAAACCTTTGTCTAAGGAGGATGATGGGGTGGCGAAAGCCGTGGTGAACAAGCCTGGTGAGTGTGAGTCTGAAGTCCATCCGTCGGGTGATGTGGATGGATCGACGATGCTCGCTCAGCAGGTGTTGTATAGGGATGGGAAAGGGACAACCGAGGGCGACCTGAACATACACCCTGGAGGTGGTGAGAAGGTGAATTTGGGTACCCCGAAGGTTCGCTCAAGTACTATCCCTATCGAGGCTGAAAAAAGTGGTATTCCTGATATTCCTAAGGTAGTTGTTCACAATGATCCTAATAAGAGTGTGGTAAATGAGCAGGGGTACATTGTTGATAACCTTAAAGTTGGTAATCCTGGAGTCCAAGTGGAAAATACTAAGACGACAAATTTGGCCAGTAAGATGGTGATGATGCCTGATGGGAGAGTTGATTTAATTGCGTCTTTGTCTAATGTTTCGGTTAAAACTGCTGATGTGAGTACCAAATCGTTTGTTGATGCTGTCCAGAATAAATCAGCTGGCTCGTCGTCTAGAGTGGTAAATTTTAGATATCTTGAATCTGGGGTTGTTGAGGAGGGTGCTGATGTTTCTATTCCTTTGGAAGCTGTTAGGAGAGTTCAGAGGAAACTTTCTTTTACATTGTATGGTTATTTCATTGGTGATAGAATGGCGTTCCCGGTCGTTGATTATTATGTAAAACAGAATTGGAAGAAGTTTGGATTGCAGAAAACTATGATGAATTCTGATGGAATTTTCTTCTTTAAGTTTGTTGATCAAAGGGGAATGTTAAGTGTGTTAGAAGGTGGCCCATGGCTTCTTAAAGGCCAGCCTCTGATTTTAAATATCTGGAACCCCACAACATTGCTTAAAAAGGATGGAATAAAAAAGGTTACGGTGTGGGTTAAATTTCATAATGTCCCGTTAGCTGCATATTCTGATGAGGGTTTGAGCATAATTGCGTCTAAAGTGGGCATTCCTAAGATGTTAGATTCTTATACTGCATCGATGTGTGTTAATGGGTGGGGTCGTAGTAGCTTTGCTAGAGCGATGCTGGAAATATCTGCAGATTATGAGTTCCAAGACACTGTTATGGTAGCTGTTCCGGACGAGAATGGAGGTGAATCGGTTAAAATTGCTGTTAAGGTTGAATACGAGTGGCAACCTAAAAGATGTTCTATTTGCTGTGTATATGGCCATGACGATGCTAGCTGTCCTAATAAAGTCAAGGATACCCCAGCTGCTGCTGCTGATAACGATGGTTTTGTAGAGCCAAAAAATAGGAAAAAGGCTAAGAAGCAAGTTATTCCCCCTACCAAAGTTGGACATAGGTTCGAATATAGACCGGTGGATAAAGGAAAGGCTACGGGTAAGAAAGATGATAATGGTAAGAAGCATGTGGATGGAACTGCTGAGGGAAGCACTAGAAATACTCGTGTGGATAAATTGGCTGTTACGGAGAACATTAGTGAGGTGAATCAGGCTACTGGTGATAATGGAAAGAATAAGAAACTAATGCAAGATGCAATGACTACTTCTAATAGGTATGCTTTATTGGGAGGTGAGTACGGGGATTTGAATGCTAGAAAATGAGTCGGATACCGGTCCTAGCTCCTATAAGAATAGCTCTTACTATGTACCACCAGAGGATGATGAGGATGACACTGATACGGTGTATGATGAAACTGCTGAATTCATGGGTTCGGGTGTTGAGGATGATCCAAAAGGAGCAAGCACTCCTAATGAGGATGTTCTCAATGTATAGTTTCGCTTCTTGGAATATAAGGGGTTTGAATCTTACCCTAAAACAAAAAGAGGTGTTAATACATGGTTCCTGATCGTCATGTGAAGTATCGAATACAAGACGGAACGTTCAAGATTAGGTCTGGCCGAACCATGGCCGAACTCCAGGTTCGGAGCCGCCGAGGCTTGGCCGAACCTGAGGTTCGGCCAGTCGTGATTTCAGCCTATATATATGTTTGTCTTGTATAGAATTCAATAGCTTTTCGTGTCATACATTCTCTAAGTGTACTCTGTGGTCTCTGTGGTTAATACAAAGCCTGTTTGTATTTACTCTTTGTGTTTCAACTCGTTATACATTGATTTCACATCGACTAAGTAGAAGATCCTACACGCTCAAGCAATTTCAAGTGGTATCAGAGCATTTGGTTTACTCTACTAGTCGGAGATCACTGTTTTTCGAGTTATCGAGTTTAATATCACGTTTTTGACTTTCAAAACTCGTTGTTCATCTTCATTTCTCGAATTTTTCGTTCAAAACATCATGATTCACGTCAAATATGTCTGTGTTTGCTCATTTTCAGTTGATTGAGTGTTTACAGCTCGAGAGGTGTCAATTTCAGTGAGTTTTTCCAAGTTTTTCCGAAAATTCGCGTTCGGCCGAACTTGAGGTTCGGCGTAACTGCTCCGCACTCCAGGTTCGGAGCACGCTCAGCATAACTGCTCCGAACACCAGGTTCGGAGTACGTTCGGAGTCCACTTTTGTTCGTTCGGTGAGAGTTCGGACTAGGCTCGGAAGGTTTCGGAGTCTACTGGATTCGGTGAAAGATCGGAGAAAGTTCGGACTGTCTTTCTGAGTTCGGACCACGTTCGGAGGAAGCTCGGAGGGTATATTAGGTTCGGAGGAGGTTCGGAGTGAACAGTAACTTGTGTTTTGAAAATGTCCGATTTTCAAGCGTTCGCGGCTATTCAAAACTCAGTTCAAGCAACTATGCAAACGATGATGAACTATGATAATGAAATTGGAACAAGTCAGAAAGTTCCCAAATTGCTAAAGTTGGAAGATTATCATAGTTGGGTTAAACGGTTTGAAGCATATGTCGATACAAATGATATTGATATGTGGTTAGCGTTCACTGAGCAATATGTTTACCCTAAAGATGAAACTGGTGAACCTATACTTCAAAGAAAAATGTCTTCTGAACAAAAGAAAGCTTATCAAGCTGAGAAAAAGGCATATGGTACTTTAACGATGGCTTTGCCTAAAGAATTACTTCATCAATTTGCTGGTAATTACACATCGAAGAGTTTATGGGATGCCTTAGAGAAAAGATGTGAAGGCAATGACCAGTACAAGAAAAGTCGACAAAAGGTTTTGAAGAAAGAGTTTGACAGTTTTAAACATTATCAGAATGAAACGATTCCCAATCTGATTGCAAGATTTGCTCATCTAATGAGTGAAATGCGCTTGGTGAATCTTACTAAAGACGAAGCTGATATGAAAGAGAAAATTTTAGAAGCTCTACCTGAAAAATGGGAGAATTATGTTATGATGATTACTCATGACAAGGATTTTCAAGGATTGTCGTTTAATGATTTAGTTCAAAGAATTCAGGCTAGGGATATGGAGTTGATGGTGAACAAGTCTCTTCCTACGCAAATTCAGAATCCTGCAGTGTATCATGGTGAAAATGATTCTACAATGAATGCTGGGAAATCGAATATTCTTAATTCTGCACCACCTACAGCATTTCTGGCAGGTAAATCTGAATCTTCAAGTTATTCGTCTGCTGGTTGTAATGTTTCTGTTCCGAGTTCTTCAAATCAAACTGCATTATCTGTTCAAACTGTTGATGATTATAATGCGTTAATGTCTGCATTGGTATCTTCATATTTTGGTGTTATCACGGGTGCTGTGAGTAATGCTGAGTTAGCTAATGAAGATTATGATCAGATTGATTATGATCATTTGGAAGAAATGGATCTCAATTGGCAGTATGCTATGTTGGTTCGAAGAACAAAGAAATTTTTCAACAGAACTGGGAAGAAGAGACTGAATCAGGAAGGAAAGATTGGTTTGGATAAGTCGAAGGTGAAATGTTACAAATGTTCAAATTATGGTCATTTTGCTAGAGAATGTCCAAGTTCTGCAGATACTAAGTTGAAGTCTGGTCAACATGCACATTTAGTTTATCATTCTCCAAATAAAGCTGAGAAGGTTGAGATTAAATCTGCTAATGTTGTTCATGATTGGACCAATACGTTTTCCCATTCAAGTGAGTTTGCATGGAATGCAGATACTGAAGCTAAAAGGAATAATTCTAAACCTGCAATTGCTTTGACTGTTCGTCATATTGATGATGATAGCATTTTAACTGATTCTGATTCTTATTCAAGTGTATCTCTGGTTCAAGAAGAATTATCTAGAGTCTCTGAGAATTCAAAGGTTGAAGAGACTGAATGTCTTAAATGTAAGAAATTTCTTCAGGAGATTGCTAGTTTTGAACAAAGTCATCAAATTTCAACTGAAGAGATAGTGGTGTTAAAGCAAGAATTAGAAGATTTTCAAAAGAAGTATTATGAGTTGGTTCATGTTCATGAAGATGTTTTAAAAGAGAAAACAGTATTGGCTGAAGAATGTGAGAAAGCAAAGGCTGAAGCTTTAGATGCAGCTCAAGATTTTGAGAATCTGTTTGAGAAAAGTTATCCAGTTCAGAGAAAGTATGAAGAAGCAACTGCTCTTATTGCTACAACTGCTGTTACTGTTGAAAAGCTTCAGAACAAAATTTCTATGCTTCAAGATGAGAATACTCTCTATCGTGATAAGAATGAAGTCTTGACAAAGGATGTTGAGATTTACAAGAAAAAGAGAGAAAGTGTTCTTGAAGAGTTATTTGCTGAATGTGAGATCCGAAAGTTACAAACTTATGAATATGATGATCTCAATGCAAAGTTCATTAAGTCACAGAAAGAAGTGTTTGATGCTCAACAACAGATCAATGATTTGAAATTGGAGATTTTGGAGTTAAAGCGGCAAGTGAAGAATTGCAATTTATCACCCACAATGCTAAATTTCTTATATAAGCAGGATCAGAGTTCAGATAGTTCTCAGAAAACTGATGTTCACTTGGTTCCTCAACCAGTGGATTTAACTGAAGTTACTGCTGCTCCGATTGATCCCAAAGATGAATTGCATGATTATTCCAAGTTTGTTATTCCATCCAAAAAGAACAAATCTAAATCCAAAAAGAAAGAAAAGTCGTTGGGTGAAGCTCCAAAATTTGCTTCAAAGTCTGTTTTGTTGAAGAATGAGAAAGTTTTTGCTACGGTTGCCTCAAGTTCTTCATCTGCAACTGAAGAAGACAAAGTTTTGGTTGAAAAGAACAAGTTAAAGGACATTAAAGCTAAATTCACAAGTGAAGCTCAGGCGAGAGAAGCTTCGGGTTCTTCTTCAAGTACTTCAAAGGTTTCAGGCTCCAAACACAAAGGTGTGGGGTTTGTTGTGAAGGAAGAATTGATTCAAACAAAGAAACCGATGAAAGTCGCCAAGGCTCCTAAAGTAAAGAATGCACAGCAATCACCATCTCAGAAGGATTTCACTTACTATTCTGGAAGATCGTCATCTTCAAGGAGTCCATCTCCTAGGTATGATTCTTCTGATGATTTCTTTGATAATTTTGATTCTGAGCATTCATCTGGTTTTTCAAAATCCAAATCGTTTTCGAATGTGTTTAGAGAACGCCTCTGTTATGTATGTCGTCAACCTGGACATCTTGCTACTGATTGTCCGACGACTACATATATCCACAAAACTGCTAAATATGTGGATAATAAAGGTCGAATTTTTGATGAACCATGGTCTCCAAAGATGAACTCAACTCGTAAATCGTCTTGGTCTAAACCAAGTACGTCGGTTGAATCTGATTCAGGTTCTGATCAAACATTGAAAATTTTACAAATTTGGAAACCAAAAGTTGTTTCCAAGGCCAACAAAGACTTTGTGGAAGACACCGGGCGACCCGACGATGTTCCATCGGGTCGATCCCAGAGCGACTAATGATTTATTTGGTGTCAGCAGGTGTTTCAAGAAGACCTTTCAGTGATTGAAAAGTTGCTTATTGTGAAATATCTGTTCTAATTAATTTGTTTTTCAAAAATTAATTGTGTTTTCACAAACGCTAAAATGCAAAGTATTCGTGTTGGTTGATCACTTTTTCTTGGTTTCTCACTCCGTCTCATTCTGAGGGGGAGTTTGTTTTTGCAAAAATACAAAAATAGTGTTTGTTTTTCAATACGTAAAAATGAAAATCTATACATAGAGTTGTCATTTTTAGGGGGAGAAATTTGAAAAAGACAAAAACATTAAAATTGCAAAAAGCCAAAAACATTGAAAAATGAGAAATTGTATCCGACATGATTGGGAAATGATGGTACATTGGCTGACAATGTCTGACTCATGGATAAAGTAAGTGAAAAAGCCATAAGACCATTTGATCGATGTGTAAGGTAGGCTCGGTATTAAATCAGAAAGTATACAGATGTGATAAACACATTAAATACTAATGCTTGACCTAGTGGACAACATCTTGATGCATATCTCATGATATATCAAGAAAAAGATATGTGAAGAATAAAATGAGAAGTCACTGTGTATACATGTGTTCATTTTGCAAAGATTTAAACTTGTTTGATTTTCTTTATTTTGTCAAACGATCGGACTTTCTCTGCGTGTCGAAAGACCGACCTGATTGTTGTTCGTTTGACGTTCTGCTTTATTTTCTTTGGTGTTTCGTATAACTCATCGGACTTTCTCTGCGTGTACGGGAGTACCGACCTGATTGTTGTTGAGTTATACAACTTCAACTTGTTTTTATTTTCTTATTTTGTTAAATCTGAGGCCTTATCTGCGTATCGAAAGATCGACCTTAAGGTAGACGATTTAACGTTCTTATTTCTTTTTGCATGGAACACAGTTGACTATATCATGGTTACAATCATTGTGTGATAAATATCACAAATGAAATCACAAAATGTGATAAGGAAAGCATATCTGAGTATGTCTGATAGTGTGGGGTACACTGGTCAATGCAAATCTAATAATTACCTTAACATATCCAGATGTTATGAGTATGATTGTGCCAGAGTTTAAATTTGGACAAATTATATCTGCAATCGGCATGGCTTATGTGCTTCAATAATTGAAATTGAAATGTAGTTCAGCATGTTATGACCAATATGATCCCAAGTTGTGATCTTTCTCACAAAAGACAAAAATAGTGTCTGTTTCTGTACTGCATTTAGTTTTCATTATTAGAAAATATCAAAAAGATTTTAGGTGTGTTTTGATTTAAAGTTTCTAAAAGCCAAAAAGATTTTGTTTCTGATTTGTTTTCGATTGATCAACACGGTATACGAAATCATTTTCAAAATCATGATATCTTGGAGTCTCGAAGAGACGTTTTGCACCAAGATTATTTATGTTGGCAGGTTTCTAAGTGGAAAGAGAACATCCCAACTTCAAGTCTTCTGAAGATTGTTGATAAAGAGACTACACACGTTGTAATATCAAGTATTCAAGATCGAATCTTTCGTCAAAGAAGAGGAAGAGTTTGATTGAAGATACAAGATACAAGTTTTGAGAAGAGAAGTGATACTGCACATGCCGAGGGGGAGTTTGTTAATACATGGTTCCTGATCGTCATGTGAAGTATCGAATACAAGACGGAACGTTCAAGATTAGGTCTGGCCGAACCATGGCCGAACTCCAGGTTCGGAGCCGCCGAGGCTTGGCCGAACCTGAGGTTCGGCCAGTCGTGATTTCAGCCTATATATATGTTTGTCTTGTATAGATTCAATAGCTTTTCGTGTCATACATTCTCTAAGTGTACTCTGTGGTCTCTGTGGTTAATACAAAGCCTGTTTGTATTTACTCTTTGTGTTTCAACTCGTTATACATTGATTTCACATCGACTAAGTAGAAGATCTACACGCTCAAGCAATTTCAAGAGGTTCGTCAGGTGGTGAAAGAATTTAAGTTAAGCATGTTTGCTATCCTTGAATCTCACGTTAAGATTAGCAAGCTGTTTAATGTTTGTAAAAATGTGTTTCGTAATTGGGATTGGACCTCGAATGGAGGTGTGTGTGCTAAGGGTACTCGTATTATTTTGGGATGGGATTCTAATATTTTCGATGTTATGATTGTTGCTCAAACTGATCAAGTGATGCATGCTTTAGTGGTGTGTAAGTATAATGGTAAAAGGTTCTTTTGTTCTTTAATTTATGCGGATAATGACCATGTTAAAAGAAGGAAGTTGTGGGCTGACTTGTGCAACCATAAAAGATTTGTGGATAAAGCTGGTTGGGTCATTCTGGGAGATTTTAACTCGGCGCTGAAAATTGAAGACAAGGTTGCTGGTTCGTCGGGTTATGATGCTGGTATGAGTGACTTTAAGGAGTGTGTTGAAAATATTGAGGCGTTTGATTTGAATGGTAGTGGCATGAATTATACCTGGAATCAAAAGCCTAAAACGGGTATTGGAGTGCTGAAAAAGATTGATAGAGTGCTTGTTAACCTTGCATTCACTGATATGTTTACTGCTTCGAATGCTCTTTTTCTTCCTTATCGTGTTTCTGACCACAGCCCTTGTGTGGTCAGGTTGGGGGAAGGTCAGGTTTCAAAGAAACAACCGTTTAAGTTCGCTAATTTTTTGACGTTAAAACCGGACTTTCTTAACATTGTGAAGGATGGTTGGAACTATGAGGTGAGGGGGGTAGCCCAGTTTATCGTTGTGAAGAGACTAAAAAACCTTAAGCCTATGCTTCGTTCTCTTCTTTACAAGCAAGGAAATCTCCATGATAAAGTTAAAAGCCTTCGTGAGAGACTCGATGTGATTCAAAGAGATATAGATAATGACCCTTTTGATCCTAATTTGCGTGAGCAGGAAACTATATGTCTTCGGGATTTTAAGGAAGCTTCTCTAGATGAGGAACTTTTCATTAAGCAGAAATCCAAGGTTCAATGGTTAGCTGCGGGGGATGCTAATACGGCGTTTTTTCATGCTTCGTTAAAAGGTAAAAATCATCGGAGCCGTATTAATTCTATTGTTGGTACCAATGGTATTCGTGTGGGTATGAATGAAGTCCCTGATGTGTTTGTAAAACACTACGAAAGTTTTTTGGGCAGCAGAGGTGCTATCGGTGATAAGGTCAATCAAGACCTGTTCTTGAATCGTTTGGATACTGGTTCGGCTGGTGCTATGGTTAAGGATGTCTCGGATCAGGAAATAAAAGACACCATGTTCAGTATGGGTGATGACAGAGCTCCAGGGCCTGACGGATTCACTGCTGCGTTTTTTAAGAAGGCCTGGCCTATTATCGGGCAGGATGTTTGTAGGGCTGTGAAGGATTTCTTCTGTACGGGTAGATTGCTTAAGGAATTGAACCACACGATTATTGCTCTAATTCCTAAAGTTTCAACTCCTGATAAAGTGACTGATTATAGACCTATTTCTTGTTGCAATGTGATCTATAAATGCATTAGTAAGATTGTTGCTGATAGGATTAAGGTGGTTCTGGGAGATATTGTTGGTATTAATCAGTCTGCGTTTATTCCGGGAAGAAAAATCTCGGATAATATCTTGATTACGCAAGAGCTTATGCATAATTATCATCGTAATGTTGGAGTGCCAAGGTGTGCTTTCAAAATTGATATTCAGAAGGCTTATGATACGGTGGATTGGGTTTTTCTTGAAGATATTTTGCATGGGTTTGGGTTTGATAGTAAGATGATCAAGTGGATTATGACTTGTGTTTCTACTCCGACGTACTCCATTAGTGTTAATGGGGGTATTAATGGTTACTTTAAGGGGAAAAGAGGTCTTAGACAGGGAGATCCTTTGTCCCCTTATTTGTTTACGCTAGTTATGGAGATATTGACTCGTATGCTTCGTCATGAGGTGGAGATGGATCAGGGCTTTAAGTATCATAGTAGATGTGAAAAACAAAAAATTATAAATGTCTGTTTTGCTGATGATCTGTTTATCTTTGCTAGAGGAAATCTCCACTCTGCTTTGTGTATTTTCAGATCCTTGTGTAAGTTTTCTAATATTTCTGGCTTAGTTCCTAGCCCTCAGAAGAGCACGGGGTTCTTCTGTAATGTGTCTGATCAGGTGAAAGGTGAGATCTTGGAGGCGATGGGAATGGCTCAAGGGTCGCTTCCTGTCCGCTATCTTGGGGTTCCATTGATATCCACGAGGCTGCTTAAAGCTGATTGTACTGTTCTTGTAGAACGTATGGAGGATCGTATTGCTAACTGGAAGAACAGGTTTTTATCTTTTGCTGGGAGGGTTCAGTTAATTAAATCGGTTTTGTCTTCCCTTCATGTCTACTGGTCTTCGGTATTTATTTTGCCTGCTAGTATATTGAGTGCTTTGGAGGGTAAAATGAGGAATTTTCTTTGGAATCAAGGGACGTTTCAGAAAGGCAAAGCTAAAGTTGCGTGGAGGGATGTTTGTGTTCCAAAAGTTGAAGGTGGGTTGGGCATTCGAAGATTAAGGGACGTTAATAATGCCTTGATGACTAACCATATTTGGAGTATTCTTACTAAGCGTGAGTCTCTTTGGGTTGAGTGGGCTTATTCTTATAGGCTTAAGAATAGGTGTTTTTGGGATTGTCGATGTCCGTCGGTGTGCTCCTGGAGCTGGAGAAAGATCATGTCCATTCGTCCTATGATTCGTAGTTTTGTTTGGTCTACTATTGGTGATGGAGAATCCACTTATGCTTGGTTCGACAAATGGTTAGATGGTGGGCCGCTGTGTGAGTTTATTACTCCTAGAAACATATACAATTCAGGTTTTACTCTAAATGCTAAGGTGAGAGATATTGTTTCTAATGGGCGGTGGATCTGGCCGATTGCTTGGTTGCACTTATATCCTATCATTAAGCAGTCGATGAATCTGATGTTGGTTATGGGTCGAGATGATACGCTTAAATGGAGAGTTGAGGATACTTTACATGATTATTCATCGTCTATTGTGTGGAGTTCCATTCGGTCTCGTTGTGATAAAGTTGATTGGGCTAAATTGGTGTGGTTTGCTGACTGCGTTCCCCGCCACGCGTTCCTTGCCTGGTTGATTTGTAGAGAGAAATTACTTACTCAGGATAAAATTCTTGAGTGGGGTTTTGAAAGGAGGAAAAACATGAACATGATGTGTTGTATGTTGTGTCAAAGAGGGGTGGACTCACATAAACACCTTTTCTTTGAATGTATCTATTCCTTAAAGGTTTGGAAGAAGGTTTGTTTGATGTCTTGCCTGGTTAATGAGTCCCCGTGTTGGAATGATTTGGCTGCGTATATCCGTGTCAAACCACAAAAGAGGATTGATATTATAGTTGCTAAACTTGTTCTTCATGCAGCTGCTTACCATATTTGGAGGGAGAGGAATGAGAGAATTTTTCAAAATAATGCTCGTCCTCCGGATAAGGTAGCTGAGGTGATCCTAGAAGATGTGCGTTTGAAGATTCATGGGTCTAAGTTTCGTGACTCTCACCGTGTGAGAGAGGTTCTGGACGTGTGGCTGCAACGAGATGGTCAGTTTGTAGCAACGTAGACATGCGGATCTTAGGGGGCCTTCACTTCCTATTTGTTATTTAGATAGGGTGTTGGTTGTTCTTTTGATGTTGCCGTTTGGCTTGTTTGTGGGTGTAGTGTTTTTTTTTGGTTTTCTTGTCTTTGGGCATGTCCAAAGTCTTGAACTAGCTAGGATCCACCTAGCTACTTGTTTTTCTGTTGGGTATATATATAGAATCACCGGGGGTAACCCTTTACCCAAAAAAAAAAAAAAAAACACACAAGGATGAAGCTTTTGAAATGTTCAAAATCTTCAAGAATGAAGTAGAAAACCAACTCAACAAAACAATAAAGATCCTTCGTTCGGATAGAGGAGGTGAATAACTTAGCAATGAATTTCAAGACTATCTTAGGAGTTGTAGGATTGTCTCACAACTAAGTCCACCTCGAACGCCACAACATAATGGCGTATCGGAGAGGAGGAATCGAACCCTATTGGATATGGTTCGATCTATGATGAGTAGAAGTTCCTTACCTCTATCATTTTGGGGTTATGCCCTACTCTCAGCGGCCCGTATTTTGAATATGGCCCCAACCAAGAAAGTGGAAAGGACACCTTTTGAGTTATGGCATGGAAGGGTTCCATCCTTATCTTATCTAAAGGTATGGGGTTGTGAAGCTTATGTAAAACATGATGCTTCTAACAAATTAGAACCCCGGTCCACTAAGTGTATATTTGTAGGATATCCTAAAGATTGTATAGGATATTACTTCTACAATCCAACAGAGCAAAAGATATTTATTGCTAGAAAGGTCGAGTTCTTGGAAACTAAGTTCCTTATGGAAGGAACTAGTGCAAGAACGGTGGAACTTGAGGAGGATCAAGAACCACAAGTCGATACACGTTTGGTTGAAACTAGCCCTCAACAAGAAATTGTTGAAGATGATCAAATGGTTGATCAAAACACACACGACGTTCGTAGATCCGGTAGAACTAGTAGTCCACCCGAAAGATATGGATTTTTCATGGAGGGATGCTATGTGGTAGATTCGGATGAACCAACCACTTACTGTGATGCAATATCCGATTCCGAATCGGAAAAATGGTTGGAAGCCAGGAACGTTGAGATGCAATCCATGCATGATAACCAAGTATGGGACTTGGTAGAACGACTTCCTAATTCCAAAGTAGTTGGAAGTAAGTGGGTTTTCAAGAAGAAAACCGACATGCATGGAAACTTAGATACTTTCAAAGCTCGACTTGTAGCAAAAGGTTTCACTCAAACTCAAGGGGTTGATTACGATGAAACTTTCTCGCCGGTGGCAATGCTAAAGTCGATAAGGATATTATTTGCCATAGCCGCCTACTATGTGTTGGACTCGGTCTGCCCAAGACACATACTAGATTGATGTGGCTAGTACGTTATGATCCAAGACGGGTCATACCCAATAACGAGCTAGACAAACACCCAATGGATATTTATTTAGATATGATCAATTAAATAAATGTCACTTATAGAAGATAATTAGAAATCGGTTTCTAATTAATTGAACTTGTATTAAATCATGTGGATGATTTAAATTATAGAAGCAAGATAAAAATGTTATTTAATTGGTTAAATAACATGTTACACAACATATAAAAGGTTATATGTTATACTTCATTTTAGTACACAACATGTAATGTGTTACATGACTTAAGCATAGTGTCTAAATGAACAAAGACTAGAAAATGGACTAGGTTCATTGGAGGGTTTTAAAAGATTTCAAAAACCTTTTTCCCCCTCCTTTTTCCCCCTCTAGAGCCGGCCTCCCACCCTCTTTATGAGGGTGGTTGAGCCTTTTTATTTAAACAAGACATATGGTCTTGAGATTGGGACTAGTCATTGATATCATTTTGCCTTCTCCAATACTCAAGCTCTTTCTCTCTCTTCTTCCATTGCAAGAACACTTTTCTTGCTAGAAAATCTGGAAATTGATTCCAAGATCTTGTTGATTTCGGATTCAACAAGAGAGGAAGGAAGAGTTAGTCTTCAAGAAATCCTAGCAACAAGGGTGGTTGTTGCTTGAGCTCGTGGGTATCATCACTTGAGGCTTTCAAGTTAGATAGCAAGCCGGTTCATCCACATCATCTTCTTCACAATCTTGAGCTTGGAAGAAGGTATATCTAAAACCCCCTATGGTTGGTTTTAGTTTTGATAGCATGCATACATATTTGGATCCTTGGTTTTGGGTTTTATAATCAAGTGTTAAAATCGGTTTTAACATCAACTAATCAAACTATAGTTTTGAATTTCCGCTGCGTTTTACATTTTAAGGAGTTAAAATGGCTTTGATAAAGTTCTTAAAACCCAACAATGGCATCTAGAGCCGCTTATATGGATGCATGCTTCAAAGAGCTAGTTGGTTAGCTCCACAAAACTCTTGGTTTTGGTTCCTCATACCACAAACCGAAAGTTTTGTTCATGGTTTCCCTTTGTCTTTCAAGATGCTTCACTAACATGCATGTGGTTATCTTGAAAGATTAAAGCATTTTATCATTTTGTTGTTTTTGTTGTTTGGACAACAAACCCACGTTTTCGGTTTTGTGTTGGACCGAAAAGGGAAATGGGTTAAAAGGGAACCATTTGTACATATGGATGTATTTTTAGATATATGTTTGGTGCATAAAGCCTAGCCAAAAGACCTTGTGATTGTTTGTGGTGAATGTTTGTGCTTGTTGTAATTATTCAAAAGTTGTAATAATTTCAAGTTCCTCATTTTGGGCATGTAATCTATTTATTTCATTTGGTATGTAATGTAATAGATTAGGTGCATTTTGTTTTACTAGAAAAATGTATTAGGATCCATATTTTGTAAAAGGGAAGAATGCACAAGATGGAGGATCTTGGATGCCCAAAAGGAGTCAAGCAAAACACAACCAAAGGAGGTCACTTGAAGCATTTGGATGCGGGGTCAAGTGGGAGTTCACAACACATCACTTGTGTTTTGTCCCTTAGGAGAGACCGAGACACTCCTTTTAAATAGCAGGAGTGCTTCTGCACCCCTGCTACAGGTAACAGGTGCTGTCCCAGAAACACCCCTGTTACTGCTAAAAGGTGTTGTCCATGACACACTCCTGTTACGGCTAGCAGGTGTTGTCAATAGTTGGCTATGGCTATGCACCTATTTTATTATGCTTGTGTGGTTGTTTATTTTCATGTTTGGATGATATTTGGATATGCATGCTAAAACAAACTAATAAACATTAACAAGCTAAAACCGGTTCTTAAAATATCATTAACAAAGACTAATAAAATGGGTTTTATTAAGTTGATGATGATTTATCAATAAAATGGGTTTTATTAAAAAGAACCATGAAATATGGATTTCAAACAACACTAGGGTACCATACATTTGAATGCATGTGAATTGTATGGTACATAGAGTTTTCTACACTAGAATTATGAAAACAAAAACGACCCTTTTGAAAACAAGTTTAAACGCCATCCTTTTGTACAACACTCAATTTGCTTGTAAACTCTTTATGGGATAAAGGTCACCTAACCGTATTTGAGGGAACTTGTATATTTGAGGTAGGTTTACCATGTATGTGGGATAAAGGTCACCTAACCACTTACATATGTAAATTTACACGTGTGTATAAGTAGGACAACTTGATTTGGGGACCATGTGAATAGGGTCACCGAAGCATGGGGAACCAAAGGCATTGATGGGATTAAACATGCCAACTAAACATAAGATGTTTAATCGATCCCATACTACTAGAAGTTGCAAAGAGTTGCAATTGTCAAATGTTGACTACCTTGTTAATTTAAGTCATGGGATAAAGGTCACCTAACCACAACTTAAATGTAACGTTGGATTCTAGGTTTTAATTTATTAATTGTCTATGAGACATAAAAGGGTATTAATTAAATTAAAAGGTTAATATTGATATCAAAGATACTTAATAGAACTTTGTTAAATTTTGTAGATGGCCAATAATAATAACGAAATCATCCCCGCCACAAACGTCCATAACCTATCGCTAAGATCCATCTTAGACAAGAATCGTCTCAACCAAGACAACTTTGTGGATTGGTACCGCAACTTGAGAATTGTTCTCAAACAAGAAAAGAAGTCTTATGTGTTGGACGATCCTATCCCCGACGAACCCGATGTCGAAGACGTTGAGGCTTATGCCGATTGGGTGAAGTACACCGAGGACTCCGTCCAAGTTTCATGCCTCATGCTAGCAAGTATGATCCCCGAGCTACAAAAGGATTTAGAGAATCATGGGGCATACGACATGATATGCCAATTGAAGGAAATGTTCCAACAAAAGGCAAGAACCGAGCGCTTCGAAACGGTTCGAGCACTCCATGCATGTCGTATGGACGAGTCACAAACGGTTTCATCCTATGTTCTTAAGATGAAGAGCCTCATTGATCGTCTTGAAAGGCTCAATTGTCCCGTTTCAAAAGAGTTGGCTACGGATTTGATCCTCAACTCTTTGTCAAAAAGGTTTGACACTTTTGTATTGAATTACAATATGAATGGTTGGGAGAAGACCATTCCCGAGCTTCATGGGATGCTCAAAACGGCCGAGCAAGGGATGGGCAAAAGTGTTGTGCCCGTTCTAACGATCAATGAAGGTAGTAGCAAGAAAAGGTCTCGCTCTACCTCTAGTTCCTCAAAGGCAAAGGTTGCCAAAGGAAAGGGATTCGTCAAGGGGAAGGGCAAGAAAGAAAACCCCAAACCGAAGGAGAAGAAGCAAAAGATTGCTTCAAATGATCCATGCTTTGAGTGTGGTGAGGTAGGACATTGGAAGAGGAATTGTCCAACCTATCTCAAAGGGTTGAAAGAAAAGAAAAATGAAGGTCAAACCTCGGGTAAGACCTTTATGATTTATATTGAGCTTAATGCCATTTCTTCTAACACATGGGTATTGGATACCGGATGTGGAACTCATATATGTAATATGTTGCAGGGGTTCAAAAGAAATAGGCAATTAAAGGCGGGAGAAGTTAGTCTCTTCATGGGCAATGGAGCGAAAGTTCAAGTTGAAGCCCAAGGAGACTACATTTTGGAACTTCCAAGTGGTTTGGAAGTAATTTTGAATAATGTATTATATGCTCCTAGTTTGACTAGGAACATAATTTCCGTTTCCCGTTTAAGACATTTTGGATATGATTTTAAATTTGTTAACAATGATATCCATGTTTCAATGAATGACGTGTTTTAATTTTAAAGCTAGCCCTTTAAATGGTATTTATGAATTGGTTCATGAAAACACATCATACAATAGCTCAATGTATCAAACTAACACCAAGAGACTCAAAGGAGATTTGAGTGACACCTACATTTGGCATTGCCGCCTTGGTCACATAAATAAGAACCGCATACTAGCGTTACAAAAGAGTGGTCTTTTGAAAACAAATGATAATGATTCCTATGAAGTATGCGAATCTTGCCTACAAGGCAAGATGACTAAGGCACCTTTTAGTGGCACCACCGAAAGAGCAAAAGATTTTCTAGGGATCATACATTCGGATGTATGTGGACCTTTTAAGCCAACATCTAGGAATGGTGAAAGATACTTCATCACCTTTACCGACGACTATAGTCGCTATGGGTATGTGTACTTGTTAGCACACAAGGATGAAGCTTTTGAAATATTCAAAATCTTCAAGAATGAAGTAGAAAATCAACTCAACAAGACAATAAAGATCCTTCGTTCGGATAGAGGAGGTGAATACCTTAGCAATGAATTTCAAAACTATCTTCGGAGTTGTGGGATTGTCTCACAACTTAGTCCACCTCGAACACCACAACATAATGGTGTATCGGAGAGGAGGAATCGAACCCTATTGGATATGGTTCGATCTATGATGAGTAGAAGTTCCTTACCTCTATCATTTTGGGGTTATGCCCTACTCTCAGCGGCCCGTATTTTGAATATGGCCCCAACCAAGAAAGTGGAAAGGACACCTTTTGAGTTATGGCATGGAAGGGTTCCATCCTTATCTTATCTAAAGGTGTGGGGTTGTGAAGCTTATGTAAAGCATGATGCTTCAAACAAGCTAGATCCCCGGTCCACTAAGTGTATATTTGTAGGATATCCTAAAGATTGTATAGGATATTACTTCTACAATCCAACAGAGCAAAAGGTATTTATTGCTAGAAAGGCCGAGTTCTTGGAAACTAAGTTCCTTATGGAAGGAACTAGTGCAAGAGCGGTGGAACTTGAGGAGGATCAAGAACCACAAGCCGATACACGTTTGGTTGAAACTAGCCCTCTACAAGAAATTGTTGGAGATGATCAAATGGTTGATCAAGACACACACAACGTTCGTAGATCTGGTAGAACTAGTAGTCCACCTGAAAGATATGGATTTTTCATGGAGGGATGCTATGTGGTAGATTCAGATGAACCAACCACTTACCATGATGCAATGACCGATTCCGAATCGGACAAATGGCTGGAAGCCATGAACGTTGAGATGCAATCCATGCATGCTAACCAAGTATGGGACTTGGTAGTGCGACCTCCTAACTCCAAGGTAGTTGGAAGTAAGTGGGTTTTCAAGAAGAAAACCGACATGCATGGGAACTTAGACACATTTAAAGCTCGACTTGTAGCAAAAGGTTTCACTCAAACTCAAGGGGTTGATTATGATGAAACTTTCTCCCCGGTGGCAATGCTAAAGTCGATAAGGATATTATTTGCCATAGCCGCCCATTATGATTATGAGATATGGCAATTGGATGTCAAAACAGCTTTCCTAAATGGATATCTTGAGGAAGATGTCTATATGGCTCAGCCCGAGGGTTTTGTCGATCCAAAACATCCTAATAAAGTGTGTAAGTTAAAGAAATCAATCTATGGATTGAAACAAGCATCAAGGAGTTGGAATCAGCGTTTTGATGAAGAGATAAAGAAATTTGGCTTCATCAAGAACGAGGATGAGGCTTGTGTGTATAAGAAGGCTAGTGGGAGTATAATAACTTTTCTAGTATTGTATGTAGATGACATACTACTATTTGGGAATGACATTCCAACCTTGGAAGGTGTAAAAACCTGGCTTGGAAATTGCTTTTCCATCAAGGATCTTGGTGAAGCCACCTATATTTTGGGAATAAAGATCTATAGGGATAGATCAAGGCGCCTGATAGGCTTGAATCAAAGTGCATACATTGACAAAGTCTTGAAAAGGTTCAAGATGGAGAACTCTAAGAAAGGTTTGGTACCTATTCAAAGAGGGACTATATTGAGTAGGACTCAATGTCCAAGCTCAAAGGTTGAGCAAGACAAAATGAAAGGAATCCCATATGCGTCTGCTATTGGATCAATTATGTATGCTATGATATGCACTAGACCGGACGTGTCATGCGCCTTAAGCATGACAAGTAGATACCAACAAAATCCAGGAAATAGCCATTGGATGGCTGTCAAAAGTATATTGAAATATCTTAGAAGGTCTAAGGATATGTTCTTAATATATGGATCCGATGAGAAGGAACTCGTTGTAAGGGGTTACACGGATGCGAGCTTCCAAACGGATCGAGATGATTCTCGATCACAATCGGGGTATATCTTCATTTTAAATGGAGGGGCGGTCTCTTGGAAGAGCTCAAAGCAAGATGTGGTTGCATTGTCCACTACGGAATCAGAATACATCGCCGCATCTTTGGCCGCGCAAGAAGCCGCATGGTTGAAGAAATTTATTGCCGAACTAGGGGTTGTTCCTACCATTCAAGGACCCCTAGAGATCCTTTGTGATAACGAGGGAGCGATTGCTCAAATCAAAGAACCTCGTGATCATCAAAAGGTGAGGCACATCGAGCGGAGATTCAACTACATAAGGGATGAAGTTGCAAAAGGAAAGATATGTATTCGCAAAGTTCACACCGATGACAACGTCGCCGATCCACTCACGAAGCTCCTAGAACGCCCAAAGCATGAGGGTCATGTTTGTGCTATGGGACTTCGACATTCTAGTGATTGGATATGATTTATATTTTGTATTTGGATATCGGAACAATGTTTATTTTGACACTTTTATATGAATGTGGGATTTCATTTAAATTGTGTAGTGTTCCATTTTTGCATGTTTAAATCCGTGAATAAGTTACTTATTCTAAATGTCCGTAGTCGATCATATTTGTGGGAACAAATATGAAGGTAAGACTATTATGAACTTGGATTGGTGGATATTCATAAGGTATGAATATGGAGCAATAGGTTGCTACCAGAGTTCATAGATATTTGTGGGAGACAAATATTGGACGACCCGCTCTCAAGACTTACCCCATGGAATCTTAATTGATTGATCATAAGTAAGCTTGAGTAAAGGAGAATATCATTTGTATCCTTCGACCTGAGATACATATTGGGTCTTGATATTCATCTAGTGTTATGCCTTGACCTAGTTCTTCGCTGCTCTGAAACATGACAGTACATAAGGCTAAAGTCAGGTATGATACTAGGTGATTGTGAGAGACGTATGTAGTCAAGATGGAATTTGTCCCTCTTATTCGTTGAGAGTTAAATGTCTAAGGCCTGAATTAAGTTAAATCTAATAGAGAGTGATCACTCTATGTCTCTAGGATTTAACATGACATTTGTGACAAAAGGATAAATGATCGTTTCACCTAAAACATTTCAAGTGGTGACTTGAAGGAGATGATGTTATTGAATGGCACTAAGTCATGCGTATTAGGGGTAACAAACCGTTGTTAGGCGGTATTTGTTGCTTGCATCAATCTTCTATGAATCTTGTGCAAGTGGGAGATTGTTGGACTCGGTCTGCCCAAGACACATACTAGATTGATGTGGCTAGTACGTTATGATCCAAGACGGGTCATACCCAATAACGAGCTAGACAAACACCCAATGGATATTTATTTAGATATGATCAATTAAATAAATGTCACTTATAGAAGATAATTAGAAATCGGTTTCTAATTAATTGAACTTGTATTAAATCATGTGGATGATTTAAATTATAGAAGCAAGATAAAAATGTTATTTAATTGGTTAAATAACATGTTACACAACATATAAAAGGTTATATGTTATACTTCATTTTAGTACACAACATGTAATGTGTTACATGACTTAAGCATAGTGTCTAAATGAACAAAGACTAGAAAATGGACTAGGTTCATTGGAGGGTTTTAAAAGATTTCAAAAACCTTTTTCCCCCTCCTTTTTCCCCCTCTAGAGCCGGCCTCCCACCCTCTTTATGAGGGTGGTTGAGCCTTTTTATTTAAACAAGACATATGGTCTTGAGATTGGGACTAGTCATTGATATCATTTTGCCTTCTCCAATACTCAAGCTCTTTCTCTCTCTTCTTCCATTGCAAGAACACTTTTCTTGCTAGAAAATCTGGAAATTGATTCCAAGATCTTGTTGATTTCGGATTCAACAAGAGAGGAAGGAAGAGTTAGTCTTCAAGAAATCCTAGCAACAAGGGTGGTTGTTGCTTGAGCTCGTGGGTATCATCACTTGAGGCTTTCAAGTTAGATAGCAAGCCGGTTCATCCACATCATCTTCTTCACAATCTTGAGCTTGGAAGAAGGTATATCTAAAACCCCCTATGGTTGGTTTTAGTTTTGATAGCATGCATACATATTTGGATCCTTGGTTTTGGGTTTTATAATCAAGTGTTAAAATCGGTTTTAACATCAACTAATCAAACTATAGTTTTGAATTTCCGCTGCGTTTTACATTTTAAGGAGTTAAAATGGCTTTGATAAAGTTCTTAAAACCCAACACTATGATTATGAGATATGGCAAATGGATGTCAAAACGGCTTTCCTAAATGGATATTTTGAGGAAGATGTCTATATGGTTCAGCCCAAGGGTTATGTCGATCCAAAACATCCTAATAAAGTATGCAAGTTAAAGAAATCAATCTATGGATTGAAACAAGCATCAAGGAGTTGGAATCACCGTTTTGATGAAGAGATAAAGAAATTTGGCTTCATCAAGAACGAGGATGAGGCTTGTGTGTATAAGAAGGCTAGTGGGAGTATAATAACTTTTCTAGTATTGTATGTAGACGACATACTACTGTTTGGAAATGACATTCCAACCTTGGAAGGTGTAAAAGCCTGGCTTGGAAGTTGCTTTTCCATCAAGGATCTTGGTGAAGCCGCCTATATTTTGGGAATAAAGATCTATAGGGATAGATCGAGGCGCTTGATAGGTTTGAATCAAAGTGCATACATTGACAAAGTCTTGAAAAGGTTCAAGATGGAGAAATCTAAGAGAGGTTTGGTACCTATTCAAAGAGGGACTATATTGAGCACGACTCAATGTCCAAGCTCAAAGGTTGAGCAAGACAAAATGAAAGGGATCCCATATGCGTCTGCTATAGGATCGATTATGTATGCTATGATATGCACTAGACCGGACGTGTCATGCGCGTTAAGCATGACAAGTAGATACCAACAAAATCCAGGAAATAGTCATTGGATGGCTGTCAAGAGTATATTGAAATATCTTAGAAGGTCTAAGGATATGTTCTTAATATACGGATCCGATGAGAAGGAACTCGTTGTAAGGGGTTACACGGATGCGAGTTTCCAAACAGATCGAGATGATTCTCGGTCACAATCGGGGTATATCTTCATTATGAATGGAGGGGCGGTCTCTTGGAAGAGCTCAAAGCAAGATGTGGTTGCATTGTCCACTACGGAATCAGAATACATCGCCGCATCTTTGGCCGCGCAAGAAGCCGCATGGTTGAAGAAATTTATTGCCGAACTAGGGGTTGTTCCTACCATTCAAGATCCCCTAGAGATCCTTTGTGATAACGAGGGAGCGATTGCTCAAATCAAAGAACCTCGTGATCATCAAAAGGTGAGGCACATCGAGCGAAGATTCAACTACATAAGGGATGAAGTTGCAAAGGGAAAGATATGTATTCGCAAAGTTCACACCAACGACAATGTCGCTGATCCACTCACGAAGCTCCTAGAACGCCCAAAGCATGAGGGTCATGTTTGTGCTATGGGACTTCGACATTCTAGTGATTGGATATGATTTATATTTTGTATTTGGATATCGGAACAATGTTTATTTTGACACTTTTATATGAATGTGGGATTTCATTTAAATTGTGTAGTGTTCCATTTTTGCATGTTTAAATCCGTGAATAAGTTACTTATTCTAAATGTCCGTAGTCGATCATATTTGTGGGAACAAATATGAAGGTAAGACTATTATGAACTTGGATTGGTGGATATTCATAAGGTATGAATATGGAGCAATGGGTTGCTACCAAGGTTCATAGATATTTGTGGGAGACAAATATTGGACGACCCGCTCTCAAGACTTACCCCATGGAATCTTAATTGATTGATCATAAGTAGGCTTGAGTAAAGGAGAATATCATTTGTATCCTCTGACCTGAGATACATACTGGGTCTTGATATTCACCAAGCATTATGCTTTGACTTAGTTCTTCGCTGTTCTGAAACATGGCAGTACATAAGGCTAAGCTCAAGCATGATACTAGGTGTTTGTGAGAGACGTATGTAGTCAAGATGGAATTTGTCCCTCTTATTCGTTGAGAGTTAAATGTCTAAGGCCTGAATTAAGTTAAATCTAATAGAGAGTGATCACCCTATGTCTCTAGGATTTAACATGACATTTGTGACAAAAGGATAAATGATCGTTTCACCTAAAACATTTCAAGTGATGACTTGAAGGAGATGATGTTATTGAATGGCACTAAGTCATACGTATTAGGGGTAACAAACCGTTGTTAGGCGGTATTTGTTGCTTGCATCAATCTTCTATGAATCTTGTGCAAGTGGGAGATTGTTGGACTCGGTCTGCCCAAGACACATACTAGATTGATGTGGCTAGTACGTTATGATCCAAGACGGGTCATACCCAATAACGAGCTAGACAAACACCCAATGGATATTTATTTAGATATGATCAATTAAATAAATATCACCTAAAGAAGATATTTAGAAATGGGTTTCTAAATAATTGCACTTATGATTAAATCATATGGATGATTTAAATTAGAGAAGTATGGTAACAATATTATTTAAGTGGTTAAATAAATTGTCACGCAACATATAATAAGTTATATGTTACATTGTGTTTTAGGACATGTTACATATAAAATAACATGTTACATGGGTCATGTAAGACATGACCAAAATGTACCTTGAATGAGAACAAGACTAGATGCATTGGAGGGAAGTTCAAATGGTTTGAAACCCCATTTTCCCCCTTTTTTTCCTTGAGTTCGGCCAACCACTCATAATGAGGTGGTTGGGTGTGTTTTTCCAAGGCTTGCATCTTTGAATGTGCCTCCCATTCATTGCCCTAACTTGTTAGACACACCACTCCTCTTTTTCTCTCTCTCTAAGATCTTTATGAGAGCTAAACCACTTCCATAGAATAAGACTCTTGAATTAGGATTCAAGATACATAGAAGAAGAACCTTGAATACGGATTCAAGCAAAGGTTAAAGGTGCATTGGTCTTCAAGAAATCCTAGCAACAAGGTGTTGTGTTGGAGGCTCGTGGGTATCACAAGCTTGAGGCTTCTTCTTTGAGGCTTGCTATTCGAGTTCATCATCTTCTTCTTCTCAATCCCTTGCTTGGAAGAAGGTATAAATCTAAACACCCTATGGTCGTTTTAGTTTTGATAGCATGCCTACATATTTGGATCCTTGGTTTTGGGTTTTATAATCAAGTGTTAAAATCGGTTTTAACATCAACTAATCAAACTATGGTTTTGATTTTTCCGCTGCGTTTTACATTTTAAGGAGTTCAAATGACTTTGATAAAGTTCTTAAAACCCAACACCACCATCACCACTGATAAGTCTCCCAAATGATATTATCTGCGACCGAGTTGACCAAGACACGACTTTTTAGTTTAGTTTAATTTTAGTTAAATTATTTTATATATTTTTACTAACATCTTCACTTGAAGATTGACCAGGTTAGACGTCTTCAACGGTGAAGTATCAAGAGCCCTCCTTTTCCTTTGTGTCTTTGAACGATCCTGATTCAACTTACCACTACTATACTGCCCACGATGTGTGCACTTTCCAGTGAATGTGGTGAAATAGTAGTAGTTTAAGTAAATCTAGTTTATAAATTTAAAAGCTTAATTTCTAAAAAGGTGTCACATATAACAAAACATTTTATGACTCGCCTCAGACACGTCAAGCATTTTGGTGCCGTTGCCGAGGACACAAAACGAGGATTTTGAGAAAAATCCGAGTTGACGGCCTAATCTGTATATATATATATATATATATATATATATATAGGGTGAGGTTCAATGGAAAACCCCACCTTTTTGGAAAACCTGGAAAACCAGGTACACCAGTGTAACATTTAGTTCTAAATAAGAAATTGCACCTTATTTAAACATGTTACACCAGGTGTATTATACTCATTTAAGTGTAACATTACTTTTAAACAAGAGATTACACCTTATTTAAAGATTTTAAACCATGTGTAACATAGTCATTTTTGTTACACAGGTGTAACCATCATCGCTATAGTTACATATGTGTAACAATAATAACTAGGTTTTTTGGTGTTATACGTAAAAGCGAGATGAAATGGAGAGATAAATAATGAAATTCAAATCAAAGTTGGACAACTAAAAAAATATTATATAGGTATTTTACTAAAATACTCAGGTTTAACCACTTGGTGATTTTCTAAATTTTTAAAACTTTCATATTTTATAAAATGTACATCAGCACTAGGTAGTGTCCTGATCACACACCACTTAGACCGATTTTCCTTTTTCTATATCATCTTACTTTGGTTACTACTGATTCTTGTTTATCCTTATCCTTTCAGGTAGTGTATGAAAATATAACCACATGGCGTAAATGAACCACTCCCTGAACCAGAAAGATTTCTACATAGCAGTCTCCGATCTCGTTCCAAAACTATTGCTGAAGTCATCAAGAAGCCTATCCTAATGGCTCAAGAGCGGACCGTCATTGACTACTTAAGACTAAATGCACTCAATTTTGGTGCAACTATCGCCCCTCCTGGTGTCGAGTCTAACAACTTCAAGATTCGACCCCAGTTGGTGCAAATGCTTCAAAATTCTGCTACCTTTCATTGTTTGCCCGATGAAGACCATCAATCTCACATCACAAACTTCTTAGAAGTTTTTGAGACGTTTAAGTCCAACGGAGCCTCTGATGACGCCGTTAAACTTTACATATTTCTTTTCTCAATCAAGGACCGTGAGAAAACATGGTTGAACGCTCTGCCCAATGGTTCTGTCACCACTTGGGAAGAGCTCGTTCAAAAGTTTCTATGCAAGTACTTCCCTCCTACCAAGACAGCCAAACTCCTGATAGAAATCAACTCGTATACTCAAGAAGAGGAGAATCGATGTATGACATGTGGTAACGCTTTAAATAACTCTTGAGGAAGTGCCCTCATCATGGTCTCGTAATCTGGAAACAGATCTCAATCTTTTACAATGGTTTGCACCCGCAAACCCGCCAGATTCTCGACTCCAACTCTAGTGTTAGGGAATGGAAGTCCTAAGGGAGTCTTCTAAAAAATTCAAGACATTGCTCAAACCAGCTTTCAGTGGCACACTTCTCATAGTGCCAAAGCAAAGGCTCTGGGTATACACTCTCTAGATGAAGCCACGGCCCTCAAATCTCAAATTGAGGCCTTGACTTCCAAAATCAAGAAGCTAGAGACATGCATATCTGCAGAAATTGCTTCGCGGTACGAAGGGTGTGGAGGCCCACATAAAAATTAGAGTTGTATGGTGGATTGTAAGCCTAAAGATGTCAATTTCACACAAAACAACCCCGCCAACAATACAACAACAATTCTGAGTGAAGGAACAGTAAGAACTCTGGGTGGAGAAGCAACGGGAACAGTCATAAACCATGTAATAACCAAAACTTCTCGCAGCAACCACGACAAAACAACAACTACCAAGGCAGCAGTTCATCTGATGTGCTTACTCGCCTTGAAGAATCGATAACCCGAATGTTCGCAGAAGCCAAGAGGAAGATGGAGGAGAAGTTCAGAAGCAATGATGCTGAACTTTGAAACCAACAAGCCTCTATCAAGACGCTCGAGAAGCAACTCGGTCAAATAGCAAAAACAGTAGGTGAAAGAGCCCCAGGTTCTCTCCCTAGCAACACAGAAACCAACCCCAAAGCGATGGTAAATGCTATCACACTCCGTAGCCGAAGGGTTGGACCCGAGGAAGCTACTTCGAGCCCAACAACACCAACCCCACCTCCTCAAACACAAACTAAAGCACCTATCCCTGTAGTAGTGGAAGAAGTCATGAAGGATCCAAAGGTTCCTTATCCTAGCAGGCTAAGCAAAGCCAAGAACGAGGAGAAATTTGGTAAGTTCATGAGCCTTCTGAAACAGTTACATATTAACTTAACTTTTGTTGAAGTCCTTTCTCAGATGCCGAAATACACAAAATACATGAAAGACTTCCTGACCAACAAGCGCAAGATTGTGGAACTCAACTATGTCAGCCTAGGGGAAGAATGCTCTGCCATCCTTTCAAGCACTATTCCCTGAAAGCAGCTAGATCCTTGCAGCTTCACACTACCTTATGTAGTGGGAGACATTGAGGTTTTAAATGCACTTGCTGACTTAGGAGCTAGCATAAACCGTATGCCATCCTCCATGTTCAACAAGCTAAACCTCGGTAAATCCACTCCTACCAGGATGAGCATCCAGCTAGCAGACCGGTTAGTCAAGTACCCTTCAGGTATTGCTGAAAACCTCCTAGTTCAAATAAGAGAGTTCGTTTACCCTGCCGACTTTCTTGTGCTGGATATGGAAGAAGATAAGGAGGTACCACTTATCCTCGGAAGGCCATTCCTCGCAACAACCCGAGTAGTGGTAATCATGAGCAGCGGCACTCTAACGATCAAGTTCGGCGACCAGGAAGCAACTTTCGACGTAGGTAAGAGGTTAGATAGCACTTTACAGGTGGTGGACGGTATCGAGTCGGGTCTGGAATTCGCATACCAACGGATGGAGGAAGCCTTTCCCCCACTATCATTCTTCTAGACCAGGACTGCGGGTCAAGCCAGTGGACCCGTATACTAAACGTGGCAGGCCATGGCGGCTGACCATGGAAGTCTAAGGTAAAAGAAAAAGAAAAGGACGGACTTTAAAGAACACATCTTCAGGACGATCAGAATTCCCCCCCTTCCTTTTCTTTTCACTTTTATTTTAGATATCTATTGTAGTTTAGATTGGTTTAGTTTTTATCATTCATTACTAGTAGTTTAGTTACTAGTACTGGAGATCGAGGTTCGCCTAGTGTAACTCTGGACTCAGACCAGCAGGAAACACTCCTGCTGAGATGCAGGCAGATTTACCGGATCTCCAGTACAAGTATTTTATAGTTTAATTTAGTCTTGTAGGTAACGAATACGAAAGAAAAGCGAGCAAGAGCTAGGAGTTTCGGCTAGGCAATGCAGCCTCAGAAGCACTACGCGTGTCTGATCAATGCAGTCGGTGAAAACTTTCTTATCCTTAAATTATTTAAATCGCATTTTTGCTTTATTTGTGCAAAAAATAAGCACCTTGAGGGCAATGTGCAATTTAAGTGTGGGGACGGGATTGTCAATCTTAGCTGGAAACACGCAATACTAAACTTTTTCTTTGCCCGTAAATTTTTTTCGAAAATAAGCCAAAATTTGTCTTCTGAAAAACCAATAAAAACTTGTTTATGGACCACAATCATTTGAATAAAAACTATGTTTTCCAAACAGAAAATATTCAAACCAGTTGTGACGTTCGACGTGTACGTTGAGGTATTTTTGGGTACAGCAAGCCGAACCCAAAGTTTATTTTTATACAACTGGTACTTAAAACCCCTTTTCCCACATTTTCAAAGAGTGATTCAGCCTATAAATACCTAACATGCTCATCCTTGACAAAAATAGTGAGAAACCAGGTCAGTCATTCAAGCCAGAACTTGGTAAGGGTATACAGTCCAAGATGGACAAAGTCGGAAAACATGTTTTTATATGATTGAGGCCCCTAGGATAAACCCCTTTTTCTCTCTTTCATCCAAAAAAAAAATCTTTACCACCCAAAATATCCCCTTGTTAACCCTTTTGAGCCTAAACCTTTCATTCCTTAACCCGCAAATTTATTTACATAAACCCTTTCTCCTAAACAGCCTTTTTCGCACCAAGCTTTGCGTACTGCAAATCTTTTGGCGCACTTTTACACCCTCTTTATTTTCGCAAGACAAAAGATTTTGACGAAAGTTTTTCAAAAATAAGTGACCATTCTATCATCAGGATATGATATCATCTGCCCAGACGATTGCTGCAAAAATATGTTTGATTCAAGAAGACGTCTATGCTGGTATATTTGTCAAAAAAAATATAAAATATAGTTTTTGGAAAAAGGAGCGAAACTCTTTAAAGTTACTTTCTCTGGTCACAAAACCTTAAAGATAAACTTTTCTGAAAAATCTGAGTTTTGCAACCTTTTAACCCTTTTTTACACCAACTTCCAAACCCTTAGCCCAAGCATACCCTCAAAACCCGTAAACCCTCATGATGACACCATGGATTTCGGTGAGATCTATGGCGGATTGATCCCTTCACAAGCCTATGACCCTTGTTTGATTTTACCTGGGTATGAGTGATCCCTCAAAGTCCCACATATACTAACCCGAGTGTCGAGTGATCCCTTGTGAGGTGTACATAGTTATATAAATCTAAACTTTGCAGTAAGCATAACTGTCACCCTTAATACTTCAATAAAACGAGAATAAACCAACCAAATGGATTAATGGATCGAAGTAATTAGGAGACATGTTTTTAGGCAAGTTTGGTAGGTCCGTAACAGGTCAAGGTCAAAATCAGAAAGGTGAACGGCGGCTTTCTAAGTTTGCTTAAGGGCAAGCAAAAGTCTAAGTGTGGGGATGTTTGATGTACCTTAAAATATACATATTTTCTAAACAAATATCCCTCGCGTATTGGGTAAAATATGACTAACTATTGCAAAGAAACAGTGTTTTTGTCTTCTTTGTAATTTTTCAGGTTTTACTAGGCCAAAATCACAAAAGGAACGAAAAATGCAAGAAAAACTGATCAAGCAAAAGAAAACTGGTGATTTTGAGTTTAGCACGGCCCGTGCCCACTTCAGCACGCCCGGTGCCTGATGCCAGCCCAGCCCGACAACACCATGGAAGACACGCCCCGTGCCTCTGAATCAAGTCTGTAACACACGGCCCGTGCCAAACTAAGCACGATCCATGCCAACAGAGACACGCCCCGTGCTCCTGATGCTCAAAGATTTGAAGATCACTGGCCTGACTCAGCACTCCCCGTGCCGCTGAAGACATGCCCCGTGCCCACTGTTCCACACGGGTCGTGCCGTTCAAATTTTTCCTTTAAAAAGGGGCAGCCGGCTTCACCTCCAATTTCCTCAATTCTTCCCCCTCTCTTCCATTAGTTATACCATCTTTTCGGTTTTGAGCAATTTGTTTTAGTGTTCTTGAGTCTACTCGTCAAAAATTGTAAGAACTTCAACTTATGGTGATAATGAACTGTTATTTGTCTATGAATCTTTCATTAAGCAAATCTTAAGACTAACACTTGTTAGCCTCAATCTTACAAGTGTTAGTCAAATTCTTACTCTCATTCGGGAATAAACGAATCTTTGATGGGTTGGTAAACTATTTTTGTAAACTTGCTTCAAGGTGAACTAATGACTTTATAAAAACTCTTTTTATTGAAAGTTTATTACTGATTTTCTAAACCAAACGTGCTCTACGTATCACAGACCATTTGGGGAGTCGAAATCCCAAAGGCCGGACCTGTGACACCCGGTCGGGGGACGATGCATGATCCGAAAGGTGACTCGCGCCCCATGCTACATGATACGTTCGAGGTCCTTATGTCTATGTAAGCAAACACGGTTAACCACGCAAGTGCGGGCTGAAAGTATTTGGCTGGGAATGGGGGTTGCTAATATTTTATCAACCGAGATGGTACGTGTTTGTGAACTTGGTTCTGGTTACGTCAGACGTGCATGCGCGAGAGCGGTGCATGGAAGAAACAGACCTTAGTTCCTTACAAAATAATTTTTATATTAAAATAATATGGCACGCAGGGTTGTTCCCATGCTGGTTCATGACGGCGTGTCGAGTACGGTAAGTCGGCCGATTTGAGGGACCCCGTAACTAAGTGGCATTAGTTTCACTATATTTGTTTGCCAACGGCACAGTTCCCCGGGCTTCGTATTCCTCGTAGACGATTGCCTGGGAGAGTAGTTGATGTGTGTGGTTTTCGATACTAAAAAGTGATATTTTCGGGTCAAATTCAAGGAAAATATATGTTAAAATTATTAAATTGTGAACATTTCTGATAAATATCATGAGTTACAGGTGAAAATGGGCTTGGAACGAAGAACGAGAAGAGAAAACAAAGAAAATTAGGAAAAAGTCAAAAAGTCAAAGTTCGGGTCAAAAAGTCAACCTTGAAAGTCAAAGTCAAAATCTGGTCAAAACTAGCCCAGGCTGTGAGGTCCACTTCACGGCCAAGCCCTGGCCATGAGTATGGCCTAACCAGATCGTCACCAAGAACTAGCATGTCGTGGCCTGACTACGCAGACAGCCAGGCCACGAGTCTCAAGTCACGACCACGAGTCTCAAGTCACGGCCACGAGTCCCACTTCCCAGCCATGAAGATCAGAGATCCAGATCATCAGAAAGTCACGGCCTAGACCAGGCCGTGAGGCCCATCTCACGGCCGTGAGTTCCAGGTCGAGGCCACGACTCATTTTTAAAAATTTTAAGATTTCGACCCCTATAAATAGAGGGCTCATTTTCACCATTCAAAACATCTTAGAGAGCAGGAAAAAAGCCAGAGAAAGCCCTCGTTGTAGCCCTTTGAAGATTTGGAGCATTCAATGAGTCGAAAGTTAGCGTTTTCATCATTTCAAGCTTCTATTCGGTATTGTATTTATATTTAGCCATGAATTCTTGTTTGAATCTAACTTATTTATCTTTAAACATTAACATGGTTGGCTAAACTCATCGTATCGCTTAGGCGAGGCGAATCCAACCATAGTTTGACTTTGTATCATATAGGTTTTGCTTATATTTTTCATTTATGAAGTAAACATTATTATTAAATGATTTGGTTGATAAATTGAATTCCTTTATTGTCACTAGTTTATCTCTGCTCTTGTGGAACCCTAACCCTAACTTGCAAGCCATCTATCGTTAGGAGACTATTGTATAGCCGAATCACATAATCTGCGGCATACGCGTGAACTAGAAATAGTCACGATCATCAGGGAAACCCTAAAATTCAATTATGAGTCCACCATAGGCTTTGAGTGAGAAATCACCTCATCCTTAGCTAGTAGATACCCTTGCCATAGTCAAGTAGTCAAGCATTCACCAATAGGTTTCCTGCTTAGTCGTGTCTAGGACCTACTAGGTCAACCTATTAACCCCATCATAACCGCTTCACGACTCTAGGACCGTTAGGGCCATACCTATCCTAACCCTCCAACCAGCTGTGAGTTGAGCCACTGATAACTCGGGACCCAGCCTAGGGCAATTCATGAACCGCAACCTTATCAACACTTAACAATGGAACAATAGTAACCATCTAGGGTGTGTCTATAACCCTAAACTGTGAACCCATCCATAGGAACTAGGTAAGCCTTGTCTTAGGACCCCAGTTCACCTCAGAGATAAGTTAGAACGCATTACCGATACACTTGTCAAACCTAAGTTGGAGGAGCCATGCCTAAGTGATCCTTTACCAATATCTGCTTTTCAACAACTTTTTTATTACTATCGTTTTTAATTAAATTTAGTTTTCTAAATTAAAATTCAATTTTCAAAAACAAAACAAAATTCGGCTGAATTATTAATCGACTGTTATTAATAAATCCATGTCCTTGAGGTTCGACATCCGGTGTTTACCAATATTGTGCTACGCACGACAAGTATACTTGCCTTAGTGTGTTGGTATAGTCCCTTGGTGAATAACCAGTTTACTAAATTTAAATTTTGATAGACCCTATTTTTTCTATACACTAAACAACACATCAAGTTTTTGGTGTCGTTTCCGGGGACGCGGTAACATTTTAAATAGCTAAAATTTCTAGTTTAGCCAAAATTTCTAATCTTGCAACGCGCTGGTGTATGCACGAAGTTTCAATCTGAGATACTCATACCTTTCGACGAACCTGAATGAGAGTTTCGACACAAACATCAGCAGCAGAGGCAAAAGATGGGCGATCAGCCACGAAGGACATTGTCATCCTACACGAAGCCGAGCTTGGCGGGAGCAAGCCCGAGTATCGCACTACCCATTGGTAATGAGGCCTACACTATTCCACCTCAGGTCATCACTATGATCAAGAACTCAGTCCAATTCGACGGACTGATCGACGAAGACCCCAACGCGCATATCAGGGCCTTCAGAGAGTTGTGCGACACATTCAAACTCCCAAGCCTAACCAACGATGCGGCTAAGCTACGCCTGTTCCCATTCTCTCTTCGATCAAAAGCTAAGGTGTGGCTCGATGGACAACCTGCTGGTTTGATCACTAACTGGAACGATCTAGCAGAGAAGTTCCTATACCGATTCTTCCCTCCTGGAAAGACAGCCAAGCTACAACTGAAGATATACGCATATCAGCAGGAGCATGGGGATTCGTTCTTCAAAACATGGGAGCGTTTCAAGGAGCTACTAAGAAAATGTCCTAACCACGTATTGGAGCCATATCAACAGATCTAGACATTCTACAATGGGCTAAGCCCACAAACCCGTCAGTTAGTTGACATCACTGCTGGAGGAGCGCTCGGCGACAAAACTGCTGAAGAGGCCGAGCAACAGTTAGAAGAAATGGCTCTCAAAGACTACGAGTACCCCTCAGTTAGAAGCAGCGTTCCACTCAAAGCAGGGGTGAATCAGGTGAGTCAAGATAGAACGGTGGCCGCCCAGCTCGAGGCGTTATCAAAAAAGTTCGACACTCTCTACAAAGTAGTCTTGCCACAGACGACAGGGCTACAGGAATGCGATATATGCAGAGAAGCGCACAGTACTACCAGCTTCCCGCACAACACATAAACGGATGATTTTGTAGCTTAAGGACAGAGAGGTCCAGTTTATGGGGATCGCTATAACTCCTCCTGGAAGAATCACGCGGGGTTCAGCTATAAGAACCAGGCAGGCATCTCAAATCCACTGGGGTTTGCAGCTAAGAACCAGCTGCCCCAAGGGTAGGAAAGAGAACCCACAATGAGAGAGATGATGACTGAATTGTACTCATACACGAATAAGAGGGATCAAGAAATCAACTCTCAGTTCGAAAAACACGACCAGGAGATGGTGAATATCAACCAACGGCTACAAAATCAACTGGCATCCCAGAAAGCATTAGAGCGTCATGTGGGTCAAATAGCACAATCACTCTCAGGGAGACCACAAGTGTCACACCCCCAACAAACGGCGGAATACGTTGGGGCATGAGGATTGTTCAGATGCTCATGACAACTAATATAGTTACCAAATTTAAACATGCCACTCATTAAATAATAATAAAGTCTTACATCTCAAATAAGATCCAAACAATAATAAATAGATAAACTGTTTTTAAGGTCCTAATCTAGGTCCATATCATGTCCTATGCATCCACAAATAATCATCAGTTATGTCCTGCAACATGTACAACATAATAAAGTCAACTACTAGAGTTGGTGAGTATACATAGGTTTAGTATAGAATGTAAGTAAAACATGCGATCTAACATTACGTGGTATTGCATAAGTATGAAAGAACATGTAATGAAATATAGCAAATACTAGAGTGGTGCATAAACCATTCTTGACGTTAAGGTTACTAATCACTCGACGCCAAAACCGGTCAAGTCAAGTGGGACGTCACCCCAATAGATCTATTAATGGAACCCAGGCTTTTTACAGTTAATGTTACGCAAATGATCATGAAATATAATGAAAGAACAACATGCAATATGACATATACTTCACATACAAGCAAAGCACACAATAACGAACAAGAATCACATTTGAGTTAAATGAAAAATAAATAGTATGAAAGCTCGATAAGTGTACATGTTACACCCCAAAACATTAAAAAAATGGGCTATGAATACTCATCTGGTAAGCAAGCAGGTGACAAAGAACAAGCAATGCACGAGAAGAACTATCCCTGACGAAGACCTAGCGATTTGAAGGATCGAACAATATAAAGACCAATACGACCAAACAATGATTTGAATGATTAATTGGGGAATTTACTAATTACTTATGTCAAAAAAAAAATTAATGGTTAATAGTACTAAAAGAAACTTTTATGATCATAAATACCATTTTTGATAATTAAACCAAGTTTAGGGCTAATATTGTAATTTAATGAACTTAGGGGCTATTTTTGTCTATGCAACAAAGTCTTAAAAATATAATTTTCCAGAATTTAAGGTTTATTATATAATTACTAAAATATCATAAAAATTCTAAAAATTTCATACTTTTTACCCTTAAGTTTACATAAATAGCCAAAAAGTTGCAATATTGTACGACGGTCATATTTAGACTTATGAAACACTATTATATGTTTAGTAACATTCCATAAGTGGATTAGTAGGTTTCATTGGTTACGAAAACGTTAGATTAGCAAACTATGCGATAAAACGCTTACTTTAACGGGTCAAAATGCATAACTCTTAGGTTTTTGATAAAAATTCAGTTTTGATGGTTTGGAAACATCATAATATACTTATAAGATTATTTAGAACAGATTACAACTCATGGTAAATGGTAATTGTGATTTTTGGTAGTTTTTCCCAGTTAAAGTGTGCGTTTAAAGTTTCACTTTTGACACAGAGGACTTTTGGTCAAATTCAAAAATGGGGTACCGTAGAGCATACAAAAACAAGAAAATTTGATTAGAAAATTTACTCGTGAAAATCGGAGGAAGCAGGTCAATTCGGAAGGTTAAACTTCTGAACTTTGACTTTTAAAAACGCGAACGGTTGGACAAGGCACGAAATTGAGACTTGCATAAGCTTTAGGGAGGTTTATAGGAGCAATGTCAACTGGTATTTAAAGGGTAGAGGGTCGGTTAGGGTTTTAATTGAGCATAATTGTGATTTTGGTAAGTCTTGGAAAGAAAGTCAATTTGATAAGTTAGGGGACATTGAGATGAAGTTACAGGAGAAAACCGGGCGAAAAACGAGTTAGAAATGAAGATTATCTACGAAAAATAGTCCCAAAATCGAGTTGGTCGCGATCTGTTACTATACGCAATATAACACTTCAAGAACCGGGGTACAGTTAACAAGTGTGATCACGCTCTAATGGTCAGGTCGCTAAGATTACACCTAAAGGTCACAGGTTCGACTCTAGCGGTTGCCGTTCTTTTTTTTCTCTTTTTTTTTCGTTCGTTCTCCTTCATTACTTATCGGAATGGCCTCAAACTTTAAACACAAGCTCGAAGTATATGAAAGAACATCACAAGACTATAAAATGTGATTTTTTAGATTCGCGGATCGTCCAGTTAATTCTGAATTCGCGCTAAAACCAAAAATCGTTTCACCTTCGTTTTATGTAAATTGATTATCTATAAATTGGACGATTAATTCCTTTGACCTGGAAAATATTTATGAGACGTTTAGAAGATATCATTTGGACTAGTAAGGTAGTAAATACATGAACTTCCTTTGATTATTGATAAAACGAGTACCAAGCATGCGTAATAATTATGAAAATGATTTATTCTTTCGTTTTAAAGCGACTCTAATTATTCAGTCATACAAATAATATAAGATAATTTTGATTACAAAAAATAGTTAAGGATCATGTAAATGTTTAACCAAATGTTTCAAATGCTTTGATAAAATTTCCAAGTCGAAATGTGAAAACTTGAAACGGGTCGGGTTTTGCTAAACAGGTCGGAGGCGGATGTTACAACAAGGAGGACTGCCCTCAAACACTGAAGGAAACCCTAAAGGGTTTGCAAATGCAGTCACGATGCGCAGCGGGAAATCAACTCAAGAGGTGCCCGTGAATCAAGACACGCCTGCAGAGGATCCCAAAGAAGCCACCGAGGATGCTCCTGAATCAGAAGAGCCACAAGCACCAGCAGTAAAGCCCAAACTCAAGGAGTACAAGCCTAGGATACCATATCCTGAGAGGCTTGAGAAGGAGAAGATGGAAGAACAACACGGTAAATTCCTTGCATTATTCAAACAACTTCACATCAACCTTCCTTTCGTGGAAGCTCTGGCATCAATGCCCATATATGCCAAGTTCTTAAAATACCTTCTTAGCAATAAGTAGAAACTTGAGGAGCTATCCACAGTCACTCTCGACGAACAGTGCTCCGCTGTTCTCCAACAGAAGTTACTTGCGAAAATGTGAGACCCAGGGAGTTTCACGATTCCCTTTTTAATAGGTAACACTTTAATTTGTAACGCCCTGGCCAATCTGGGAGCCAGTATCAATCTAATGACGTATTTAGTCTATGAGAGATTGAACCTAGGGGAACCCATACCTACTCGTATGACACTTCAACTCGCTGATCGATCAATATAGTACCCTAGGGGCATAGAGGAAAACCTATTGGTAAAAGTCGGTCATTTTGTCTTCCCGGTCGATTTCGTCATCTTAGATATGGACGAAGATGAGCATGTCCCGGTAATCTTAGGAAGACCCTTTTTGGCCACATCTCGCGCTATCGACGAAACTTGCTACTTCCTTGATTCCATAATGACAACTGTTGGCAGTATGCTACACAACATATGCGGCAAAGATCAAGAAGACTCCCAGACCCTCAACAGCATTTATCAAAAAGTGGAGATGGTAGCAGCCATCAGTTTCAACGAGGAAGCGGGATTGGAGCAAGAGCATAAGGAAACGGTCGTAGAAGAAGATCCGCTCGAGCTAAAACCACTCCCATCACATTTGGAATACACTTTTCTAGACGAGCAAGGAAAGCGGCCCGTGATTATAGCCTCCCACCTCGAAGCCAAACAAAAACAAAATCTTCTAGAGGTCCTGAAAAAGAATCAGCAAGCCATAGCCTGGAAGATATCAGACATCAAAAGAATTAATCCAGCCTTCTGCACTCACAAAATTGCTAGACTCTGGATTCTACTAGCCCACAATCTTCACAGACGCTCATGAACTCGTGAGAGGATGTGATGGATGCTAGAGGGCCGGAAACATCTCATCCAGAAATGAGATGCCATAGAACCCCATCCAGGCCTGCGAGATATTTGATGTCTGGGGTATTGACTTCATGGGACCGTTCGTCATCATATGGAAACAAGTATATACTCGTCGCCGTCGATTTCGTCTCGAAATGGGTAGGGGCCCAAGCCCTACCAACCAACGACTAGCGAGTAGTTACTAAGTTTTTGAAGTAGTTGTTTGCACGCTTCGGTACACCAAAGGCCTTAAATAGCAACCGATTCACGCATTTTTTGCAACGCTCAGATAGAGCAACTCTTGAAGAGATATGGGGTGAACCATAGACTCACAACACCCTACCACCCACAAACTAGTGGGCAGGTCGAGGTATCCAACAGAGGAATTGAACGTATCTTGGAAAGAACATGCAGCGTTCATCGGAAAGACTGGTCTAAAAAGCTCGATGACGCACTATGGGCTTTCCTTACAGCCTACAAAACACCAATTGGCACAACTCCCTTTAGGCTTGTATATGGAAAGTCGTGTCATCTGCCTGTAGAGCTAGAGCACAAATCGTATTGGGCTATGCGCTTACTGAACGCATACTTGTTGAAATTGGGCGAGGAGCACCTTCTGCAACTGAACGAGCTGCAGGAATTGAGAGATGCAGCATATGAAAGTGTCAAACGATATAAGGACAAAACAGAAAAATCACGCGATCTAAAACTCAAAGAGAAGAAGGAGTTCAAGTATGGGGATCGTGTGTTGCTATACAACTCTCGTCTGAAGTTATTTCCTGGAAAACTGCGATCTAGGTGGAGCGGTCCGTATACTGTCACGCAGGTATTCTCGTACGGGACAGTGGAGATAGCGGGAGAGGATGGGCTCCCATTCAAGGTTAACGGGCACAGACTAAAACGATATATCGAAGGGCCCGTCAGTAGAGCTTACGTGGAAGACCTGAGCTTCCAGAAGCCCCCTGAATAATTTACAGGGGCCGAGTCGAGCTAAAGACTTGTAAATAAATTAAGCGCTTCGCGGGAGGCAACCCGTTCTTCTGTAATTGTTATTTTTAATTTTTTTCTAAATTTTGTTTGGTTTTGTTAATTTTTGTTTTGCAGGAATTGGATTAGCAACCAGGTACATAATTTTTCAATAATTGAGCTTAATTGATAACGTGCTAGGATTGCTAGAAAAAATTCCTGTTAGTTAGCATTTGTGTGCTCTGCATTTCTGTTTTTCATTATATTATATATTATATTTAATTTTATATATATATATATACGTAATTTCTTATCACACGATCCAAAATGCTTGAAATATATATATATATATATATATATATATAATATGTAATATAAAAAAAATAAAATAAAATAAAAATCGAAAACTAACCTCTCATGACTTGCCAGGCCGTGAGAGTCAACTCACGGACACACAATCTGGGAAGGGGAGTCGGTCACCGAGGCTAGCTACTGTCATAAAAAACAAGCACGACCAAGGGTCATCACGGCTTGGTCTTAGCCGTGAAATAAGGGATCACTGCTTGCAGGCCGTGACTTATTTTTAGACAGGATTTTAACCCCCTTTATAAACACCCCTGGACCACAACCCTAATTCCCTCATAGCCGACATTTCTTCCCCCTGCACACCTGGAACTCCTTCTTCATGGGTTATTTGCTCACGTCACAGGATCTCATCATCTTCTTGTCGTCAAAGGTACGAAACTAAAGATTCATTCCTCTTTTTCTCATCAAGTTTCTTTTTCTTAAACCACCCAAGTGGCCATCCCCATACGATTTCCTTCAAAATCTCTGCGAGACTAAGTATGGGGATATCGAGAACAATGAGAAACATGCTCCTGTTATAGTGAATTCACTGATTAAAGTGTTCTTTAGGTTTTTCAACCTAAACCCCCATTTTTTCGAACTAGGTCTCCCTCCCCATTCACGTTTTTGTTAACTCTTTACATAAATAAAAGTGAGGGGATGATTTCTGGGGTGAAACCGACTCCAATGAGACAACCCACACTGAAATCGGTCAAGAAACAAGCGAACTGCATTTTTTTATCAAAACTGATTGAACTCACGGTCAACAGGCCGTGAGTTAGTTATTCACGCCCTCAACCAAGTCGTGACATCCTGTCACGGTGAAACTGCTCCCTACGGTTTGACCTGGCCAGACCCAGGCCGTGACCTGGCCTCAGGGCAATCCCAGGCCGTGAGTTTCCTCTGGTCAGCTACGAATTGTTTAATTTTTTGCCTCTAGCGGTCTTTTTACACATTCTCTTCAATCATGCCCTTTCGGTCCACACGAACTTCTAAATATCTGATTAACTCGGTATTTTAAATACTTTATCATTTATACATTTTAACTTCATATATACTTATTATACATATAAACATAGTTTCATACCAAAAACCAAGTCCCCATACTGTTAGAGCATATTCATATGCTACAATGTGTCTCGTGTATTGTATCTATGTGAGAGCTTTATTGTACGAGTCTTAGAGACAGCATACCATGATTCGTACCATTTGGTACGAAGTCGACGTACCAATGATACGTTGGATGGTATGTTGGGCAGTTTGAGTCACCTATAAATAGGTTGACATGTTTAGCATGTTAGAACACTTTGTGAGATTCTACACTTTGTGTGTATGTTTTAGAGAGAGAAACCAAAGCTTTGTAATTGTTCTCTTTGTGAAATAAATAAAACAAAGCTTATTTACATTCTCATGTACTAGATTGATCGGTTCATCCAATAGTAAGATCGTTCTGTGTTCTTACAAGTGGTATCAGAGCAAATCCACATTGCTCTGCTGGTTTCAATTGAACAAAATTGGATTTTTCTAGTGAGAGAAAGTGGGTTTCATTGGTTTTCAATTCTTCTTAATTCCGAGTGTTTCTGAGGTCAAATTTGATTCTAAATCGTTCCTAGTGTGTTTTCGTTTCCTACTGCTGCAATTTACAGTCCAAAAACGTCCAAATTCTCAAAATTCAGTCGAAAATGGTTTGGTACACCAGTTGAGTCTGTTGGTACGCCTGATGATCCACTGGTACGCTGACTGGTACACAAGGTAATCTTCATAGAGTTTTGGTATGCTGAGTGGTGGTACGGAAGACAATCTTCAAAGTTTGGTACGCGACGGTTATTCAGTGGTACGCTGATAGTTACACCGTACCAAGTTGGTGCGCTGCTTAGCCTGGTACGCCGAGTATTTTGGTTCGTGGTCTAGTACGCTGATTCTGTGGTACATGGGTGGTCCGTTGAAGATTTGTGGTACGTTGGCTAACAGACTGGTACGCTGAGAGTGATTTGGTCCGCTGGCAGAAAAGTGGTCTTCACTAAAACTGACGTAACTTGAGTTCCGTTAAGAGTTATGGGAACTAATACCAGCCAAAACGACCGTCTCGACAAGATCTATACTTTTACTTCCCAATGGCAAGTACCCTCCAGCTTGACCCCCAAAATCCGTTTCTAAGACCTTCGTTTTCGAGTTTGAAGTTTTGATATCCAATTTCATAGTTTTTAAAATGTATGCAATTGATGCATTTATTGCGAGTCATAGTCACAATGTGCCAAAGTTGATAAATCTTTGAGATTATCATGGTTGGGCAACAAATTTTAGAGCATATATTGTTGATTTGGATAAAAGGTTGTGGTTACCGATTTCAAATGAATATCAGTATCCAACTGTTGGTGGTAATTGTAAGATGAGATGGAATTTTTCACCTGAAGAAAGGGAATCATATGATCAACATGAAAAAGCTATTGCACTTCTTCTGTTATCTTTACCTATAACTCTTAAATGTCAAGTCAGAAATTGTCAAAACGCAAAAAAGATATGGGATTTTGTAAAGACACAGTGTGAGAAACATATGTCTAAATTTCTCAGAAAACAATTGATCAAGATTTGAAGTTTAAAGGTAAAATTGAAGAGTTGGAGAATAAGGTGAGAAAGTTGACTGAAGAGAATATTATTCTGATAAAAGAAGTGGAGAAATGGAAAAATAAAGTTTGTGATGGTTTAGTTGCCGAAATTCAAAAGGATGTGTCTGCATCATGTTCAAATTGTTTGGAATTTGCTAGTATTAAGGAAGAATGGTTGAAAGAGAAGAATATGTTGATTGAAGAATGCAAAGCTAATGAAAAGGAGGCTATTGAAGAATTTGATGCTTTATTTGAGAAGTGTTATCCTCTTCAATAAAAATATAAATATTAATAAATTGTTGTCGAAGCTGCAGATAGAATAATCCACCTTCAGGAGGAACTCACAAAGTTATGTGATGAAAATGGTGAGGTTCAAAGTCAAAATAACATTCTGAAACAAGATGTTGTCTATTATAAGAAACAGGTAGAGAAGTATACTGCAGAAGTTCTTACTGGATGTGATAGAATGTATGGTCAAAAGAATAAGTATAAAGAGTTGTCTGAGCAATTTATTGCTTCTCAAAAGGAGTTACTGGAAGCTAATACAAAGGTTTCTAAAATAAAGATTGAAATGCTTGATTTGCAATAAAAACTTGAGAACTGCAATACATCAAGTGTGTTTCAGAATTATCTGTATCATCTGGAACGAGATGGCAAACCAAGCAAAGATGTTTCTAATCATGAAGTTCCTGCTCAAGTGATTGATCTAAAAACGCCATCTAATGATAATTCAACCCAGAAGTTGCAAGATTATCCTGAAGGAGATGGTGTTAAGTCTGGAAAAACAAAAAAGTTAAAATCTAAGAAGAATAAAAAGGAGGTTGATTACAGCAATGGATTAAAGTTTGATTCAAAATCTACATTTCTTGAAAAAGAAAATGTGTTTAATGGAAATCCAGGAAAAGTGAAAGTGCCAAAGTTTTCAGAGTTTGTAATAGATGATTCGTTGATTTCCGGGAAGAATGATTTGAAAGGAATCAAGTCTAAATTTACAAAGCTTGCCAAACAAGGTCATGAAATACCGAATTATGTTCAAGATAAATTCAAGCAGAAGAATGGTGGTTTAGGATTTGATGGAAAAGAAATGCAAATTCAAGATTTCGACAAGAAGGAATTCAAAGCTAAGCAGAAAAAAAAAACAGAAGGAGTTTTTAAATAAGAAGCCTCAGTTTTCGAAGAAGAAAATATCTTCACCATCTGTAGATGAAAAGATTTCTTCTGAAGAGTTTTCTTGCATATCTGATGCGACACCACCAGGCGGTAACAATTCAGATCCATTTCATTCTGCTAAGTCCAACAGGTTTTATCATCAAGATAAATTCTTTGGTTATGGAGATGATTCTGGTTTTTATGATTCTCCAAAATGTTTTCCAAAATTTCAAAAACCAAAGAAATCTAAACCTGTGTTTTCAAAAGTTTATGATGAATGTTTGACAGTTCAGTTTGGAAAACCAATTTCAATCATACCAACTGGTAGTCGACGTTGTTATGTTTGTTGTAAAAAGGGTCATTATGCAAATAATTATCCTACGACAACTAACAATTCATCATCAAATGCCAAACATACAAAGTATGTTGATCTTGATGGCATCATTTTTAGTGAACCAATGCCTAACACTAAATTTTCATGGAAAAAGAAGCTTAATTCAGAAAAGTTGGGTAGTAGTTCTGATTGTCACTCATCAGTTGACAATGGTTCACTAGAAAGTTTAAAACCAAAACAGGAATGGAGACCAAAATTTGTCTCAACGGCCAACAGTGATTTTGTTGAAGACACTGGACGACCTACCACAAGTGTGGATGAGGATCGGGGTTTTAAGAACTTATTATTTTCCAGTGTTTACAGGTATTTCAAGAAGACCTGATAGTAATCGAGAGATTAATGACAGTGGAATACTTGTGGTTGATTCAAGTTAAAATGCCTGGTTCTTATCTTTGAAAAACTGATTTTCAAAAATTTAATGTTCAAAAATGTGTCAAGTGTTGATCGATCATTTTCATTTTTTGTTATTCATTTTCTTTTGTTCATATTTTTAGGGGGAGAAAATTTAAAAATTCAAAAAAAAAATAGTGTTTGTTTGAATTTTAGGGGGAGAAATTGGAAAATATAAAAACATGAAAAATTGAGAAATTGATTCGACAAAAGCGAGAAATGATGGTACATCAGCATATGCCATGGATAGATTTAGTCTAAAGGCTGTAAGTACTTGTATAATCTGTTAATGTGCATGACTAATCTGATATCTGTAAGTAAGATATAAACATAAAGCTTGCCTAATGATCTTTGGTTGTTTGCTTCTTGATGAATGTTGTGTGATGATTCTGACAAAAATAGAATAAGAGATATCCTGATGAATGCATGTTTTCATTTTGAAAGATTTAAACTTGTTAGATTTTCTTTATTTTGTCAAACGATCAGACTTTCTATGCGTATCGAAAGATCGACCTGGTTGTTGTTCGTTTGACATTCTACTTTATTTTTCTTGGTGTTTCGTATAATTCATCGAGCTTTCTCTGCATATACGGGAGTATCGACCTGATTGCTATTGAATTATACAATTTCCACTTGTTTTGCTCTCTTATTTTCTCAAATACTTGGGCTTTCTCTGCGTGTCCACAAGACCGACCTGATTACTAGGTATTTGGGGTTCTGCTTTATTTTTGCGTGACTCATCAAGTATGATTAAATCTCTAAGAAAATTTGATTCTATATGATAAACATGATGATTTGCCAGTATTTATGATAGAGTGGAGGCCGAGTTATCAGTGCAAGATAAAATTACCTTAAGCATATCTGAAAACGATAAATATGATTGGTTCGTGCTGAAATAAACATAAATGTTGTATTTGCGATTATCTTGGCTTGCATGCTGATTAAGACCGAAATAGAAATGTGCTAGATGCGTTATGTCTGATATGATCTCGCGTCGTGATCTTTCTCGCAAAATACCAAAAATAGAGTCTAATTTTGTATTGCATTTTATTTTTCATTTCAGAAAAATCAAAAATATTTTTGGTGTGTTTTAGTATAAACTTGATAAAAGCCAAAAAGATTTTATTTCTTGTTTGTTTTCGATTGATCGACACAAGATACGAAAAATATTTTCAAATCATATATCTTGGATTCTCGAAGAGAAGTTTTGCGCCAAGATTAACTTATGTTGGCTTGAAAATGGAAAACCGTGTTTCTGTCTTCTAAAATTGCAGGTTGTGTGCTGTCAAGACTCAAGCATGGTGAAAGGGAGAGTATGAAGTATCTTTCACAAATGGATCTTGAAGTTCAAAGATTGTTCAAGAAGTGATCCAGCCATGCAAGCTCTATAGCTGACAAGAAATTTCAAGTTGAAGATCAAATGCAGCGATGCTGAAGATTGAATATTGAAGTTTAGTTAGCAAAGATACACTACACGTTAAGGGGGAGTTTGTTAGAGCATATTCCTATGCTACAATGTGTCTCGTGTATTGTATCTATGTGAGAGCTTTATTGTATGAGTCTTAGAGACAGCGTACCATGATGCGTACCATTTGGTACGGAGTCAACGTACCAATGGTACGTTGGATGGTACGCTGGGCAGTTTGAGTCACCTATAAATAGGTTGGCCTGTTTAGCATGTTAGAACACTTGGTCAGATTCTACACTTTGTGTGTGTGTGATTTAGAGAGAGAAACCAAAGCTTTGTAATTGTTCTCTTTGTGAAATCAATAAAACAAAGCTTATTTACATTTTTGTGCACTAGATTGATCGGTTCATCCAGTAGTAAGATCGTTCCGCGTTCTTACACATACCCTCCGGATTATTTTATTTTAAGTAATCTTATTTCAAAACCCTAATTTCACGTATTTATCATTTTTTTATCAAAACTCAATTTCTTTTTAAACCAACTTCGGGTATTAACCATTATAACATTTTATAACATACCTTAAAATATCAAAGCTTAGGTCAACACCGTTTACTCAACTTGGGCAGAACAACATTATGAAAACCCTAATTTTGACCCATTAACAAAATCATTACCAAACATTTTCCAAATGTGAAATAAACTTAGGGATTTCTTAAAACACATTATTTTAGGATTACCTACAAATATTCAGACCCTAATTCCCACCCGATCAACCAATTTTGGGAAAGCAAGCTCAAGAACCCTAATTTTTACATAATTTTATAAACCATACTTAGACACAATATTATCAAAAACTGAAAGAGTTTATTGTTAAGCATACCAAATGAAAGGTGACTGCAAATATTCAACCTTCAACTCTTCTCCGATTGCTCTTATTGCTCCTACGAAGTTTTAATGAGGTTTTAGGATTTTTGGATCATATTTCACTGAATTGGTGAGTTGTTTGATGGAATTGAGGCCGCTATTTATAGGTTTTAGGTGAGTATCAAGTCCCTAACATGTCCTGTGGTGACTCATGCTCGAAATCGACGCGTACTACGACCTAACTTGAGCTCCAAGGTGACTATCGTGACAAAAAGACGAACCTATCTTTTTTTCTGCTGATCTTGTTCCCTCGCGTATCGCGTAGGGCGAATGGGTGTGGCTCGCGATACGTGAGCGACTGGTTTCCGGGCGGATTTCACTTAAATACATATTTAGCCCTTCTACCCCTTCCCCCCCCCCCTGAGCTTCTATTCTTTTATCATTTTATGTACCAAAACATTATGGGACATAATTCTAACAATTTCTAAGGTTTATAAGGCTCGGATTCGTACGATAATATATATATATATATATATAGGGTTAGGTTCAAATGAGAACTTTTTTCTTTGAGAACTTTTGAGAACCATTCTGGGCCACTAATTTTCAGGGGGGGGAGCATTCAAATTCATGGGGGGGGATTTCCTTATATATAACTTGTGGCTCAGAATGGTTCTTAAAAGTTCTCAAACCCAATTGGTTCTCAAATGATCCTCTCCCTATATATATATATATATATTGTTAGTGCATGAACCTTGTGTGGCCGTTACTGTTCGAATTGTCAAACAGACTGATTTGTCGAAGACATGAACTGAGGTCCGAACCTCAGCCGAACTCTAGGTTCGGAGTTGGCCGAACCTTGATGGCCGAACTCCAAGTTCGGGAGGAGTTCGGAAGGAGTTCGGACAGAGTTCGGAGGTGCCGAGTTCGGACCTTATGAAGAAATATAAATAGATTCGTCTTTGTATTTCTTTGTAAGTTTTCTGTCTTGTTTCTGTGTGTTGAGAGGGGAGGTTCTGTCCGACCTCCCCCGGAGCTTAATCGTTTGTATACTCCTTCGGTTTATGTAATCATTCAACACAATATATGACAAAACTTCCGTCTCATCCATAGAAACGATCCGTAAACGGTTTTTCAGGTGGTATCAGAGCTGTTGGCTCTTTCTATGGTGGAAATCTATCGTTTTTCTTCATTTCGAGACGTTAAACCTTCGGTTAGGGGTGATTGAAAGTGTTTCTGATTGATTTTTGATCAATCGAGTCTTTCTGAGTCATGTTTTTACCTAACAGAAGCATCTGGATGTTCAAATTCGATCAAATTCTGAATCTAGTGAGTTTTTCCGAAATTTTTTGGTTTTTTCGCGTTCGGCCGAACTCCACGTTCGGTGTAACCGCTCCGAACTCCAGGTTCGGAATACGCTCGGAATAACCGCTCCGAACTCCAGGTTCGGAGGGTCCGAAGGTCAGGTTCGGAGATGGGTCCGAAGGTCAGGTTCGGAGAGGGTTCGGAGGATCGGGTTCGGAGGTAGATCGGACAAAGTTCGGACGAGCTCGGATGCATTTTTAATGAAACAATTTTGTTCAAGAAAAAATTTTTCGCGCTGACCTGGCAGCTCGATCCCAGCCAGGGGCTCTGCCCCTTGGACCCCGCCAGGGGCTGCCGCCCCTTGGACCCCGCTTCTCAGGGGCGCTGCCCCCGAACCCCCGTTAGATGGGAATTTCAAAGAAGCGGATCAGTTATCGAGTTTACCCTTGATTTGGTAGCTGTGGGGTGTTATGTTTGAAGAAAATCCAGATTCCGATACTTGTTACGAGTTAGTGATCGAATTTCAAGAAATGAGTTTGTGAAGTAGTCATTGTTGTTCTTGATGATGGACAGAGATTCAAGAATACATGTTTCTGATGATGGACAGAGATTCGGAGACATGGTTATGATTACTTGGGAACGTTTGTCGGAGATTATTCTTCTACACAAACTAAAGATTAAATGATATAAAAGATTCCGTTGCGGGCCACTTGAGTTTATCATTCCACTACAAGAATGCGGGGTTTGGAATCATAGAAAATTGAAGATTTGAATATGTCACTTGTTTAGGGGGAAATTGGGGATCCTTGGGGATCCTAAAAACTTTCAAGGTTCCTTAATTGAAAAAGTGAATATTCAAAAGCAATCAGTTCAGGGATGATGGTGGTTTTTGATCTTCATGGAAAGGTGGTGTTTTCTGATGTTTGTGCGAACCGATATGTCAAAGTTTTCAATTATGGTTTGGAACTTTCTGTCTTATGCCCGATACTTTCTTGAGTTGTCGAAAGACTTGGTCAGATTCCAGTCTGCAACGAGATATACGTTTACCGGAGTAATATATTGGGATGGATTTGATGCTGAGGGGGAATTTCTGTGATTGAAGATGCTGATTGTGTCTGTTTTCATAAAGATCAGAATGTGTTACAATTCGGTGAAGATTGAAGATTATTATCAAGATGCAGTGATGTTCGTGTGTCTTTACAATTTCCGGATACAACTTATGAAGTGAACCATTATCATACATGCCGGTTCCAATTGGATGGTTGTGCTTGAAGCTAGGGGGAATTTTATTGGTTGTGGAGATTGTACAAGATTCGAACCGTTTCCTGCATACCTGATGATTCGGTTAAGGGGAGTTTGCTAAAGATAGAGATGTCAGCAGCAAGCTGACTGAAGATTGCTAGAAGATCAGTGTCTGGATTCGACAGTAACGTCCAAGGGGGAATTTGTTAGTGCATGAACCTTGTGTGGCCGTTACTGTTCGAATTGTCAAACAGACTGATTTGTCGAAGACATGAACTGAGGTCCGAACCTCAGCCGAACTCTAGGTTCGGAGTTGGCCGAACCTTGATGGCCGAACTCCAAGTTCGGAAGGAGTTCGGAAGGAGTTCGGACAGAGTTCGGAGGTGCCGAGTTCGGACCTTATGAAGAAATATAAATAGATTCGTCTTTGTATTTCTTTGTAAGTTTTCTGTCTTGTTTCTGTGTGTTGAGAGGGGAGGTTCTGTCCGACCTCCCCCGGAGCTTAATCGTTTGTATACTCCTTCGGTTTATGTAATCATTCAACACAATATATGACAAAACTTCCGTCTCATCCATAGAAACGATCCGTAAACGGTTTTTCATCGAGGCAAGTCTGTTCAGGGAAAACCAGTCAAAAATGGTGGAGTTGGATTTGAGACCTTGGCAAGCCAAAAAGTTTTTGAAAAAGGTTCTTCTTCAAAGGTTACTAAATCTGAAAATGCCAAGGTTAATAATTCGACTCAGAAAATCAAAACTGACCATTCAGAAAAGTGGGTGACCTACAAATTGAAAGGTTCGGATAAGATGTATTATGATAAGGATTTTCCTGTAGATATGGTTAATCCTAATCTGATTGACAAAATCTATTCGGGAGGTTATGATCCCAAATATGATCCTAATCAGAAAGCAGTGCCTATTAGGAAAGGAAATAAGGTTTTTACTCCGATGGAGGATTTTGTTGATTCTGATTGTGAAGGTGGGATGGCTAACAAAGTGCAAAAACCTGTTCAAAAGAGTGTGAACAAGAAACCTTTAAAATCAACTTTTCATGAATCACCAAAAAGTTTTCAAGAACCTCAAAAAGGTTTTTATCATCAAAAACAATCAAATTTCAGAAACCCAAGTCCATATGTAAAACGGTCACAATTTTATGATGATGCTGGGTTTTATGATGAGTTTGGTTGTGGGCCAAATCAACCTGTCTTTGGAAGGGGTCCAAAGTGGGTTGATCATGGATATCAACATAATGTTGGTCCACGTTTTGATGAAAGGAGAGATAGACGTCAGAATTATTTTTCTGAAAATTCACGGGGGAGAGATCAATTTGATTACTGTGATGATTTTTCAGAAAATGTCTCTGGTTACACTGGAAACTTTGTGTCTAATAGAAAGGGATTTAAATCTAAGTCACAAAAGGTTTTTGTTGAGTCTGATATGGATGATGACACGATTGTCCAATCTGTCATGGACAAACGAAAATGTTTTAAATGCAAACTTCGTGGTCATTCATATCGAGTATGTCCTTTGAAGAAACCTAAATCTGACAAATCTGATGTTGAGAAATCAGATGCTGGTTCTGAGGGATATCAGACGGAAACCCCTGTTTCCAAGAAGAAAGTTAGATTTGTGGATGACCAGGGAAGAATACATTTTTTTCATGAATTTCAACAAAGTAACGTTGCAAAGAAATCAGAAAAAGAATCTGAAAACGTCAAATCAATTCTTAAAACTTCTTCCTCTGGCTCCAAGGGTTCTTCAAGTGAGTCATGGAAACCTAAGGGTTCCTCCATGGCAGGTGTCGATTTTGTTGAAGATGACGGTCGACCCAAAGCTTCAAGCTTGGGTTCGTCCCGATAACTAATCTTCTGTTTTAATTTATGCAGGGATCTTCGCGACAACCTATGAGTAACATTTGGGTCGTTGATAGCGGAGCATCTCGGCACATGACTGGTGACATCTCTCTGCTACATGATGTGAAACCATTTGATGGTGGAAAAGTTACATTTGCTGGCGATAAGGGAGGTCAGGTCACTGGAATTGGGAAATTGTCCAATGGATCAGTCACTTTTGAGAATGTTGAGTATGTCAAGGAATTGGAATACAATCTTCTTAGCGTCTCCCAGATTTGTGATAAGCAATATGTTACTGCTTTCACAGGGAGTGAATGTGTAATTCTGAAGCCTGACTACAAGATTCCTGATGAGTTTGTAGTAATGCGAGCACCTCGATTTTCAAATTTATACGTGCTTGACATGAATTCAGCTACTGCCACTGTTGAAGGTCAATGTTTTCTAACAAAAGCATCAGAACGGGATTCTATCCTATGGCATCGTCGCATGGGACACATCCATTACAGAAAGATGAATGAATTGGTGCGACGGGATCTTGTCGAAGGGGTTCCGAAACAGCGATTTATTTTTAATGATGTCTGTGTGAGTTGCAAGAAAGGAAAGCAAAAGAGAAAATCTCATCCATTGAAAAAGTATCACTCAATTGATGTACCATTGGAATTACTTCACATGGATTTGTTCGGTCCTGTGAATCGTAAGAGTATTTCTGGAAATTGGTACTGTTTGGTGGTAACAGATGAATATTCAAGATTTTCTTGGGTGGATTTCCTGGTCACTAAAGATGAAACAGCAAAAATCCTTATCAATTTGATTAATACTCTTGAGTCATTATACAAATTGAAAGTCAGAAGGATTCGTAGTGACAATGGCACGGAGTTTAAGAATTCAGCCGTGAGGACATTTTGTATGGAAAAGGGAATTCTACATGAGTTTAGTACACCATACACTCCTCAGCAAAACGGCGTGGCAGAAAGAAAGAATCGTACCATTATTGAAACAGCACGAACAATGTTGGCTGATGCTCAGTTGCCGGTTCCTTTTTGGACTGAAGCTGTCAACACTGCTTGTCACGTGCTGAATAGGGTACTAACTGTTAAGAGGCTTGGAAAGACATGTTACGAATTGATCAAGAATCGCAAACCGACTCTTGATTACTTAGAGCCATTTGGGTGTCCATGTACCGTGTTAACGTCTGCGGGCAAATTTGATAACAAAGTTTTTGAGGGAGTGTTTGTTGGATACTCGAATCAAAAGAAACGGGTGTTTAATTTGCAGACGGGAACTGTAGCGGAATACTTACATGTGGATTTTCAACCATATACTTTACCACCCAAAGGTGAAGGACCGGATTGGATGTTTGATTACAAATCATTGTTTGAAAATTTTGATTCAACTCCAGAAATGTCTGACGAGCAACTTGCAAATGTCTACATTGAACTTCAGAATGATGTTCCGGTTCTCAAAATTGTGAATCTGCCAACTCCAGAAGTGCCTGTTGCTGATGATTATATGACCGAGTCTTCTAATGATACGACAGTTGTAGCTGATGTTATGTCTTCTGATGATGAGAATGATTTTCATGAAGCCGTGTCACATCAGAATGAACTTCCTGTTCAACAACCTGATCCACAAGTTGATGCTGTTACAAATGAAGTGGTGGCTGATTCAACTGATAATGTGGTGGTTGAGGAAGATCCTATTCCTGGTTTGGCTGAAACGGTTGAGGTTCCTGTTCATCAGACGGTTCGTATAAACACCATTCATCCACAAGAAAATATTATTGGTGATTTGAATGATGGTGTACGCACAAGACATCAGATTGAGGGTAGTGCATTACTAACGGTTTTGGAATCTGGTATCCAGGAAGAAGCATTCCATTCTTGTTTTCTATCTCAGATTGAACCTAAAAATGTGAATGAAGCGTTACTTGATGGTTCATGGGTAGAGGCAATGCAAGAAGAGCTGTTACAATTTCAGAAGTTAGGAGTATGGCATCTTGAAGATTTACCAGCAGGAAGTAAGAAACCTTGTGGTACAAGATGGGTGTACAAATGCAAAAGGGATGATCGTGGAGTGATAGTCCGCAATAAAGCCCGTTTGGTTGTGCAAGGGTTTTCTCAGGAAGAAGGGATTGACTTTAATGAGGTGTATGCACCAGTTGCCAGAATTGAAGCAATTCGAATATTCTTGGCATTTGCAGCACATCGTGGTTTTAAGGTCTTTCAGATGGATGTGAAGAGTGCATTTCTTTACGGCAAAGTCAAAGAAGAAGTTTATGTTGATCAACCTCCGGGATTCTACGATCCTGATTATCCGGAGAAGGTTTATAAGCTGGATAAAGCACTTTATGGTCTCCATCAAGCTCCTCGAGCTTGGTATGAGACGCTATCCACTTATTTACTTGACAATGGGTTCAAGCGTGGGTTGGTCGATCCTACCTTATTTTGTCGTAAAACGGGGGAGGATTTGCTCTTGGTACAAATTTATGTCGATGACATTATTTTTGGGTGTTCCAATGAAGAATTATCAAAGGATTTTGAGAGATTGATGCAAACAAAGTTCGAAATGAGTTCTATGGGAGAGATGTCGTTTTTCTTGGGCTTACAGGTTCAACAATCTGACAAAGGAATCTTCATACATCAGTCAAAGTATGTTAAAGATGTTCTAAGTCGGTTCAAAATTGAAGATGTTCGCATTCCCGGAACTCCAATTCAGTTGTCTCATGGTCTTTGTCCTGACGAAGAGGGTGAACCAGTCGATGTCACTCGGTATAGGGCAATGATAGGATCATTAATGTACTTGACAGCTAGTAGACCTGACATTATGTTTGCTGTCTGTCTTTGTTCCAGGTACCAAGCAGCACCTCGAGTGTCTCATATGGAAGCAGTCAAGAGGATTCTAGCTTATCTGAAGGGTAATTCAGATCTTGGGATCTGGTACCCTCATGATGATAAGTTCGATTTGTCAGCTTATACTGATTCAGACTATGGCGGTTGTAAGATCAATTTCAAGTCAACCACGGCCGGCTGTCAGTTCCTAGGTGACAGATTGGTATCTTGGCAATGTAAGAAGCAGACATCCGTTGCTACATCCACGGCTGAAGCTGAATATATCGCAGCTGCCAGTTGCTGTTCTCAGGTTTTATGGATACAACAGCAAATGCGGGATTACGGTTTGATGTTTCTTACTACGCCAATTTATATAGATAACTCTGCTGCTATCTGCATTACTAAAAACCCCGTTCATCACTCTAAAACAAAACACATCGATATTCGATATCACTTCATTCGTGATTGTTATGAGAAGCACTTGATTGATCTGCAAAAGATTCACACCGATTTTCAAAAAGCGGATCTTTTTACAAAAGCATTTGATAAAACCCGCTTCCGTTATCTTTTGCAGATCAACGGCATTCAAAAGTTACCAAGTTGAGTAACTTTCGGTTGATCATTTTTCTTTGTTATTTTTCTTTTGTTTGTTTCTTTCTCTGTTATAAAAATCCAAAAATAGAGTCTTTGTATTTTTTAGGGGGAGACATTCAGAAAAGATAAAAAAATGAAAAATGCAAAAAGCATAAAAAAAATGGAAAAATGCAAAAAGCATAAAAAAAATGGAAAATGCAAAAAGCATAAAAAAAATATATATGGAAAAATGAAAATTGAGAAATTGATCCGACCAAGCGAGAAATGATAATACATCGGCATGTGTTATCAACCACGGATAAAGTAAAATTAAAGGCTGTAGGTGCTTGTTTGGTTAGTTGAATGTGTTAGGGTAAATCTGATATATGCTAGTATGATATAAACATAAAGAAATTGCTTGATTATTTGTGAGACACATCATGATGAGTATTGTGTGATCTTGGCATGAAAAATGAAAAAAAAGGCAAAAACAGAATAAGAGATGTTCTGGTGTACGCATGTTTTCATTTTGCAAAGATTTAAACTTGTTTGATTTTCTTTATTTTGTCAAACGATCGGCCTTTCTCTGCGTATCGAAAGATCGACCTGATTGGTGTTCGTTTGACGTTCTGCTTTATTTTCTTTGGTGTTTCGTATAACTCATCGGACTTTCTCTGCGTGTGCGGAAGCACCGACCTGATTGTTGTTGGGTTATACAATTTCTGCTTTATTTTTCATTTCTTATTTTCCTAAACAATCGGACTTTCTCTGCGTGCCTACCAGCCGACCTGATTGTTGTTTGTTTAGGGTTCTGCGTTATTTTTGCATGAAACATCAAGAACGTTAAATCTCTGAGGAAATCAAATTCTGTGAAAAATACAAAATAATAAGAATAAGCCAGATTGCCAATATGTCTGATTGTGTGGGTTTTCATAATATCAATGCTTGCTTAATACATCTTAACATATCAGAAAGCTATAAAAATTGATCTACCCGAGCTGAAATAAACTGAAAAGTTGTATTTGCTGCCAACTTGACTTGCATGCTGATTAAAAATGAAATTGATGTGTGTCTGATGCATATTTGACCGATATGATCTCGCGTCTGGATCTTTCTCACAAAAATACTTAATTTATTTTAGTCCTAGTTATTTCATTTCATTTCTGTTTTGGTTTGTTTCTTTGAAAACCTGTAAAATCACAAAAAGATTTTAGGTGTGTTTTAGCATAATTTTAGAAAAATTAAAAAAAAAATTTGGTGTGTTTGAAAATTTACAAAATATCAAAAAGATTTTGATTCTGTTTTATTTTCGATCAACCGTTGGTGAAAGATTACAAATTATGCCGGGAACAACCAAACGGACTTGATTTCAGAAATTTCATCATAAAATTGAACAAGTTTGTAGCAAATTGTCTAAATTTTAAAACTTTGGGGTTCAATTTGAAGATTCATCAATCTTGGGGTTAAAATTTGAAAAATTTTGGAATGACCTAACTTGAAGTTCGGAGGTCCGAGCTTGGGGTTCGGAGGTCCGAATGCTGAAGCTCGGTGGTCCGAACGAGGAGTTCGGAGGGAGATCGGAGAGAGATCGGGGAGGTCCGAGGAAGGAGTTCGGACTCGTTCGGTGAAACTCTTGGTCCGAACGAGGAGTTCGGAGGGAGCTCGGAGGTCCGAACGGGAAGACCTATAAATACTCCGAATCAGGAGTTCGGAGCTCATTATTTCCTGTTGACTCCGAACTATACCGAACTGCTGCCAAAATTTCTAATTTTCAAAATCAGTGTTTGTTTGAGTGTTTTGAGTACAGATTCAGGTAGATAGCTTGTTTCCGAGTACTGGGGTGTTTTTCTTTGTGGTTTTTGGTCATTAATGTGGGTGATTTCTGTAAATAACCGTTCCGACTGTAAAACTCAACTTAGATCTGAAATTAATCACTTAAAACAGGCTTTTAAATGTGAAAAACTAGCTTCTTTGTGTTTGTCATCGTAAACCGACCATAGGTGTTTATTGGTTTCGATTGATTTGGCCGAAATCGTTAATTCCCAATTTCAAAATCTTCGGAGATGTTCGAGCTCCGAACGTGAGGTTCGGAGGCTCCGAACGTGTGCTTCGGAGCAGGCTCGGACAAAGCTCCGCACTTGTAGTTCGGAGCTGGCTCGGACAGAGTTCGGCCAAACTCAAATTTGAGTCAAAAAGTTGTTGTTTTATGCAATTGATAATGTTTTGACGAATTTGGTGATTTTATCTGTTAATCATATGACATTTAATGAACTTTTCATGTTATGTGTTTTCAGAAATGGCTGAGAATTTAAAAGTTGGAGATAAACACAATGTTTGTGCACATATCGGTGTTGGAATATCAAAGCTTGAACAATTTGGTGGAAATGGCGTATTTGATTTCCTGAGACGTTCCAGGATTCATTATGCTATCACAACAACATGTGATGTTTATCGGGATATAATCTTGGAATTCTGGAGCAATGCACGAACGATAACTGACGGTCCGATCAGAATTTCAGCAACTGTTCAAAATCAGACAGTAGAATTCACTGAAGCCGATATCAGAAGAGTGTTACACTTGGAGTCTGATACATTGAATGCACCGTTAGCATTTCCACATGAAGATAATGTGGCATTTCTGAAGCGTATCTGGTATTCTGATGATCCAAGTAAAGAATGGGTCTACAAGTCTTCATTGAGCGTACCTTACAAGTATCTGGTACATGTGCTGCTCGTGTGTCTGGGACACAGGATTTCAGGGTTCGATGAAGTCCCTCAAATTACAATTTCTCTGCTGAATGCCTTAGTAATGAATCGTCCGTACAACATTTCTGGGATGATTTTTCATTACATGAGAGACAATCTTACTCAGAGGCAGAAGAAAGCGGCTATTTATCCAAGATTCATTCAGATGATCTTGAATGACTTGTATCCAAACTTGGTGAAGAATGCGAATCAGAAGATGATATTGAAACACATGACAGAAGCTAGTGTTGGTGCTTTGGCATCTTATCAGAAGATGGCACCTGAGTTGAAGCCCAAATTTAAACGCCTGATTGGTCATTTGGCGAATCCTGATTATGTTGCACCAGAAGCTGGGGCACCACGTCATAGCCAAGACAGTGATTCAGATGAGTTGGATTACAGTTGGATTGTGGACAGAAATCAGAATCCACAACAAGGACGTGTGAAAAGACCGAAGAGACGAACTCCGGTTGCTCAAGAGCCGGATGTTCAAGCCCCAATTGGCTCTGAACCAGCAGTTTCTCAACCTGCTGTGTCTCAACCTGCTGTCTCTCAACCAGCTGTGTCTCAGCCAGTTGTGTCTGAAACTGTGAGTGTGACTGAAACAGCTGCAGTGAATACGTTGATTGATGAATCTGATGACTCTGTTGATGATGATGAGTTTCTGAATATGGGGGCTGACTCTGAAGACGTGTCGGATACAAACGATCCGTTTGTCCGAGTCTTGATTAATTCAAAGTTTGTGAAGTTAAGGAAAGGCAGTGATGCTCATCTAGCATATCGTCTGGGCCAGAACAAAAGCAACGACCGATACCAGGGTCGTGTGTATGATCAAGTAGCCTCATCTGCTTCTGACGAAGATTATGATCCTTCAGCTGATTCTGTACATGGTAAAGGAAAGCAATCAGTTGCTGGTTCCAAACGAAGATTGAAGTCAATAGCAGCTGGTGGTAGAGGCAAGAAGAGAAGGACTCAGCAATATGTTTTACAACCTCGTTCTGGGATTTCTTCTTCTTCTGTGTCTGTGCCAGAAGTTACTACCACTGTTCAGACTTCAGTGTCTGATGTGCAGGCTGATTTCTTGCGTGATTTGATGAATGCAACAAGATCAACAACTGTGAGCACGGCACCTTCAGCAAGTGCTGGTGCGCAGTTTGTTCCTCAGTCTATGGGTTCTGCACCTACAACCCCGGTGTTTTCCACAGCTACTACTACAAATGCTTCTCCAGACATCAATTTCAATTTTGAGCAAGGTTCTGTGTCGTTTTCTCAGGCTAGTATTCTTCAGAGTGCTCTTCAAGATCAGCAACAACAGACTTGATAGTCTAAAGTCTAAAGTTGGTGAGCTACAGGCTAGTAATGAAGTAGTTGAGGGCAGAGAATTTGGCTAAAGATAAACAACTTCAACGTTTGAGTCTTGCCAGTGAAACTCAGAATTCAATGCTTGTGACGATGAGTGAGCAAATAAAATTTTTGATGGAAAAGTTTAAAGCTCAGGGGGAGATTGGTGGTGGATCAGGGTGTCGAGAAGAATTTATGGATTACTTGAATGATGATCCTGATCACGATGACCAAGGGAATGTTGGTGGCGGACCAGGCCCATCTGGAACTTCGGGTTCAGGTGCTGGTGCATCATCTTCCCAGGGGGAGAAAGACTCAACAGAAGCTGTACCAATTTCAGTAATTCCATCAAATCAAGCGGCAACAAGTCTAACCGAGTTTGGTAAAATGTTGCAGACGCTTGAAGAAGGGGAAGTTGTTGGTGATTTGACAGTGGAAGAGTTAAGGCGTGTGTTTGAGCTAAATGAAGAAGAGCTGAGAAAGACAACTGAGAAAGAACCTGAAAAGTACACTGAACCAGAACCAGAGTCGGATGATGACATTGATGGAATGTTTGAAGAGGAAGTTGAAGTGGAGGATGTTACAGCAGAAGAATATCCTGAAATGTACTCAAATTTCAACAATAGTCAAGACGGTGATGAGTTTGAAGTGTTTCCAAAAGAAAAAGATGCTCAAGCAGAAGAAGTGTTGAAAAAGAAAGAAGCTGAGAAACCCGAAGACCCTGTGGTTAAAGAGGCAAAGGTTCAGAAACAAAGTCAGATGGTTAATGAGTTTTTGAAGACCTTTCATGCAAATTATATGCCGCCTCCGAAACCGGTTAGACAAAGATCTTCTTTCAAGTTTAAGGGTCAGGTATCGGGTGAAATTATTAGCTGGATGTATGCTTCGAGTTTGAGATGTTATGGAATTAAGCGTGAACAAGGAGTTCAATATTTCAAACAAGCCAGGGATTTCAGTAGTTTACCAGTCTGGGATGTTCGTGAGCTTACAAGAAAACCCTTTTGTTGCTATGGCGATGATGCGTTGGGTATGCATTTTAAGAAGATTGTTGAGAAAGAGTGTCGTGAAGGTTTCCAGTTTTTGAATCCACAAAGGCCAAAACGACGTAGATCTTCAACAAAAGTACATGCTTTGACTGGTAAGAAACTGATAGTTCTGGTGTTCTCAAAGAAGCCTAAGGTTATGAAGAAAATACCATTGATGAAGATGCCTCAAGATTTTATCAAAGATCTGAGATGGTGGTATTATAACGAGAAGACTGGTGAAGCTGTTATTGTTTTGAAAGAGGAAAACCGGGTTGTTCGAATCTATGATCCGATGTGGCTGATCAATCTATCCAAGGCTGATATTGAAGAGCTGTATTACAATCCGATTCTGTATCATCCTGACTACATGGAACTTGCTTTGAAGTTTCAGAGGGTGATCAGAGTTTGCTTTGCCTTCAACATTTACGCAGGAAATAATCATGATTTGATTCGAGAAAGAGATGGGGCTGATGCTGATGTTCAAGGCTGAAGACGAAGGATCCAGCTGTTGCCAAGGGGGAGTTTGTTGGTACATTATATGTGGCAACGGGCTGGATCGAATTGAGTAATTGAAGACATTGTTTGACCTAATTTTGTACTGGCCGAACCTTGGCCGAACCCAAGGTTCGGCGGCTCCGAACTCTGGCCGATCCTGAGGTTCGGAGGTCAGGTTTTAGGTGTCTATAAATAGGTCGTTTGTCTTGTAATTTACTAGTTGTTCATGAGAGCTTGTGTGTGTGAGAACTAGTGTTTTGTACTCTGAATCTCTGTAATCGTTCTATTGGTTTAATGAGATTGAGTCGTTTTATTTACATTGCTTGTTCTCGTTGTTTATCACGTTATTGATGTCGAACTAAACCGATCCACACGCTCCAGCGTTTTCATATATATATATATATATATATATATATATATATATATATATATATTATTGCTAATTTATATTTTAGCCCCTCAAACTTTACAATACTTATCATTTCATGTTACGAATCATATTAGGATATATCTTTAATAATTTCTAAGCCCCGGAATACTTGTAATAATTATAAATACGTATAATACTCGCATGCGTTTGTATAAATTATGCTTTTAGCCCTTTTATTTTTCCGTTAACTATTAACACACGTATTTGCACGTGTATATTCATCTAATGATTCATGTATCATCATGTTATTCATATAAACACATTTTTATCTCATATATTTATTTTCTTGACGTTTAAGACATTCATTTATGCATGTTTCATCACGTTGGCCATCAAACACATAGTTCTAACACATGCAACATATCTAATGTATAGTCTTACCATATTCATTTTTTTGGTAACCCTTTAACCAAAAAATGTATAGTCTTACCATATTCATCAATCAAACTCACGTATTCATAATATAAACACGAATTTACTATCTATATCTATGAAATTATGGGGTGTTACAAAAACGAAGAAAATTAGGAAAAAGTCAAAAAGTCAAAGTTCGTGTCAAAAAGTTAACCTTGAAAGTCAAAGTCAAAATCCGGTCAAAACTGACCCTGGCCACGAGGTCCACTTCACGCCAAGCCCATGCCGTGAGTATGGCCTGACCAGATCATCACCGAGAACCAGCATGTCGTGGCCTGACTACGCAGATAGCCCAGGGCCTGAGTCTCAAGTCACGGCCACGAGTCTTAAGTCACGGCCGCGAGTCCCACTTCCTAGCCGTGAAGATCAGAGATCTAGATCATCAGAAAGTCACGGCCTAGACTAGGTCGTGAGGCCCATCTCACGGTCGTGAGTTCCAGGTCGAGGCCACGACTCATTTTTTGAATTTTTGAGATTTTGAACCCTATAAATAGAGGGCTCATTCCACCATTCAAACATCTTGGAGAGCAGAAAAAGGCCAGAGAAAGCCCTCGTTGAAGCCCTTTAAAGATTTGAAGATTTGAAGCATTCAACGAAAGTTAGCGTGTTTTCATCACTTCAAGCTTCTATCTGGTATTGTATTTATATTTAGCCATGAATTCTTGTTTGAATTTGTTTATTTATGTTTAAACAATAACATAGTTGGCTAAACTCATCGTATCGCTTAGGTGAGGCGAATCCAACCATGCTTTGACTTTGTATCGTATCGGTTTGCTTATATTTTGCATTAATGAAGTAAACGTATTATTGATTGATTTGGTTGATGAATTGAATTCCTTTATTGTCTCTAGTTTATGTCTGGTCTTGTGGAACCCTAACCCTAGCTTGCAAGCCATCTATCTTTAGGAGACTATTGTATAGCCGAATCACAGAATCTGTGGCGTACGCGTGAACTAGAATTAGTCACGATCATCAGGGAAACCATAGAATTCAATTAGGAGTCCATTATAGGGTTTGAGTGAGAAATCACCTCATCCTTAGCTAGTAGATACCCTTACCATTGTCCATTCACAGATAGGTCGGGTATGTTCCCGCTTAGTCGTGTCTAGGACCTAGTAGGTCAACCTATCAACCCCATCATAACCGCTTCACAACTCTAGGACCGTTAGGGCCATACCTATCCTAACCTCCAACCAGCTATGAGTTGAACCACCGATAACTCGGGACCCAGCCTAGGGCACTTCATAAACGGTAACCTTATTAGCACTTAACCATGGAACAATAATAACCGTCTACGGTGTGTCTATAACCCTAAACTTTGAACCCATCCATAGGAACTAGGTAAGCCTTGTCTTAGGACCCCAGTTCACCTTAGAGATAAGTTAGAACGCATTACCGATACACTTGTCAAACCTAAGTTGGAGGAGCCATGCCAAAGTGATCCTTTACCAATATCTGCTTTTCAACAACATTTTGATTATTGTCGTTTTTAATTAAATTTAGTTTTCTAAATTAAAATTCAATTTTCAAAAACAAAACAAAATTCGGCTGAATTATTAATCGACTGTTATTAATAAATTCGTGTCCTTGAGGTTCGACATCCGGTGTTTACCAATATTGTGCTACGTACGACATGTATACTTGCCTTAGTGTGTTGGTATAGTCCCCTGGTAAATAACCAGTTTATAAATTTAAATTTTGATAGTGTAAGACCCTATTTTTTTCTATACACTAAACAATACATCAGTAGTGATGCTTTATTTGAGGGTGAGTGGCGGTCTTGCTGCCTATTGGTGAATAATCTTATGGGAAGGGTATAATTTATGGGTTAACAACATCACCACTGATAAATCTCTCAAATGGGATTATCTGCGACCGAGTTGACCAAGACACGACTTTTTAATTTAGTTTAATTTTAGTTAAATTATTTTACGTATTTTTACTAACATCTTCACTTGAAGATTGACTAGGTTAGACGTCAGCAACGGTGAAGTATCAAGAGCCCTCCTTTTCCTTTGTGTCTTTCAACGATCCCGATTCAACTTACCACTACTATACTACCCACGATGGGTGCACTTCCCATGAATGTGGTGAAATAGTAGTAGTTTAAGTAAATCGATTTTATAAATTTAAAAGCTTAATTGCTAAAAAGGTGTCACAAATAACAAAACATTTTATGACTCACCTCAGAAACGTCAATGGGGGAGGCGTATATAAAGGACCTCGCCCAAGGTGCGACAAATGTGGCAAACACCATGTGGGGAATTGTTTGGTTTGCAAGAATTGTGGAAGGACTGGACATCAAGCTAGGAATTGTAGAGGAAACGGGATACGGCGCCCAAAGGGGAACAACAACGATAGTAACAATGGCACTCCGACTGCTAGGAATCGTGAAATTAAATGCTATGGATGCGGAGAAATGGGACATTCGGCCCAATTTCCCAAAGAACACAACCGATGCTAATCCACTTAGAGCCCCAGGACGAGCCTTTCGTAATGGATGTGCACCAGGCACAAAATGAAGATGACGTCATTACGGGTACGTTTCTTGTAAATAATGTATATGCTAGGATTTTATTTGACATAGGAGCAACTAGGAGTTTTATATCTTATGAATTTAGGAATCAATTACCTTGCATGTCGATAACCCTAGATAAACCCTACACCATAGACATAGCGGAGATGTAGTTTAAGCTTAAAGGGTAAGGAATTCGAAGTGGATTTGATACCCTTTAAATTAGGAGGATTCGACGTACTCATAGGAATGGATTGGTTAACAAAAAATAAGGCCGAAATAGTATGCAAAAGAAAGATAGTTAGAATTCCCATAGATAACAAGAATTGGATTGCCCTATAAGGAGATTGAATTGGATCAGGAGTTCAATATATTTCATATAAGAAATCCCTTAAGCATGTTAGAAAAGGTAACTTAGCTTATTTAGTATAGGCCACTAAGAATGATCATGAATTAAAGCTTGAGAATGTAGAGGTAGTAGAGAATTTCCTGATGTTTTTCCTAAGGAATTACTAGGTATGCCACCTCCAAGACAACTAGAATCGAAATAGATTTGGTCCCAGGAGCAGCACCTACAGCTAAGTAACCCTATAGAATGGCACCAACTGAGATTAAGGAGCTATCCAAGCAACTTCAAGAGCTAGAGGATAGAGGATTTATTAGGCCTAGTCATTCACCTTTGGGAGCATCTATATTATTTGTGAAAAAGAAAGATGGATCTTTGAGAATGTGCATAGATTATAGGGATCTAAACAAGGTGACCATCAAGAATAAGTGTCCACTTCCTAGGATTGATGATATATTTGACCAATTACAAGGTGCTAATTATTTTTCTAGATAGATTTAAGGTCTAGGTACCATCAACTTACAGTAAAGGAGGATGATATCCCAAAAATGGCGTTTAGGACGACGTATGGACACTATGAGTTTAGAGTAACGCCATTTGGATTGACGAATGCACCCGCAGTGTTCATGGATTTGACGAATCGTGTGTGTAAACCCTACTTAGATAAGTTCGTAATTGTGTTTATAGACGATATATTGGTATATTCTAAGAAGAAAGAGAAGCATATAGATCACTTAAGGCAGATTTTAGAGCTCTTAAGAAGCAAGAAGTTATATGGAAAATTCTCTAAATGCGAATTTTGGATGAAGGAAATCCAATTTCTAGGACATATAGTTAATGGAGAAGAGATTAGAGTAGATCCGACAAAGGTTGAAGCAGTAGAAAAGTGGAAACCCCTAGAGATCTGACGAAAATTAGGCAATTTTTAGGACTTGCCGGATACTATAGGAGATTTATTTAAAAATATTTCTTCTTTAGCAATGCCCCTCACTAAGTTAACTAAGAACTATAGGAAATCTGAATGGAAGGACGAGCAACAAAAGTCATTTGATGAGCTTAAGAGACGACTATCTGGTGCACTAATAATAGCCTTACCAAACCGAACGGAAGGATTTGAGGTATATTGTGATGCATCATTGAGTGGCATGGGTGGAGTGCTCATGCAACATGGAAAGGTTATAGCATATGTGTCTAGGCAACTTAAGTCACATGAGAAAAATCATACAACACATGATTTAGAATTAGGATCCGTAGTATTTGCATTACAGATTTGGAGACATTACTTATATGGAACTAGGTTTACCATATATACAGATTATAAGAGTTTAAAGCATGTATTCAATCAAAAGTAACTAAATATGAGGCAATGTAGATGGATAGAGTTATTAAGTGATTATGGATTTGAAATTAAATATCACCCAGGAAAGGAAAATATAGTAGCAGATGCTTTAAGTCGCAAGGAGAAACGTAAGAGAGAAACTCTAGTCTTCATGAGAATAGAAGCTAAGCCCGATATCTTGACTACAATTAAGGCAAGCCAATTACTGGCTCTAACCCATGATAAGATAGGAGACGAAAAGATGAAAGGATTAGAGACTCAATTAAGCCAGAGAGACGATGAAGTGTTAGGATTAAAAGATCCTATATGGGTACCTCGAGAAGGAGGTTATAGGAAGACAATATTAGATGAGGCTCATATAGCTAAATATCCGATTCATACCGGAAGTGACAAGATGTACGCCTCAATGAAGAAGCATTATTGGTGGCTGGGAATGAAGACCGACATAGTCAAGTACGTGAAGGAATATGGTAATTACGCGATGGTCAAAGCGAAACATCAAATACCATTGGGTTTTCTTACACAACCCGAGATACCCGTATGAAATTAGAGCACATTACCATGGACTTTGTAACAAAATTACCTTCTACGTGATGACGGCACAATGCCATTTGGGTAATCGTCGATAGATTGACCAAATCCGCACACTTTATAGCTATAAGAGAGGAATATAAGATTGAGCAATTAGCGCAAATATATGTAGATGAAATAGTAGCTTTACATGGAGTACCTAAAGCGATAATATATGATAGAGATCCTCGCTTTACATCTCATTTCTGGATTAAGTTGCAGGAAGCATTAGGCTCAAATACAAGTTTAAGTACTGCTTACCATCTTCAAACGGACGGACAAAGCGAACGTACCATACAAACGCTAGAAGATATGTTGAGAGCATGTGTGCTAGACTACACAGGAAGTTGGGACGAATATCTAAAGTTAATAGAATTCGCCTACAACAATAGTACACATTCAAGCATAGGAATGGCCCCATTTGAGGCACTATATAGTAGGAAATGTAGAACCCTTTTATGTTGGTCGGACGTAGGTAAAAGGAACCTAACGGGTCCAGAAATAATACAAGAAACGGCGGATAAGGTAGCGTTGATCCATGATAGGTAAATAGCTGCACACGAAAGGCAAAAGGCCTACGCAAAAAAAAAGGAGGAAGCCCTTAGAATTTGAAGTAGGAAATCATGTCATATTTAAAGTATCACCTTGGAAAGGATTGATATGTTGCGGGAAAAGAGGTAAGTTAAGTCCACGATATATTAGACCTTTTACTGTCATAGAACGAATAGGACCGGTAGCGTATATACTGGAATTACCCGAAAACTTAAGCAACATTCATAATACGTTTCATGTGTCAAACCTTAGGAGAAGTGTGATCATGGAAGATCAACTAGTACCACATGAAGACATAGTTGTAGACGATAGATTAAACATTAGGGAAAGACCTATACAAATCTTAGATCGTTAACTCAAATGTTTCAAGAGAAGTACCATACCACTTCTTAAGGTGAGATGGTAATATCTCCACTTCTTAAGACGCAAACATCCCGAGTTGTTTGATAATAACCAACATTAAAATTTTGGGACGAAATTTCCTTAACGATGGGGGAATGTAACACCCACACCCATATTATTATAAAAACAACAGTAGGAAATTTTCGTGTTTTATTTTGCTTGTCTATTTAGCATAATTTAAACACAAAAACCAATATACAATACATTGACCTGATCATGATTCGAACTACCATTTTCAATAAACAACTCAACGTAACCACCTGCATGTATTAGGAAGCCCATTAAGCATTATGGACCACTAGAAGCCTATTAAGCATAATGGACCACTAGAAGCCCATTTAGGATGATATGGGCTATAGGAGTGAACCGGATGCCAAGCCCATTAAGAGCAGTAATTTAGGTCGTAACCTAATTATGAGCCCAATATGAATGAAATCGTTTTGGGCCACCAAGTTTAGTCAAGCCCAAACTAGGATTAAAAGAAGTTGGGCTAAGGAACCTAATAGGTTTTTTGGTGGTATACAACCCACATTAGAAACCCGATAGGCCCAATAGGCAAACCCATCAACCACTTAACCCGATAGCCAAACCGGTAGTATCATTAGAACCCTAGGGGCTGGAATTGTAATTTTGCATGGCACACACCAATAGGAGACCACCACCCAAAACCACCCAATAGATGACTTGCCTTGTTCAACCTTCACACGCCACCTCACACCCAATCTGCGTCATGCACAAGACTTGACCAACCAGGAAAGGTTGCGTAACCATGGAATTAGCGACATGACCCATCTCCAATCGAGTTGCATGCAACATACGGGTCATCCATTGGCTCTTGAGAAACGGTCGGATTGTGAGAGGAGGATATAACCACCACCGTAGCCATCCACTCTCACATTTCTCTCACTCTCTTACTCTCATTCTCTCATTCACACACCTCTCATACACTTTCGGTTACCACTGTCCACCTACAACCACCGTCAATCACCACTCAACCGTAGGAGCCCCCAACATCTAAGATAAGCCCACTCAACCTAGGTTCAACCCATAAGCTTTTCCTACAAGTGTGTGACCTGTTTAAGGTTTTAGGAGCAACATTTGGAGGTTAGGATCATCCACAAAGTCGGATATCACTCCAAACTCTCAAGGTTAGTACACATTTGGTTATGATATTCGGTTTACATGAGCTCAAACTCACATACAACTAAGTCACCGATTGAGTTAGGATATTTATCCACAATTACTAGAAAATCATGCATGCAAATGGTTATCTAATGTTAACATCCACCGTAATACATATTCTTGATATCAAACGGTTTATAAACAGTTATTTTAACAATAATAATATGTTTAAGTCACATGCAAACCCATATAACACTTTGGGTCATAATTTTAAACCATGTCAAACCCAAGCCAAGGTCGGGTTACCCACGAGAACCCCAAAGTTGGAGCATTGGCTATGGGCGAAGCTCACTAGATCATAGTGGGATTTGGTTGGGGTCACAATTATATACACATGCATGCATGATGAATGGGTACAAACCGGCTGGAACACCCAGGGAACCGGGTCACGAAATCGGCGCAGTTGGTACTTGAATTGGGTCTGGAGAATAAGACCATGGTTCGGGTCTACAACTCAATGGAAGTCGGTTCACCTGCATTCTGCGAGGCTGACCCAGTCGAATTGCTAAGCAGCTCGGTAACGGTCCAAAAATAAGCGCAGGCCCAATAACTGTCATTAGCAAGCCATTGATGCGCTTCGTACAGGCCCAAATCGCCACTGACTGGCCCAAGCTTCTGGATCAGGTCCTTAACCTTCGGTTTGGGCCGTCGGTTCAGAACTGTTGGAGCCCAATTGTCACGGGTTAATACCCGAACCCGTATACACTCGTTTATTTTGTTTTAAATATTAATTTTATGATATTATAATATTGGTTTAACATTAAAATAATTATTTATTCTACTTAGGTTATTTATATAAACTATTTGTAGCATTATGTGACACTAGGAAATTAAAACTTAATAACTTAATAAAAATCATAGGACACTCAATCGATACTTAGAAAACATGGACCACGAGTCATTATGCTCTTTGGACATGTTATTAATTTCAATGCCATAATTTAGGTCCACGTCATAAACTTGGGATCGCTAACGCAACTAAAGATGAGTTCACACATTTTTTCGCACTTTACTTTTAATACTTTTTGAGGTGGAATATACGCAATCTAAAAATCGGAATGCCTAATTTAATGGTACTGATGTTTGCACATCATTATTGCCGGTCTAGTAAACTTTACCCCACTAGACTTGCATGTACATAATCTTAATTCCTTGGTAAAGGAACCACGGGTAATATGGGTAGTGTTATTTGGGGATAATGCCCCCACGTCCACGTGCCAAAGAATGGGACTCCCTCACGTCAATGGCATGGTACTTTTGGCACATCGAGACCCCATGGTTGGGTTCACTAAACTATGTTTTTAAACGGGATGACCCTATGGTCGTATGGTCGCGCGCAAGGCAATCGGGTAAGGACCATGACGAATAGGGGATAGTTGATTATGGAACTATTCTTTACATTTGTTAAATTACATTCCGTGTACTTATTATTCTCTTTCTTTACTTAAAACCTTTTTGTGTGTGTGTTAAACCGTGATCTCACCAACATTATAGTTGGCCTTTTTAATGTATATTTCGGGTGCATAGGATTTATGGAGGAGTTTGGAGCAGGGTCGGCATCATGGGCATGTAGAAGTCATATCCCGACACCAATGGCATTCTTCCGCTTTTAATTTGTCTTAAAACAATTTATTTTATTTTCTTTTGGTATGGCGGGGAGATGTGCCCCAGTGAAACAATTAAAATGTACTAAGGCCATTATGGCCAAAGACATCATCACCCCACGGGGTGATAAACTTTTAAATTTTTAATTAAAGTAGTCATTTGATAATTTGTTCGCGTGCACGTACCTAATATTATTGATACCACGTGTACCAATTGGTTGACTCCAAATGGGACTTCCTGAACGGGGTGTGACACAACGTGACTTCGGATGTCTCCGACTCCCCTTTCATTATGATGAACTTCCACGGTTTTGGGTCATAGATGCGTGCGCTCCATACGCACGTAATTGTGGACTTAAGCCTACAAACTGGTTTATCGTCAAGGATTGTCGGGAACTGAGTGTCCGAGCGAGATATGAATGATTTCCTTAAGGCACACAGATTTTTAATGATAATTGAAATAAAACTTCGAGGGTACATAGAGATGAGAGGGAAGGGGTCTGGAGGTGTTAACAATGAACATAGTCGAAGCACGATAATCAAAGAGTTAGGTCGCAAGGTAGACATAACTCAATGATTATTACGATCTAACTTTGAATGGATAGAACTGATACCAGTACGTGTATAAGGTTATCTACTTGAAAGGTCGTAACGTCATAAACTCATACACATGTAATCCCGTAAACATGTGGACATGTAAACTCATAAATTTCCAAATGGGTAGACTCCCCGACACACATACCCAGAGGATACATGAGATATATCAACATAGGCATTTAAAATGGTCAACTTGAAATTTTTAACAAAACAGGAGAGTCATGTGCGCGTAGGCTCGTAACCCGCTTATGTGCCCATTTGTTTGCATGTATGCATGTAATCCCGTAACCACACAACCTTTAAACTCGCGAACCCATCAACGAGAATTTACCCAGCACACACAACAATAAGGATGGTATAAGGAATAAACGATTCAGAATCCAAACAAGACAAGACATAACCTGGCACATAACTGACATAGAATGATAAGGTTTAAACATCATCAAAAATAAGGGGAATAGCTATCAACGATTTCAAATGATTACAAAGCATTAACATCAGATTCATTAAACAACATCCGAGTTGAAAACTCAAGCATAGGTTCCACGGTCAGCATTGTCGTTGATGAGGGTGTTAACGGTGGCTAACAGCGAATGCACGAGAGGATTGTGATAAGGGATAACATAACAACAAGAAGAAAATGTGGGGAAAAAGGCAATCTAGTGAACAGCAGAGATCCAAATAGGCATTGATAACACGGGCTGAAACATTTGAGACTGTGCTCGAGCTGGCTGGTGACCGGTGCTCCTGAGATGGCTGTATCGCCAACAGAAACCCATGTGATGGCCGAGAAGGTCACAATTCGTGCATTACCAACATGGAAGGTGGGTAGGGTTCCAGAGCCTTTGCACTTAGAAAAATTACACGCCTTATAACGTTTAAAATAGCGAGCGAGTTTAGCAAAGGTGACACTGATGATAGAGTTAGCATCGAGGACTTACTAGGTTACACTATAAAGAGGGCAGCCGCCATTTGGAAAGCAATCTATTGGACCATCTGATGGTTGCGGTGATGATTGTCGTGACCCATGCTGAGAAAATGAGAGAGAGGAGCAATCACGAAACAAAGGGTACGACAGGGGGGATGATCGATTCGGAATCACAAGAGTGAGAGGCATCATATAGATCACTCGAATTGGAGTATCACGATGCGACTGAACGTAATAAATCATAGAATATCGAGAGTCATAAGAGAAAGCCATATCATTGACACATAAATCGATAAATTAGGTTGAAAATCCATTTAGGACACAAATGATTGAGTGTAAAACTCGTGTGATCGTGAGGTGGTGTGACTCAGATGATCACAGATTATTGAAAAATAATATAACAATGCGTAAACCACAAAATCGACTGATTTTTGAAAAACATACGTAATGGCCCTCATTTCCCGAGTGAGGAACTACAACCATGACTGATCAGGGTAAGATCCTAGTGATTTACATGTAATGGCCTAATAAGTTTTGGCACTCTCATCGAGACGTCCTAGTTGAGCATCGGGGTCCATCAACTTGAATTTGTACGCAACGCTTTTCTTAGTCGGAGACCCCGACTACCGGTGCTTCCACCCTTCCAGTTACTACACGTCAATCACTAAGGCCCCATTTCTGACGAGATCATAAAATCGGAAATCAATATCCTAGATGGTACGTAAGGCACCATTTCTAGGGAAGGAGGCTAGGAAGCCTCAAATGATTGTGTAAAAGTGTGTGATAACCGACAACAATTGAAACAGGCATGATTAAGAAGCAATTATTGGATATATAAATCATATAGGCATGCTATGCATGACGCACTCATGCAGCACACCTAAGGCATAAGTCTAGGTCAAGCGGACCTATATCCCTATAGTCGTGGCTCTGATACCAATCAGTCACTCCCCAACTGAAGGCGGAACATGTCAGGGCGCGATGATTGTCCAGATGCACATAACACTATTTAATGTTGCGATATTCTTAATCAACCCATTTAAAAAAGATATAAATTACACATGATAAGGAAACACAACAATTTAATCAATAAATATTCTTGGTAAGTTTTAGGTCACTCTATGTCCGCATGCATCCTAATGTGTCATCAATAGGCTAAACATCACCAAACAGCAAACATGCAACATGTATAAAATAATGGTCAACTACGAGTAGTTGGTGAGTAAACATAGGTTTAGTGTACTACATAGTTTAAACATGTGAGTCAATGAGTTAAGTGCAATCGAGTACGATACACAAAATACGAAATAGAGCAAATAAGGGTGCATGAACCAACCCTAACAATAAGGTTTCCAATCAGAAGGCGCTACACGCGAAGTAGGCCAAGTGGGCTTGTCAAGCCAATAGATTTATTACCATAACCTCAACCTTTTACAACTAATGTCACGCGAGGTAGAGTATGAGATTGAGCACAACATAACAACAAACAACCATACAAGTTCACATACTGGAGCACACATAACAACATAGAGTCGCATATAGCTTTTAAGTGAAGAATATCGAGTAAGGGTTTTGAATACGATACATGTTGCACCCCAAATCGTTTAAAATAAAGAAGGACTATGAATACTCACCTGACAAAGGAGACACAAATAGACAACGAATATCAAGAGTCATAAGAGAAAATATCCATATCACCGACACATAAATCGAGAAATTAGGTTGAAAATCCATTTAGGACACAAATGATTGAGTGTAAAACTCGTGTGATCGTGAGGTGGTGTGAATCAGATGATCATATATTATTGAAAATTAATATAACAACGCGTAAAACCACAAAATCGACTGATTTTTTAAAAACATACGGAATGGCCCACATTTCCCGAGTGAGAAACTACAACCGTGACTGGTCAGGGTAAGATCCTAGTGATTTACATGCTTTAGCCTAATAAGTTTTGGCACTCTCATCGAGGCGTACCAGTTGAGCGTCCGGGTCCGTTAACTTGAATTTGTACGCAACGCTTTTCTTAGTCAGTGACCCCGACTACCGGTGCTTCCATCCTTCCAGTTACACGTCAATCACTAAGGCCCCATTTTTGACGAGATCAAAAAATCGGAAATCAATATCCTAGATGGTGCATAAGGCACCATTTCTAGGGAAGGAGGCTAGGAAGCCTCAAATGATTGTGTAATGGTGTGTGATGACCGACAAAAATTGAAACATGCATGATTAAGAAGCAATTATTGGACATATAAATCATATAGGCATGTTATGCATGACACACTCATGTAGCACACGAAGGCATAAGTCTAGGTCAAGCCGGTTCTAATAACCTAGATCCCTATAGCCGTGGCTCTGATACTAATCAGTCACACCCTAACCGACGGCAGAACATGTCAGAAGTTGACCTCTCTGAATGACATGAAATAACCCGTGTCACTGACCCAGCACGACTCATGCTCCTGATCATTGACAAGCACGACCCGGCATTCCTGATTAGGCACGACCTGTGCTCCTAGAAACAAATATTCCCTGATGATCATCTGGCTGGCATAATCCGTGCCTGATTCTATTTCTGCCTATAAAAGTGCCCAATCCTCATTTACAATCCACTCAATTCTTTCCTTTCTCTCTAGATTAGATATTGTTTTTGAGCCACTTGGCGTTTGTAAGCATTCGACTAAGAGTTTGTCAGAATATTAACTTAATAATATTTTGTTTAAAGTTTGTCTATGAACTACTCATCTTCTTTGAAGCAAATCTTTATAGCCATGTCTAGATAAACTCTTACACTCACTTGGGGGTAGACGAGCCTTTGGCGGGTTGTTAAAATGAGTTTATAAACTCAACTTAAGGTATGTCCGAATGAATTTATGAAAACTCTTTGTATTGACATTGTATTGTCACCCTTTTGAACAAATATATGTAGTGTATAGCGGACCGTTTGGGGAGTCGGAAGCTCATCAGACGGACCTGTAACACCCGACTAGGGGACAATGCATGATTCTTACGGTGACTCGCACCCCATGCAAAGCAATAGATTTGAGTGTTTTATGTCTATGTAAACAAACTCGGTTTTCATGCATGTGCGGTCTGAAGGTAATGGTTGGGATGGAGGGTTGGTAATATTCTGTCACCGCGTAGAAGCCAGTGTGGTAAGCGTTTGTGAACGTGGCTCTGGTTACGACCGCCCGTGTATGCGCGAGAGTGGTACATGGAGGAAACATACCTTAGTCCCTTATAAAGAACTTTTCTTAATAAAATAAGCCGATGTGTGAGTTCTTCCCCTGATGGTTCATGACAACGTATTCGAGTGTAAATGATACTTTGACCATAAGTCCCTACAACTAACTAGCATTCACGCAACTACATTTGTTCCCAATAACATGAGTACCCCAGGGGTTCATACCAATTGGGTGATAAACGAGAGGATAGTGAGAATAGATTTGAAGCTGAGAGGCAGTCTGTTAGCAACAATCTTAAGGAAATGTTATAAATAAACAGGCTAATAACCTGCAACTGGTAAGTCCTCCCAAGTGATATATTTCACTGATTGTCTAGCTTAAAACCCATTATATGTTTATTTTATTTCCTTTTTTAGTATCTTATATTTCCGTTAAACTAAAAGATAGATCTGGTTAGACGTTAACTAAGACGAAGTACCAAGAGCCCTCATTTCCATACATTGTGTCCTTGGACGATCTCGGGCTAACAACGAAATATTGTTGTTGAAACCGGCCCATAATTGTCATATTTTCACATACACCCGAGCACACACCAACAAATCAGCCTTAGATCATAGATCATAGATCTTTTGTTCAAAGTCATCATCTTTTAGCATTTCATGAGTAAGATCCAACCTCACTTAATAAGATATACCCAAAACGTGGAGAGTAATCACCAATAAACACATGCCTTTTTACTCTTCAAACTCCTAAACATAAGTAAAAAACAAATGAATGCTACAAATCAATGCTTTAATATGTTGTACAACGGGCACAATAAATGAAAGACAAAACTCCTATGTTTCCCATGTAATCATAAATCATATATCATAACTACACATGAAAGACAAAGGAGTTGGGCAACAGACACAATAAATGTAACAGAGAAATAGACATAAAAAGCCAATGCAAATAACCTATTTAAGTTCAATAAAATCTTTATCTGGGGAACTTCTGTTCAGCAAGAGGCATACCATAGAAGACAACCTTCATATATCGCCCTAAAACCTCCTGATTAAAACACAAACACAAAATCCCTGTCATTAGAAGAGTAAAAAAGCACGAACAGACCTCGTATTCGAAAAATTTAAAACATGTCATAACGATTAAATGAAATAAAAATCAAGAAAATATAATCAATTATACTTCCTTATGAAAAGGATTTGACAGATACCCACATAAATAAAATTTACGTCAAATAACTAAGATACAAATATTGTAAAATTGAAAATTTTTAGTAAACGTTAGAAATACTGAATCAGTACATAAGAACATTAGCAAATCAGGTACACATGAAAGATTCACTATTAATTATACCTCTTTGTGAAAAACCTTTAATCGACGTCTGCAACAACAAAATTGCGGTAAAATAAGAATATCAAAACTAAATCAAAACTCAACACAACATCTAATTAAGACATGTATACCTGAATCGGTGTTCTACCCCCGCCTCACGATCACCACCACTCCAGATTCCTTGCAAAACCCTAAACAAAATGAATTAAGTCATATGTGGAATAACAAAAACAAACGGTAAATAAACAAAAACGAAACTTGATTGATAATCATAAATAGAAAGACAAAGAGACATCGATCTGAAGATGAAGACAATGAAAAGTTCCTCAGCCCTAAAGGAACTTTTCACAAACGTAGATTTGTCCTCCAACTGAGTGTACCATTCCCATTGTCGTCCAACATTGGTGCTTCCTTTCACTCATCCTCTCATCGTAGCTGACATACGGCTCTACTTTATGGATCGTAGAAAAGCGACTAAAGAAAATAGATGAAGAAAGAGGGATGACAGAGGGCCATGAAGAGGAGGCCGTAAATCATGATGGTATAAATAAGAAAGAAGTGACGATAAAGAAGGCCACATAGATATTTTGAAAATGATGATCGCTGACTTGTTTCAGTCGTTGTACAACCCATGCATTATTAGCTTGTATTCTACTATTAAACACTTATAAATTATGTATATTTAATTACTGACTTTTGTCCTTTATAAATATGTGAAATTACTAGTTCCGTCCTTTAAATTCAATAATTACTGATTGAGTCTTGTTTTAAAAAAAATTACATGTTGGTAGTCCTTTCCACTAACCCCCGTTAATTTCCCTCACATGTCCCTTGCATGAGAGGTATTTTCATCTTTTTACACCATAAATTTTAATAATTAAAAAAGCTAGTTATAGTCCCCTCATATCATTGTTGTTCTCTGGCCTCTCAAATATGTGGATCTGTTTCTATTTTTTCGATCGTCCCGTCACAATAAATAAAACACTCATATCTTTTTTACCCTCTCAAATTTCTACAACCATCGAGGTTCGCCACCGGTAAGATTCTGTGTAAGTAGACAGACGGATCTTACTACTGCATGATTCAATCAATACAATGAACACGAATGTAAATAAAACTTTGCTTTATTGATTCACTAAGAGAGAATACAAGGAATCTAGAGAGAGACACTCAATTACACAGTTAATATGATAGAAGTGGTAGAAGTCCTAAGCTCTCTCTAACACAAAGTATTTATAGTGACCAACTTACTAACCAGCATACCAACCAGCATACCAATTAGCAAACCAACCAGCATACCATCAAACTTACCAATTGGTACGTTGTCCTTGGTAAGTTGACACTAGACTTATTAACATGCTCTGATCTATATACAATACACAAGACACATTGCTGCATAGGATTATGCTCTAACAAATTCCCCCTTAACGTCTAGTGTATCTATGCTAACTAAACTTCAGTCTTCAAACTTCAATATTTCTGCATCAGATCTTCAACTTGAAATTTCTTTTCAGCAATAGAGCTTGCATGGTTGGATCACTCTTGAATAATCTTTGAACTTCAAGATCCATTTGTCAAAGATACTTCAAACTCCCCCTTTCACCATGCTTGAGTCTTGACAGCACAGTACCTGCGATTTCAGAAGACAGAAACGCGGCTTTCTTTTCTTTTATGAAAAATTAATTTAATCTTGGCGCAAAATTTATCTTCGAGAATCCAAGAGATATTCTTGAGATTTGAGATAGTCCGATCATTTAAGAAAATAAAGAAAATCAAACAAGTTTAAATTTTTACAAAATGAACGCGTGTTTACACAGTGACTTCTCATTTTATTTTTTACATATTTTTTCAATATCTTGAGATACGCTTCAAGATGTTGTAAACTTGGTCAAGTATTAGTATTTAATTTATATCACATATGAATACTTTCTGATTTAATGCTAAGCCTACCAAGCACATCGAGCAAATGATCTTATGGCTTTATCATCTAATATATCCATGAGTCAGACAAGTAAGCCAATGTACCATCAATACCACTTGTAAGTACACAGACGGATCTTACTACTGCATGATTCGATCAATACAATGAACACGAATGTAAATAAAGCTTTGCTTTATTGATTCACTAAGAGAGATTACAAGGAATCTAGAGAGAGACACACACACTCGATTACACACAGTTAAGATGATAGAAGTAATAGAAGTCCTAAGCTCTTTCTAACACAAAGTATTTATAGTGACCAACTTACTAACCAACATACCAACCAGCATACCAACCAGCATACCAACCAGCATACCATCAGACTTACCAATTGATACGCTGTCCTTGGTAAGTTGACACTAGACTCACTAACATGCTCTAATGTAGATACAATATACGGGACACATTGCAGCATAGGATTATGCTCGAACATTCTGTAATCCCATAGATTCTTAGTCGAAGAGAAGGAAACGAACTACCGGGTTAGTAGACGCTTTTAGGTCCTTATATTATGTCCTCTTCTCTCTTTCTTTATCGTATTATTCGGTTTTCAGGGTTTCATAATAGATATGGATGTGGTAAAATTAAGGCGCTCAGTACAATTATACATTAATTTTATATTCGGTTGTTTGGTATATGTAATACTGAAGCTCTGGACGCTACACTAGATGCATAATTATAATAAAAAGTAATAAATTAACATCAAAGGTCTAATGGGAGGTTATAAATCCTTGAAGCTCTGGATGCTTCCATGTCAATATTTCCGTTATTCGGATTCTTCGAGGGAGACAAAGTGATCAGAGAGATATATTAGTGCCAAACATTTGAGAGGCCAGAGAACAATGACGATATGTGGGGATTACAACTAGGTTTTTTAATTATTATAAATTATGGTGTAAAAAGATGAAAATACCTCTCACATGAGGGGCATGCGAGGGTAGTTAATACCACTATATCTAACGGGGGTTAGTGGAAATGACTACCGACGTCTAATTTTTAAAAAAGAAAGAAGAAAAAAAGAAACGAATAAGTAATTATTGAATTTAAAGGACAAAACCAGTAATTTCAGATATTATAAATGACGAAATCGGTAGTTTACTCTAATTTTTTTTATTCGAACTTAACCCTCGTCACTCCTAGCTTTTTTTGGAACGGCATTCAATTAAAGAGAAAGGCGAAACCTAGCAAGAAGCTAGGAGACAGCCAAAAGACATACAAAACAGAAAAAGAAATTACATCGAGAACGAAATCCACTCACCCCACAAAACACCCTTCTCCCTAAACCTATTCGAAAACCATAAAAGACTTCAACTTTTGATTTCCTTAACAACGAAATGGATCGACGGACGTTTACCCTTGAAGATGACATCGTTGCATTCCTTCGAAATGCACCAACAAGCGGTGATGAACATTTTGTTGATAGCCACCGCCATACGCTCATTCCAAATGTCGTTCCGATGAGCTTTGAAGATATCCATGACCGAGAAGAAAAACAATAGGGGGATCTTACACCAATCAGCGATCAGGCACCAAATATAATCAGCAAAACAACAAGATGTAAAGAGGTGTTCCACCGACTTCGATTGCTGCCGACACAAAACACACTCCATATTGCCAACGGGAATGTTCCTCCGAACCAAACCGTCAGCAGTTGCGAGCCTTCCCAATGAAGCTCTCCAAGCAAAAATGTTCAATGTAATGGGAACAGTCGAACACCACTCAAATAGGTTGTCGACCGGGTAAGAATTACCATTCAAAATCACCTTCCTTAGACTTCTGCCCGAGAAAACACCACTTGCATAGCCCTACCATCTCCATTCGTCCCCCCTTTCAACCATGAGGTTTTAAACAGAGACATTAAAACATAATAAATCCTCAGTAGATTTAGCTGTCGCTTTCCAAACTCCCGTCACAGCCGGATTTCTAGGAATAAACCCATGATCCATCACATTGTGGTAAATGCTACGAACCACCCGACACCAAAGTTTACCCGGCCAGAACCACTTGGCAAGGAGGCATATATTGGATAAACCCAATTGAAGCACCATATCCCGCGACACCCAATGCATTTTTTTCTTAAAATTGTCCCCTCACCACAAGAATCTTAACCGGATTCGTTCGAGCTCATATATCACCTTTTTGGGTGCCGGTATAGGAAAAAATAATAAGTAGGCAAAGCCTCCAACACGAACTTCACAAGGGTATGACGACCCCCCAAGGAAAGGTGTTTGGCTTTCCAAATCGACAACCGAGCATTGAACGTCTAAACTACCTTACTTCAATGCTTTTTTAAATTCATATTAGCTCTTACGACCAACCCCAAATAGTGAAAGGGAAACTCACCTTTGCTACAACAAAGAAAATCGGTCCAAGATTGCAACACATCCTCCTCCACGTTAACCTCGTAAAGCCCGCATTTAGTCAAGTTCACTTGGAGCCCCGACACCATGAAAAAACACCAGAGGATGCACCTAAGATTATAGAAATTCAACCCGGACCAATTCCCCACAATCATGGCATCGTCCGCAAAGAACAAGCGAGTCAACTTCGGCCCATTTATTTGGCGTTTGGATCTCGTGGAATAAACCCAAAACCTCGGCCTTCTCCAACATCACGTGAAAAACTTCCATCGCAACAATGAATAAATACGGAGATAACGGGTCACCTTGTCGCACACCTTTGAAACAATTAAATTCCTCGGTATGGGAGCCATTGACGAGGACCGAGGCACGATTGGCTTCAAGAATCCCCCTAACCCATTTCCGCCATCGATCGGGGAAATTCATTTGGGCCAAGATCGAATCCAAAAACGACCAATCCAAGGAATCATATACTTTGTTAAAATCGATTTTGAAAAACAACGCTTGCCTTTTAGATTTTTTTAGCCACGAGAGGATCTCATTTAAAGTGAGGGGCCCATCCATAATGTTCCTATTGGCCACGAACGCCATTTGGGACTCCGAAATAACTGAATCAAGAACCAACCTCATCCGATTAGCAAGAACTTTGGAGACCACCTTAGCGATACAACCGAGTAAACTAGTGGGACGAGAATCGTCCTAACGTAACGGATCCCGACATTTCGAAATAAGGCAAAGAAACGATGAACCAACCCCTTTACTAATTTTACCATCCTTGTTGAAAGCATCCAAAACGTTGAGAAGATCCGTCTCCAGAAGGTCCCAAAAATGTTTAATGAAGTTGAAATTAAAACCATCCGGCCACGGGGCCTTGTCCCCACAACACGCCCACACCGCATCTTTAATTTCCTCATGAGAAAACGGCTTCACAAAATCGGTCCCTCCCCTGTAGAAATCTTCTTAATAGCATTACAAAATAATTTGGGTCTCAAAATTTGCTCCTTGCCAAACTTCTGCTGGAAAAAAAAAATTAGCCTCCTTTTTAAGTACAGTGAGATTAGACTCCCACCGATTAATACTAAGCATCCTATTGATCCTCCCCTTGGCATGGGAAGCCTTCATCAATCCGTAGAAATAGGATGTATTCGCATCGCCCTCCAACGCCCACCGGGTTCGAGTCTTTTGGGCCAAATCCATCCGATTACGAGCCTCAATATCCAACAGAGCCTTTTTAGCCTATGCCTAATAATTCAACTCCCCCTCGTCTAATTGCCTCTCCTTCGAAACCGAGTCCCACTATTCGCACACCCCCACCAAATTCCTAACATCAGCCTTATCGTTTTTTGTTTTTCCTCCCGACACCAAACTATGATCGCGGCTTTAATTTTTTTCAGCTTGGCAGACAACAAAAGGTCCGGTTTACCGACATCCAGAATATCCACTAACGCCTTCTCCACCACGTCTCTGAGGCCCGCCTTGGACAACCATGAAGAAAAAAACCGAAAGGGGATGGGTCCAAAATCACAGCCCAAAGTTTTGAGCACCAAAGGATTGTGATCGGACCAGAGGCGAGGGAGCGCCACAAGCGACGCATTAGGACAACGTTACATGAAATCCCCACAAACAAGAAATCTATCAATCTTGCTAAAACTCTTTCCATTACCGAAAGAATAACTGTATTTCGAGCCGCCCATGGAGTACTCCAAGAGACATGCGCTAGCAATAAAGTCATTAAACGAGTCCGCTGCCCCGGAAGAAAATTCCGACCAAATCCGGTCCCCCGGAAAGCGGGCGAAATTAAAATCCCCCACAACGACCCACAAGCCCGGACGAGACTCTTTAGCCAAAAGGATCTCGCTCAAAACTCTCTGTTTCTCACTCGGAGCTTGGGGCGCATAAACGTTAACCACGTTTATATCAACCTGTAAACCGGTTAAAACCCCAGCCACAATTAAAAAATTAGGATTTTTGTACGTATACCGCTGAGAGAAAATCGAAGGATTCCAAATACAGACGATGCCCCCGGAACAACCCCTAGAAGGAACCGCCTCCTAGTCACAGATTTGATTACCCTAGATTCTCATCACCAAAATCCTTTCCTCCTCGGTAACTTTCGACTCTTGAATGGATAAGAAGTTAAGGCGACGATCCTGACGGGTCTGGTAGATCTAACCCACCTTGGAATCGTCCATCAGACCCCTACTATTAAGGCTCAAAAGATCCATCCAACTAAGACGAGAGATTCACACCCTTAACCACCTCGAGCACATGGGCTTCTTGTTGGGTTACGACAGTGGCATTCGGGTCTCGGTAATAGCAATTTTTTATTTGGAAATAATTATTTACGATAAATAATTATTTAATCGATTACCGAGTATATCAAATTAGATAATTAAATTAACAATTAATTTAATACGCAGTGGAGAACGATTTAATTTACTAACGCGAAAGCCAGTTAATTAACGTAAACCAAATCAACAGGATTCAACAATCACCAAACGCGCAAACACCAAAAAAACGCGTTAAACAAAACGCGACACAATCATAAATATATAAATGATTAAATCTAAACTAATAACAAGTTTAGATATACCTGAGCGGTGATTCAAACAAACATTCGAGACACCGGAAGTCAACGGGTGACGCTAGGGTTTCGTAGGCAATGATTCGTCGAACGAATCTGATTTCCTCGCACTCACGATTTCTCTACGCGATGACTTAAGCACCGGGGAAAACACGTGTGTCGGACTGGGCACGAACTAGGGTTTGCGGACGACCAGTGAACACGCCTTACGGTGGCGGTTCACGAGGGGTGTGTCGGCGATGGGAACCGGCGATGGCGAGGGGCGGCGGTGGCTGTGCGATGGATGCGGCGGCTGCGGTCGCGGCTCACGGCTGGGCTCGGTGACGGCCTTCAGCGGTGGTGCGGCAATGGCGGCGGCAAGAAGGAGGCCGCACGGCGGCCGCTTAGCGAGCGGCGGTCGGCGGCGGAGCGACGGGACAACGACGGTGGTCGACTCGGAGAGGCGACACGATCGGCGGCTAGGGTTTCGGCTTCAATGCGTGACGGCTATCGGAAGAAGGAAACCACGTCGAGAATGGTGATAAGCGATTAGGGTTCTCATGATTGAATGACAGAGTCGGAGAACAACGATCGACGACGACGAATGGGGTGGGTTGGCGTCGACTTCAAGAGGGAGAGAGAGGGAGGGGGCCGAAAATTCTCTTGAGGAGGATTAGGGTTTCGCCCCCTCCATTAATCGGATATATATATCTGATTAATTTCCCGTTAGGTCCCTCGTTTATTATTAGCCCTTAATCGAACCATCTAATTCTCGAAATTAACATTTAACCCCTTAAATGTTTATTGCTTGCCGAGCTCTGACGAATATTAGTCAAACTAATAATTCGTCGATTTCCGTCCATGACATAAATAATATTTAACGTCCTATGTCGCTTAATTAATCTTAATGATTAATAATAATTAACTAATTAATTATTTGTCTATAAAACCAATTAATAAACAAATAATTAATTCTTCTGCGAATTTGCTGGTTATAAAAGTAAGCGGACTTTAAAACCCATTGCCTCCGGTGTAACTCTTACGGGTCTTGACCGGGTCGGCTACTTGATTTAGTCGGGTCTGGACACCTAAATCCAACACTTCTACCCCAGAAAAATCAACCTCCATACAAATACCCACCTGAATTGTATTCTCCACTTCTTCCCTAAGTCATCCGTCTCTCCCGACACCAGGAGAACAGCCTACAGAGTCCAACGAAACCTTTTCCGGGGAGTCCGACGACATGCCTTTAACCGAAACAGACCCCCTGGCTCACACGAGACAAAGAAATCACAGCCTTGGATATCCCCCCCCCCCCCCAGATCAAAGTTTTACCACCACCACACACCACCTTCCCCTGACAGTGGAATGCCAAAACCCTGTCACGTCTGGATTTATTACGTTTCAGGTCCAAAGGGGGAAGGGAAATAGGTCTCTCTTACAGGGACCCGGGCCCATCATTAAGATCGGGCCTCTCCTACCCAGACAGAGTAAGCCCAATAAACTCCCCATCATTACCAGACCTAAACGAGGCAAACTCCCCATCATTACCAGACCTAAACGAGGCAACTTGATCGACCCAGATGGTAGAGAGGGCTTCAGCGTCCTTCACCTCTTTACCACTGGTCCCCACCTCAATGTTGGATGCCCCCATATTCCTAGAACTTGATTCACCAATAGAAATTTCCCCGAGATCCCCGAGCCCGCCACCCTGATCCGTCCAAGCCTTCTCAACAAAAGCGCCACCACCGAGACCATCGAGACGATAATCCACAGGATTGTGCCACGTGTCCCCCTCATCCTCGTCCACCCACAACTCTCCATCTTCACGACCGTCCGGATTCCGTTCCATCCCACCCGAAGGTTTGATGAACTATTCCTCCAGGAACGACGGCGACCACCCCTCAGTATCTTCTTTTACACCTACCAAGAATGTATCCTCCTTCCAATCGATGAAGACAGTTTCGTCGATGGATTTCCACACATCAGTAAAGACGTACACCGTGCCCCTGCAACCATCTTCATTGATCCATGACGTGTGAGCAGGCCAGAATGATTCTACCGAATCCTTTGGCAATAGCATTATAGGTGGCGTCATCCCGCAAATGTAACGGAACCCCCGCCATGCGCAAACCAACGATACGGAATCAGGGCACCGCTTGTCCATTCCACGGATCCAGAGTCTTGAAGAAACCCGGCCAGGTATCGGATTTCAATCTCAAAAACTCGTCAGCAGTGGCACCCTGGTTGAAGATGAGTAAGACATGAAGCCCACCCACGTACACGACATCGAAATCAGCTCCGCCACCTTCAAACTTTAGTGCCTTAACATTTACCAATGACTCTCCATCCATAGCTTCACTGATAAGCGATCTACCAAAGAAAGAAGACGGATAATCACTTCCTTCTACCGGAACATATATTTTTTTCAGTCGCATGTGGTCCACCTCCTTCGATGCCTGAACCGGCATCCGAACATCAACATTATCCCACTCCCTATAACCGCCTGTAACAGCATCCTGGAATGACCTCCGATCCGTCCTAGGAAGAGACCTGGGAACCAGATCCACCTTGCTACCCACGATCACAAGCGAAATTCTTTTCGACTCCGCTACCTTCATCCCCTCGAAAGACATCACCTCCCTCCGAGGGACAGTAGACAAGTTGGCCGAAATCTTCCTACCTTTGATGACTAGACGGTTAAGTCTACTAATCATTGCCTTCCACTCGCTTGAACCGGATGAAACCAAAATTCTCATTGTTAAAACGTTTTCTCCTCGGGATGAAGATATCCGAGATGAGGCCCAAATCCTTCGAGGCCAACCACATATCATCGGTGGAAGTACTGTCCGGAAATCCTGAGATGAAAAATGACATTTTGCCGCCCTTCCTCCTCCTAATTGTGTGCCAATCGCCGATGGATTTAGCGTCATCGCCCTTCCGACCCATTCTTAACCTGGAAAATAAATATTTGTTTTCTTGTTATTTTGTCTTCTAATTATCCGTTCCACTAGACATTTAGTCGCTTAGCTCTTTCACTCCTAGCTAACCACGTAGGACGAGAATGCAATCCCATATCGCAAACCCTCGTAGAAACACACACAATCAACCTAGCAACCACTTCTTCCCGTTATTTACTATATAACATTTTCAAGATTTTTGTACAACTTCTGATGCAGCAGTTACAAATTGAAAGCATAATTTACATGTTGGTAAGCTGATGGTACAATTACTATTGCGTTGCTTCCCATAGGGTTCTCACGCAGGTCAGAAATGGGTGGATACCTGCTGAAGGCCGACCCGTTTCGCACCTACAGACCTACACTTTTATGTTTGCCTTTACACGTGTCAATACAAATAGATCGCATGTCATCTCCTCCCTCACCTATCTTACCTAAACGCATATGGAGAAGGACACCGCATGTGATCTCCTCCCTGAAAATACGTGAGCATCGGATCGTCTACTCGATCTAGCTAATCGGACATCGAAACGTAAATAACCGATTGTTTTATTGATCAAAAGAGAACAATTACAACCAGTAAATCACAGAGAACTAACACAGAGAAACACACTCAGAAACACACACTTTAAGATTTGCTCACACGCTCTGAACCCCTAAACACAAAGACCAAACTACTATATATACCCGACTGGCCGAACGTCCTCCGAACCCCAGGTTCGACCGGTCCGAACTTCAGGTTCGGACCTAGCTCGGCCAACCCTATATTGGCTTGAACTTGGTCTTCGTTCGATACTTCACACGACGCACATTTCAGGTATCAACAAACTCCCCCTCGTCGTGTGCAGTATCTCTTCTCATTTCTTCTCAACATCATCAAATATGTATCTTCAATCAAGCTCCCCCTCAAGTAAAGAATCCGTTTATCCACTGAAGTGAATCTTCGAACAAACTCCTCCTCAACTCAATCATAGCTTGATCTTTGAATACTTGATGATATCTAATATATCTCTGGTCTTTATCAACAGCTTCAGAAGACTTGAAGTTGTGATAGCTTGCACAACAGCATCCTGCATTAACACTTAAATAATCTTGGCACAAAACGTCTCTTCGAGACTCCAAGATATGATTTTGAAAATTGATTTTATATCACGTGTTGATCAGATCGAAAATAAAGCAGAAACAAAATCTTTTTGGTTTTTTTTTTGAAAGTTTAAATCAAAACACACCTAAAATCTTTTTGATCTTTTCTAAAATGAAATAAAATTGCAATACAGAATCAGACATTATTTTTGGTATGAGAAAGATCACTATATGGGATCATATTGATCATAACGCACTGAACTACACTTCAATTTCAATTAATTGAAACACATAAGTCATGTCAATTGCTGGTATAATTTGTCCATCTTAAGCTCAGACAGAATCATACTCATAACATCTGGATATGTTAAGGTATTGATTAGATTTGCTTTGACCAGTGTACCCCACACTATCAGACATATTCAGATATTTTCTGTTTTTCTTTCTTTTTATTTTGTGTGATTGCATTTATGAACTTTCACATTGCATAATATTTTTCATGATACAGTCAACTGTGTTCCATGCAAAAAGAAATAAGAACGTTAAATCGTCTACCTTAAGGTCGATCTTTCGATACGCAGATAAGGCCTCGGATTTAACAAAATAAGAAAAATAAAACAAGTTGAAGTTGTATAACTCAACAACAATCAGGTCGGTACTCACGTACACGCAGAGAAAATCCGATGAGTTATACGAAACACCAAAGAAAATAAAGCAGAACGTCAAACGAACAACGATCAGGTCGATCTTTCGATACGCAGAGAAAGTCCGATCGTTTGACAAAATAAAGAAAATCAAACAAGATTAAAACTTTGCAAAATGAACACATGTATACACAGTGACTTCTCATTTTGAATTTCACACTTATTTTTCTTTTTCTGTCAAGAAATATGCATCAAGATGTTATCCACATGGTCAAGCATTAGTATTTAGTGTATATCACATCTGAATACTTTCTGATTTGCCAAGCCTACCAAGCATATCAAACAATGATCTTATGGCCCTTTCATCTACTTTATCCATAAGTCAGATACGTATGCCAATGTATCATCATTTCCCAATGATCAATTTCTCACAATTTTATATTTTGCATTTTCTCAATTACTCCCCCTTACTGACAATTCTCCCCCTTAAAATGAAAACTCTATTTTTGGATTTTCATTTTATACAAAATAACACTCTATTTTTGGCTTTTTGGAGAAAAACTTGTAAACAAATAAAAGTGATCAATCAACACGGATATGTTTCAGATGTTGAGAAAAATTTGTCATTAAATTTAAATTAAACAGAATACTCCTCCATCAACAATTTTTCAATCGTTGATAGGTCTTCTAGAAGTACCTGCACACTGGACAACCTGATTAGTTCACAAATGACCCGAAGCGAATCGCTTCTGGTCGACCAGTGTCCTGATTTTGCTTTGAAACCACCTTAGGTTTCCATTCCTGTTGTTTTGGTAATTCAGTTTTCGAAGAAACAGTCACAGGTGACTGTGATGATGAACCTACTTTTTGATCCTTTGAAAACTTTGGAACAAAACGTTTTTGTTTTTGAAAGAATGTAGGTTCAACTTCATCAAAAACTCTGCCTGTTTTATCAAAGAACTTTATGTTGGCAGATTTACCAAAAACTGATTTCTTATGAAATCTTTGTGATGAAACAGCAGGTGAGGGACAATCTTTTGCCATATGCCCTGGGCGACGGCAAATATAACAAATTCTTGTCGTTTTATCCCATCTGTGACGTACCTACGAAGAACACACATGAATATCTCTAACATGATCAGAATGAGAATCATATACCTGATGCCTGTGATCATGTACCCATTTAGAGGTAGGGCTTAGAGATTGAAAACTTTCAGAAGAAATGGTTGCTTTCACAAAGACCTCAGCAATCTTCCGAGCATCAACACAATGTAGTGGAAATGCTTTGTCTGAAAATAGTTGATCCGAACCCTTGAGTTTGTAAAAACGTTCGGGTTGAATTTTATCAGCTTGAAAAACTTCCTTCTTTACGTGTTTCATCTTTAATTTCTTCAAATCTGGGGATGAAGATGCTTGAACCTCCACAGCTATATCCTTCTTCACATTAAAACCCAGACCAACATTTTTGCCAGATCCTTTCACCTCTGATGTAGAATGTCCATTCTTGGCTAATCTTGTGAATTCAGCTTTCACATCAGGAAGTTTCTTTTGATCATAGAAAATTGACTCATCAATTTCAGGTTGAGACTGAATCTTGTCACTTGATGTAGTCGATTTCTCATTATCAGCAGACGACAAACCTGAGACAAACTTTGGTGCTGGAGGAATCTCAGAATGCAAGACCTTTTTCTTGTTTTTCTTGTTTTTATTTTTCTTTACAACCTTGACTTCTTCTGAAGTAGAAGATGATATCTTGGAATAATCAAAATCATCAACCTGTTCCTTCACTTGTTTGACAGCTTCCTTGATATGAGCAGGGGGTGATGCAGTTTTATCAAACATCCTCTCAAAATTTGCATCATTTGCTAAGAAGCTCGTGAAAACTTGTGAATTTGAAACATTGTTGAACAAACTTTTAGCATCAAGAACTTGAATTTTGAGATCAGAAATTTGCTGTTGAGCCTCTGCAAATTCTTTTTCTTTAGCAATCAAGCGCTTGGCAACTTTATGAGTTTCAAACTTTTGCAGACGAAGATTGTCAAGACCTTCATGTAGCTCCTTCTTCAGTTTATCCTCATTTCTCTTTTGAATGTCCAGATTTGCAGTTTGAACCTTGTTAACCCTAGTCAACTCCCGCTTATCATCTAATAATTTTTCCATATCAACTTGATATGCTTTGAGTTTAGCATCAGATTATTCAATACTCTTAGTGTAGGACCGTTAATTACTCAGAGAAATAATTAAAACAAGAACTCTTTACTTGAAGATCACAACCATGCGGAATAAAGTTGTATCATACTTGTTTTTACTTAAGCTTTGTTTTTCTTATACTTGTAGTTTGATTGTATTGATTGCATAAACTAGTGAACACAAGATAATAAATTTCTCGGTACTATTTGCATTAACTCAAGTTCAAACTGTTACAAGTGTAAGCACTGAAACGGGTACTTGTGAATGAACTAGCTAACAACTATAAATAGTACAAAGGAGATCAACTACAGCCGTTGATCTCATACGGGCTAATCTAACCGTACATAAAAGTCAAACAATAAACTTACTAAAAGAACATTAGTAAACATACAAAAGAGGAAATGTGCAAAATGCATTTATCTATAAGTAGGAGACGGCTAGGATGTGACTTTGGAAGAATATAAGTTCTTGCAGGTCTGAATTCTGCAAAAGTAATCTTTCTGTACTTTTCCGGTTGAACTCTTTATACTGTTGGATAAAAGAGTTCATCCGGAAATGTTCTTCCGGTTGAGTTTCCGGTTGACAAAAACTTCCGCTTGAGCGTTCTTCCGCTTGAACATATCTTCAACCGGAAATCTTCGTCTTGATCCGGTTGACTCAGAAAATCATTTCCTTACAATCTCCCCCTAAGATGATGCTGCCAAAATTTGTCCTCTGTATGTTGTTCTTCAAAAATTGACTATCTCCAAGAACTTCATTCTTCAGGAGATGGTGGCCTTTCAAATTGAATCCTTGTTTTGTTCAATTCTCTCATGATCCTCCTGGTCTTAAAGTCTCTGGTTGAAAGAAGGGATCGTTTAGCAATGGACTTCTTCCTTCCAGGTGAAGCACCAGAGGCAGGATCAGCAGATGGCTTGACAGTTTCAGTTGAGACTTTTTCTTTCCCTTTATCTGCTTGAGATGAAGCTTGAACAGAACTGGTTGCGGCTGACTCAGTGGGTTCAAAAGGTTTTGTTGGAGATATGGTGGGTGGTTTCATGGCTTGTGGTTGTGGGGTTGAAGAAGTGGAGTATTTAGGTGGTGATGAAGGTTGATTATACTTCCAAGTAGGTGGGCAGGGTTTAGGCTTAGCAGGGGTGATATCAGTCCAGTTATCTAACCTGTATTTTGGATGAATATACTTAGGCTTGGTAGATCTGGATCCCCTGGGCCTAGGATTCATTCCCCTGGGTCTATGGGAGTAAAATCTGGAAGATGGAGTGGGAACACGGGAGGCTGATTGCTTGAGTCTTTCCAACAAGTTGGAGGGGAGAGACTCAGCAAGTAGGTCAGATTCTTCAAAGGGTTCTGGCTTAATGTATGTAGATGAGGGGTTACCTGTGACTGTCTCAGATGGCAAGGGCATTTGGAGACTTGGGATCACAGCAAACTCTGCTCCTTTCACTTGTTTGAGCAGCTCATCAACAATTTTACAAGTATCTTTAGCCTTCATCTTCTCTACTTCAGCAGCAGGCTTGAGACATCTGATGATGGCACATTTCTTGATCCTTTCCAATAGCTCCAGGTTGTCTAAACTCTTGTTTAAGACAGTTGGCATTTTGGAAGCTATGTTGATCAGCCTGTTTTTCTCCTGTTCATCTAATTTAGCAAGGTCGTAGACCTGCATTCTCCATTCAATTGACCTCTTCCTTGCTTCATCAACCATTCCTTCAACCACAAAATCATTAGAGAAAAGATCTAGATCTGCCAAGAATTTGTTGTATTGAATGTTTGATTTGGCTTCTTCTGATCTTATTCTGGATTGATTATCTTCCCAGTCATGGACGAAATCTTCTTCAACTAGATCATCCATAGTCTCTTGCTCTTCTGACTGGTCAGAATCAACCATAGTATCTAATGCCCTTGGTTGAGGAGTTATGCAATCCTTACTCTTCTTCAGTCTGATCATCCTCCTTGGTTTGGTTTGTTTCTTTCTTTTAAAGCTCAGAGGAGGTTCTGAGTCGGAGGTGGAATGCATTTGGATCAATGTTTCAGCAATCTCAGCTTCAGTTGAGTTTTCCGGTTGAGTCTCTTCCGGTTGAGATTTTTCCGGTTGAGACTCTTCCGGTTGAACTTCAGCCGGAGATTTTGTACTTGTATCTTTCAGTACATTGCTGATTATTTCAGTTGTAGCTTCTTCTCCATTTTCACCTTCAACTTCTTCAGTCTGAGTGACTGAAGCATCATCAACCACATCTTCATGAACCATATCAACAACTGGTTCAGAAGCAATGTTAGTTGGGATCTCATCCACTTTAGATTTGGCAATTGCCTCCTCTTGTGGGATAATCACATTGGTCAAGAAATGCTTGACCTGCAGAATGCTCTCTGGCTGAGCACCTGCAACTAACATTGTTGCTTCAATCATTCCCAACAGGCTTGGATCCTGTGGAAATACCTTCATAAGTGAGCTCATCTTCAACTTAGTCAACCCATCAGCAACTGAAAAGGGGTCAACATCAGCCAGTTTGAAGGCTGTATGCCTTACATCTTCAGGTAGAGGCACTGTTTGATCGACTTCTTCTTCTTCAGTTGTGGTTGCAGCAGCAGCAATATCAGGTGTTGGAGGATTAGTCTTCTCCCCCTTTTTGGCAGCATCAGCTTCTACAGCCTGACCTCCAAAAGGAAATGGGTTCAAAGAGCTAACCTCAGCAGAATGCTGTGCAACCGGTTGGAATTTCGGTGCAGGGGAAGTTTCCGGTTGAGCAGTTGGGGCATCAACAGGAACTTCTTGAGCTTGAGCAGCAGCAGGAGATGACATTACAAGGCTGGCAACAGTCGAATTGAGACTGGTTACCTGAGCCTGTAGTGATTTGTACAAGACCGTCAATTCTGTAAGTGTTAAACTATCCTCAACTGGAATTTTACCAGTATCATAGGAAAAAGATGGACCATCAACCCTAGGTTGATCAAGTCCACCACCCTGGTTTTCTTGGCGCCTGGGATTCCCCTCAACTATAGTTTTTCCCTTAGGATCCACTAGGGGATCTTCCGGTTGAACTAAAGTGTGGGTTGCCATGGATTGGGTCTTATTGATGTTACTACCAACATCAAAGTTCAATGAGAAACTTTGAGTGGCAGCAGCCCTTTCCACATGAATCTCATCTAAACTCCTGAGATTCACCTCCTGGGGTGAATGGGGGTTAGATGTAGCAGTGTGAGTGTCACTCAGAATGTTCCCATGTAATGTGGTGCTTGGGTTAATAACACCATCATCTGTGACAACTCTTTCTACATCATCATTCACAGGTGAGAAGTGTGAAGTGTAGGGTGAGAAAGTGGATGGGGATTGTACATCCATATGAAATGACTCCCCCTCAGAAGAAGGTTCATCAACAAGTTTAAATCCCAATTTGGCTGACCCAAATGGCTGTGTGCCAAGGGTTGGTTCAGGGCTGGAGGTAATAGGTTGCAAGAGAGGAGTAGGCTCTTGCACAACCTTTTTGAGCCTTTTGAGCTTTGTAGGCTTTGGGGAAGGGGGATGATGGGAATTGATGGTGGACCTGAATCTCTTCTCCTTTTTCTTTTAAAAATTAAGGTTTGTTTATCAGAAGGAGAAGGTGGTTGATCAGTGGTGGGTTCAACAACTGTGGATGGTACAGTGTTGTCCACTGGAGCAAGTTGCTCTTCAGAAGCATGTGTTTCCGGTTGAGAACTAGGTTCTCCCTGTTCAACCGGAATCACCCTTTGGATTGGCATGGGATGGTCAGTGTCCCTCCCAAGGAAAGGCTTCTTGTTGGTGGTTAATTTAGAAAAAGTGTTTTCAGATAATGCTCTTGGAACCAGCATCATGTTTCCTTCTAAATTAAGTTGGGGGTATTGTTTTTGCAAAATGTAAGTCAGAAATCTAGGGTACATGTAAAAAGCAAAATTCTTTGCATTACCCTTTAGAGCATTAAAGATTACAGCAGAAAAGTTGTATACCTCCCCTTTCACCACAGCATAGAATGCAGATGCTTGCTCAGTAGCCATTTCATCAAAACCTGATCTCTTTGGCGAGAGGCACACCATGATAGTGTGAGCCAGAAATCTCTATTTGTAAGGTATTTGACCCTTGTGAACCGTGGCAGTTCCTTCAGTAGCGCCACCATAGCCAATTTTGTTGAGTAGGGCCATGTATTGCTTTGGTGTTCTTCGAACATACCCGTTCTGGTCATTTAACTTCAGCAATTCCCTTATCAGCGACTCAGTGATGAGAACAGTTTCCCCTTTTATGGTTGACTTCAGTGTATCTTCCTCCACATCATCAACATCCTTCTCAAGCAGTTGGATGTTCTTCCAAAATTCAGAGAGAATTTCCTCATACATATACACCGCAACAGTGAGTGCGTGATTCAGATATGACGATTTGAGAAAATTGATCATCCCTGTGAAAGTTTCAGCGTGTGTAGAGTTCACTGGTTCGTCAAGAAACGCAACCAAGTTGTGTTCAAGAGGAAAAGGATCATTCTTCACTGATTGTTTCCCCTTTGCTTTGGACTTTGGTGCCATTGTTGATTTATTTTGAGAGAAAATTTGGGAGTAGGAAGAAATGGTTCTGAAAATTTCTAGGTTTTCGGATTTTGAATGGTTTCTTGCTTTTGGATTATGAGGAGTGTTGAAGGGGTTGGGGTTATTTAACTGGTGGGTTTAACGGTGAGTGACAGTTAACAGCGATGGATAAAGTGCGCTGAGTCACAGGAGAGAGAAAGGAAAAAGTGCAAGTGGGTCCGCAAAAAGTGTGCTTCAGGTGGTTGTATAGTACAACCGCCTGTAGCGTGTCTTTTGAATTTAATTCAGATATTTTTCGAACAATAAATTCAAACACTTTAAATGCACAATCCGCTTGAAAATGTGTGCCTCAACCGGTAAATTAAATGATTCATTTAAAGCAAAAGTTTTCCGGTTGAGATTCAAGCGGAGATTTTTCTCTCCTCACAACAAAATTTCTTTCCGTTTGAAAGTTGATCCGGACAAATTTCCGGTTGAAAAAATTTTCCGGTTGAGATTGTCAACAGGAAATAAAATTTCCGTTTGAAAAATTTTCAAAGTTAAACTGATCTTTCAAATAAAGAATTGTTGTTTCGTTTACCAGTTTCAGAAATTGGGATGGTGTGATCAAAACTTGATTTTCCGGTTGAAGATGACTTTCCGGTTGAGATTCAACCGGATATGTTGAACTGGAAAGTTCAACCGGAAGATAGAAAAACACTTGATTTTGAAGAATCTCATGTATCAGTTATCATAGCTTAACAGTATGACCTGACTATGATTTGAAAAGGTGTCTAACTGATACAGAGACTGTTCTTTTTCTTTTTCTTTTTGTATCAAGAGACGGGCTCTTTGACACAAAATGGTCTCTTTTATTAAGTTTGTGAAAACAGTTTAATCAGTCAAAGTTCATCATACCAATGGCACTAATGAGATAGAAAAATCTAGCTTCATCAAATGCTTTGGTAAACAAATAAGCCAATTGTTGATTAGTATGAACTTTAACCATTCTAATTAAATGTTTCTCAGCACAATCTCTAATAAAATGGTACCTGATGTCAATGTATTTTGCTTTTGAATGTTGAACAGGGTTGTTTGTGATTGAGATGGCACTGTTGTTGTCTGCAAGAATAGGAGTCTCCATGAACTTGATGCCGTAATCCAACATTTGATTCTGAATCCATAAGACTTGACTGCAGCAACTTGATGCGGCAATATATTCAGCCTCAGCAGTAGAAGTGGATACACAGGTTTGCTTCTTGCATTGCCAAGACACAAGTCTTTCTCCTAAAAATTGGCATCCTCCAGTAGTAGACTTCTTATCTAAGTTGCAGCCAGCATAATCACTATCAGTGTAAGCTTTGAAGGAGAAATCTGAATTCTTTGGATACCACAACCCAAGCTTTGGTTGTCCTTTGAGATATCTAAAAATTCTCTTCACTGCTAACATGTGTGATTCCTTTGGTTGACACTGGTATCTAGCACATAAACAGACACTAAACATGATGTCAGGTCTGCTAGCTGTGAGATAGAGCAGTGATCCAATCATTGCCCTGTAGAGATGAACATCCACTAGCTTTCCACTTAAGTCACTGTTTAACTTGTGGGAAGTGGAGATGGGGGTTCTTGAAGTTGAAACAGACAGCATGTCAAATCTTTTTAGCATATCTTGAATATATTTTGATTGATTCAAGAATATTCCATTTGCAGTTTGCTTCACTTGTAATCCTAAGAAGAAATTCAGTTCACCCATTGAACTCATTTCAAACTTAGATTGCATCAGACCTTCAAACTCTTTGCATAAGGCAGCATTGGATGAACTAAAGATGATGTCATCAACATAGATTTGTACCATCAAGGTATCTTTGCCATCAGATTTCACAAAAAGTGTTTTGTCAATAGCTCCTCTCTTGTAGCCATTCTCTAGGAGGTAGTTTGAAAGAGTTTCATACCATGTCCTAGGAGCTTGCTTGAGACCATATAAAGCCTTGATTAGCTTGCATACCTTGTTGGGGTGATGAGGGTCTTCAAAGCCTGGAGGTTGCTTGACATACACATCCTGTTCCAAAAGACCATACAGAAAGGCACATTTGACATCCATTTGAAATACCAGAAAGTTTTTGAAAGCAGCATAGGCAAGAAATATTCTGATTGCTTCAAGCCTGGCCACTGGAGCAAAAACTTCATCATAATCAATGCCTTCTTCCTGTGTGTAACCTTGAGCTACAAGTCTTGCCTTGTTTTTTATCACTATTCCTCTGTCATCCTTCTTGTTTCTGAATACCCATTTGGTGCCAATTGGTTCTTCACATTCTGGAAGGTCTACCAATTCCTAAACCTTCTGTTTATTGATCTGAAACAATTCCTCTTGCATTGCCTCTACCCAGCTTTCATCTTCGAGAGCATCATTGATCTTTGTGGGTACTTCTTGAGACAGAAATGCAGCATGTAGGCAAATGTTTGCATCAATAGACTTGCTTCTTGTCAGCACAGGAGCTGACAATTCTCCTATAATATTCTCCCTTGGATGATTTTTACTAACTCTTCTATCAGTAAACATTGGAAATTCGTGGCTTCTCCCATTGTGAGGAATATTGAGTTGAGGTAGTAACTCAATATTGTTGATTTGTGAAACAGGTTCTGAAACTTCTTGAGAACTGGGGACTGAATCTGAGATTAGATGCTCAAAACTGTACTCATTTGACCCAGCATCAGTTGAATCATTGGATTCATTGTTCTCAAAATTTTCTGAAAAAATTGTTTTCCGGTTGAGTGACAACCGGAGATTCTACTGTCACAGGATCCGTTTGAACTTCAACCGGAAGTTCAACCGGATGAACTTCTGCATCAGCGATAACAATTTCAGAGACTTTCTTTGAATTGTTGGGTGTCACAGGCTTGGTGCTGAGTGATGAAAAGAAGTTAGGTCGCATTTGCAGGCCCTTGGTATTCATCTGCCAGATATTCTCAGCTGATCTCATGTGATTCTGCTTATGTTCCTCTTCCTGCACTGTTGAACTTAATGGCTTCTCAATGGTAAAATTGAAAGCAGAGGTTAGTGCATCTATATCAAATAACCAATCTGGTTGAGATACAAAGTTGTTAAGAGATTTCTCATTAAAAGTCACATTAATGGTTTCCTCAACAATTTTGGTACTTTTATTGTATACTCTGAATGCTTTTGACACACCAGAATATCCAACAAAATATCCTTCATCTGCTTTTTCAGCAAACTTAGGTAACAACCTATTAGTTATCAAGATAGTAACAGGACATCCAAATGATTTGAAAAAGTAAATGTTAGGCTTTCTACCTCTCCAAAGTTCATAAGCAGTTTTATTTTTACCTTTAACAATCAAAGTCCTGTTTTGGACGTAGCAAGCAGTATTTACTGCTTCTGCCCAAAATATCACAGGTAACTTAGAATCTGCCAACATTGCTCTAGCAGCCTCAATTAATGTCCTATTTCTCCTTTCTGCAACACCATTTTGCTGTGGAGTTCTAGGAGCACTAAATTGTCTAAGAATTCCCTTTTCCTCACAAAATGAGTTCAAAACATGATTTTTAAATTCAGTGCCATTGTCACTTCTGATTGTCTTAACCTTCAGTTTTGCTTGATTTTCCAAAGATACAATTAGTGTTTTTAACAATTCAGCAGTTTCATCTTTTGTTTTTAAGAAAAACACCCAAGTATATCTTGTAAAATCATCAATGATGACAAAACAGTATGACCTTTTTCCCAAACTCATCACTCTAGTTGGACCAAACAAATCCATATGTAAAAGTTCTAGAGGTTGAGTGATAGAAGACTCAGTTTTTGGCTTGAAGGAGGTCTTGTGTTGCTTACCTTTGAGGCAAGAAACACAGTGCTCAGAACAGTTGAACTGCTTGTTAGGAAGACCCTTAACCAAGCCAAGATTCACTATTATGTTCATGTTCTTGTAGTTAACATGACATAACCTCCTGTGCCATAAATCAGATTCATCCACTGAGGCTTTGGATATAAAGCATGCAATTCCACTTGCTGGAGTGGCAGCAGATAGATCCAAAATATATAGTCCTTCTCTCCTAGGTGCTCTGAGTAACACAAGTTCCTCAGGGATGTTAACACCAGGTTTTAAGACTATTGCCTCTCTCTCAGTAAACATCAAATTCAAATTTTTGTCACACATTTGTGAGACACTAAGTAAATTGAAATTCCATGTATCAACAAAATTTACCTTGTCAAAGGTAAGCTTCCCATTACTAACAGCACCTTGTGCAGTAATGTGTCCTTTTGCACTCCCAAAAGCTACAGGACCTCCGTTTATATTTTTGGGGTTTTCCAATACATGCTTATTTCCTGTCATGTGGCAAGTGCATCCACTATCAACAACCCATAGGCTTTGTTGGCCTTTATTATGCACCTACACACAGAGAAAATTGATTAATTTCTAAAGGGAACCCAAGCCTTTGAGGTCTTGGGCTTGCCAGAAGCATCATAATACTTGTACTCTTTAAGTACTAAAGTATTTTGTATTGGATCCTCATTCAACAGATCATCTTGATCAATGTTCAAGTGTTCAGACTTTTCACTTGTTTGATCTTGCCTGTTTGTTTTGCTAAGCCTTCTCTCAGCAATTTTCCTCTCTCTGTATTCCCTATATTTCTTTTGTTTGTTAGTCAAAACCTTTGGCACCTCATTGTGTGAGATGTAGGTTTGATCAACACTAGTTACTGGTGAGATTCTAGCCTTTGGATTTGAAAATTTGTTTGACTAGCTAGATCTCTCACTGTGAAATGCAGCAGTGGCATTTCCACTTGAACTAGAGGGAATTTCCGGTTGAGAGTTATGCTTGTTTTTCACAAAATTTTCTCTAGAGGTGGTCTTGCCTCTAGATGGGTTTCTCCTTCCTTGACCTTCAAAATGGTCATACTCATCAGTAAACTGAACCCTGGGTCGTTGTTTAGGTGCAGTAACTGATCTCAGTGATTTGGAGTTTTCCGGTTGAACTTCATTTCCGGTTGAAAATTTTTCCGGTTGAAGTTCAGCCGGAACCCTGTTCAATTTTAAGATTGAAAAACTTCCATTTTTGCTGTTCCCAATTAAAACTTTGTTTGACTCAGTATCAAAATATTTCAAAGTGTTACTTCTTACAGGTGAAGTTTTTCCTGTAGATCTTTTCTGAGTAAGAACAGTTTTGGGTTTTAACAAATTTTGGGTTTTGCTCAAAGGATTGAATTTGCACATTGCAGCCATGTGCCCTTTTTCACCACAGAAAACACATTCAAACATTTTCCTTTGGTAAGTGTTTGTATTTTTGGCTAAATCTTCATTTGTGACCTGGTGGTAAGTTATCTTACCCATTTTCTCAGTTTCACTGGGTTTTGGCTTCTCAGGTAGTTTTCCTCCAACTTTTGAGTCTTTGGGCTCATAAATAGTTGGTGGTGGAAAAGCAACTTTTGGTTTTAAAACTTTGGATTGGTCAACAGATGATGATGTGCTAGCATCTTTGACTTCACAGTTTAATAATGATTCAACAGAATTTGTTTCAGGAGAAGAGCATGTGGTGCTATCAACAGTTAGACTCACACCACACTCCTTCTGAAGTGCTTGGATTGGAGCAATAACAGGTGAATATTCCTTGGGTGGTTCAACATTGTTGTACCCAATACCTGTTTTCCCATGCATTACTCCATTCCAAAGTTTCTCAGCTTTCTTGTTAGCTGTTTGAAATTTGTCACAGGTGAACAAAGCATCTTTTAACTTAATTTCAAGAATGTCATTTTCTGCTTTTGCATCTTTTGTTTCTTGTCTTGAAACAGTTAGTTTGTTCAACAAATCTTCCAATTGTGTTTCCAAAATAGAGTTAGTCAGCTTCAATGCATCAAATTCTTTGTTCAAATTTTCAAGTTTGGTGATGTATGCATTTTCAGTTTTCTTAAAGCAATTTTTCAACTCATTCAGATTAGAAACTTCATCAATTAGATCAGTGTTATGTTTCCTGTACTTTGACACTTGTTCTATGCATGCAGGGCTGCATAGATTTTCCAAAACTTTTTCAGGAATCTCATTTACCTGTTCTGTTGAATCTTCTTTGGCCATCAAAGCATGGTTGATTGGCTCAAACTCTGTGACAAAGTCATCCCACTCATAGCATTCAGTCTGGTTAGCTACAGCTGCCACTACATTTTGATTTCCAAGTGGTTTTGGTTGAGTTGGCTGTTGGTTGCTGTTGCTGTTGATGTGTTGACTGCTGCTGTTGTTGCTTCCATGATTTGATCTCTGTTGGACATTGTTGTTGTTATTCTGTCCATCTCTCCTTGGCTGCTTGCATTCCCTGGCAAAATGACCAAGTTGGTGACAATTATAACATTTAGCTTTAGATTTATCCAACCCAATTGATGATCCCTTTGACCCTTTATAAGTTCTTCCTGTTCTCTTATAAAACCTTTGGGCTCTTACAGAAACCATAGCTAATTGAGTTAAAATGTCCATTTCCTCTAGATCATCTGCCCCTATGCATTCCAAGTCTTCACGTGTGAATCCTTGAGATGAGTCAGTTGCCACATAGGCAGAGTGAGAGTTGTCAAACAATGTTGAAGAACTCTCTGAGCATCTAGTTGGCTCATTGAAACTGACTGAGGGTGAGTGATATTGAGAAGAATTTGAGATATTTTGAAAATCAGTTGTAACCAAAGCAGTGGTTTGCAACTGTGGTGATGCCTCAGGGAAGTTATTTTGCTTAAGATTAAGCTCCATTTCATAAGCACTAAGGACTCCATGGAGTTCACTTAGTTTAAGCTTTTTGAGGTCCTTGCACTCCCTAATGCTTACTGTGTAAACAGTCCACATTGGAGGTAAGGATCTCAGGAACTTCCTGTTGGCATCAGCCTGTTCTATTGTTACTTCTACCTTTTGCAATTCATCAAGAAGTGAAACAAATCTAAGATACTGGTTGGTCATAGATTCACCAGTTTTGTAAGTGAAGTTTTCATATCTTTGTTTCAAAACATCCTTTTTGTTTTCCTTAACCTCACTAGATCCTTCATACATTTCACTGAGAGCATTCCACAAGCCATTTGCTGTCTTATATCCCTTAAACCCTACTAGTATAGAGTTGGGTAATGCAGCCTGGAGTGTCCAGTAGGCCTTGTGATCATATTCAAGCTCATTATAATCAGCTTCAACATATTTGTCTAGTGGTTTTGGTATTTGCACTTCGGCATCATCAGCAGATTGAACAGTTGGACTATAAGGACCTATAGTCAACCTGTTCCAAATGCGTCTGTCTAGGCTTCTAACAAAACCTTCCATCCTGAGTTTCCAAGTATCAAAGTCATCAGGAGTGAAAATTGGTGGTTTGTTAGAGCTACCATTTAGTGAACCAAGAGTTAAGTCAGTCATTGTGAAAAACAGTTTGTAAAACAGAAAAAGCTTGTAAAAACTCAAGTGAGCAAGTAAAGTATCAACTTTGAAGCACTAGAAGTCTTCAAAGTGTAGAGCCAAGGCTCTGATACCACTTGTAGGACCGTTAATTACTCAGAGAAATAATTAAAACAAGAACTCTTTACTTGAAGATCACAACCATGCGGAATAAAGTTGTATCATACTTGTTTTTACTTAAGCTTTGTTTTTCTTATACTTGTAGTTTGATTGTATTGATTGCATAAACTAGTGAACACAAGATAATAAATTTCTCGGTACTATTTGCATTAACTCAAGTTCAAACTGTTACAAGTGTAAGCACTGAAACGGGTACTTGTGAATGAACTAGCTAACAACTATAAATAGTACAAAGGAGATCAACTACAGCCGTTGATCTCATACGGGCTAATCTAACCGTACATAAAAGTCAAACAATAAACTTACTAAAAGAACATTAGTAAACATACAAAAGAGGAAATGTGCAAAATGCATTTATCTATAAGTAGGAGACGGCTAGGATGTGACTTTGGAAGAATATAAGCTCTTGCAGGTCTGAATTCTGCAAAAGTAATCTTTCTGTACTTTTCCGGTTGAACTCTTTATACTGTTGGATAAAAGAGTTCATCCGGAAATGTTCTTCCGGTTGAGTTTCCGGTTGACAAAAACTTCCGCTTGAGCGTTCTTCCGCTTGAACATATCTTCAACCGGAAATCTTCGTCTTGATCCGGTTGACTCAGAAAATCATTTCCTTACACTTAGTAAGCAAATCAAGCTTAATCTTGGATTTATCAAATAAATTCTGAAAATCATTTCTGCCTCTTCCTTCCATTTCTTCACTTCTTTAACTAACTCACCTTTTTCTTCACAAAGTTCAGCTTTCGAAATTTCAACATTCTTCTTTTCTCGCTTCAATACTTCTAAAACTTTATTCAACATTTGGATTTCTTTAGTCAAATCCTCATTCTTCAAAACCAAACCCTTTTCACATTCTTTAGAAATCTTCAATTCAGATTTAACCACCTCAAACTCTTCAGTCAATTGTTGAACTTTATTCATCAACAAAGCATTTTCCTTCATCAAACTCTCCAAATTTTCAGCAGATGCATACGAACTTGGTATTGAACTAGTATCTGAACTAGTATCTGAACCATAATCTTCTTGTAAATCATGGGTAACTATAACGGCTGATGAATCATACCCAAATTGTTGACCCCAATCATATACACCATCATTTTGAGCAACCAAAGCAGTGGTCTTGCCTGTATTACTAGTAGATGGTTGAGTAAAACCAGGCTTTGATGATTGTGAAATATTAGTTTTCTGTTGACATTCTTTGGCAAAATGTCCAAGTTGTTGACATTTAAAGCACTTTAGTTTTGACTTGTCAAATCCCAATTTGTCACCAGAAATATTCCTTCCATGCTTCTTAAAAATCTTTTAGATCTTTGACACAACATAGCATATTGCCACGAAACATCCAATTCAGTCAATTGATCATCATCAAGAGCATCAAGATCCTCACTGGTTAACTTTGCGTCAGCAACATTTTTGAGAATCAGACCAAAAGACGATGAAATCAATGCAGAAATCATTTTGGCACAATCATCGGTTGATTCTGCTGAAAAAGCATTTTGACTTGAATAATTTGGAATTGTAAAATTGCAACTTCTTGAGGAATTATTATCAGAATTTCCTGAAGCTCCAGCTAGAAAAGCAACACTTGGTGCTGTATTCTGATTTGGCTTAGACTTTGCACTCATGCTTGCACTATTTTCACCATGATACAGCTCAGGATGTTGCAAGGTAGCTGTTGACTTCTTTGAGTTTAACATTTCCATTTCTCGAGCATGAAGTTTTCCAGTAAGCTCGTGAAATGTTAAAGCAGAATAATCCTTGTCATGAGTTAGTAGCAAAACATAATTTTCCCACTTTTCAGATAATGCTTCCATAATCTTTTCCTTTAAATCTGCATCAGATTTTTCAATTCCAATAATCTTCAATTCACTAATCAAATGTGAAAATCTTGAAACTAGAGCAGTAATGTTTTCATTGTCATAATTTTGAAAATTATCAAATTCTTTGTTCAAGACTTTCTTTCGACTCTTCTTATAATCAGCATTTCCTTCACATCTTGCAGATAGAGCATCCCATAATTGCTTAGATTTCTTGCAAGTACTAAATTGATGAAGCAATTCAGTAGGTAAAGCCATAGTAAGATAACCATAAACTTTCTTTTCAAGCTCATAACTCTTTCTTTCAGCACCATCAAAGTCTTGAATTTCTTTAAGATCTCCATCTTCCATTGGTCGTTCATACAACTTTCGAATTGGAATCCATAAATCAATGTCATTCGTGCTAATATACGCAGAAAATCGTTTCTTCCAATTTTGGTAATCTTCAAGCTTTAACAATTTGGGAACTTTCTGACTTGTTCCAATTTCATTGTCAAAATTTAACATAGTTTGCATTGCACTTTGCATTGCGGCAAAAGCTTGAAAATCCGACATTGTTGAAAATTTGGAAAAAACTGTCCTCCGAACTTGCTCCGAACCTAGTCAGCCGTCCGAACCTCCTCCGAACTTAGTCCGAATCTATGTCAAACGCCGAACTCTCACCGAACTAGTGACCGAACGCAGAAACTCCGAACCCTGACCGATCTACCACCGAACTCTCGCCGAACACTCTCCGAGTCACCTCCGAACCTCAAGTTCGGAGCGGTTACTCCGAGCTTGCCCAGTAACCTCCGAACCTCGAAGACATTTTTCGAAAACTCGCAAAAACGGGCTGATTTTGACGAAACTTGATATGGTAGATTAGAAAAGTCGATAGAAAATGGTTTAGGTACAATTTTGACACAAAACACACGTCAAAAATGATAGAAAACACGTAATGAAACCCGAGAAAACTTCAAAAACGCTCAATAATCCGAGAATAGCAACCACAGATCAGTAGAGTGAACCAGAAAGCTCTGATACCACTTGAAAATACGTGAGCATCGGATCGTCTACTCGATCTAGCTAATCGGACATCGAAACGTAAATAACCGATTGTTTTATTGATCAAAAGAGAACAATTACAACCAGTAAATCACAGAGAACTAACACAGAGAAACACACTCAGAAACACACACTTTAAGATTTGCTCACACGCTCTGAACCCCTAAACACAAAGACCAAACTACTATATATACCCGATTGGCCGAACGTCCTCCGAACCCCAGGTTCGACCGGTCCGAACTTCAGGTTCGGACCTAGCTCGGCCAACCCTATATTGGCTTGAACTTGGTCTTCGTTCGATACTTCACACGACGCACATTTCAGGTATCAACACTCCCTCACCTATCACACCTAAACGCATGTGGAGAAGGACGGTAGCTAGAATAGTTCTTCTCTGTAGCAACATGGTTTGTTTCTTCTCTGTAGCAGCATGGTCTGTGATTGACCCAATTATCTGCTATTTCTACCTAATACGCCATCATACTGCATCCATTGTTCCGTTCGGCGTGGAGCTTTGGTAAGTTCTTCTTCCTGATTTACCAACAATTTCCAGCCGATTGTTGTTTTTTTAGCCTCCCTCACTGATCTATTGTGTGCTCTGTGAACGTTGTGTTTGGTCGTTTCACATCGGTGCTTTAATTTTATGCCTGGATGTTAAAAGAATCTTCGTGGGTTTTGATTTTACATCCTTATATGTGTTATCTATTTGCCATCCATTACCATATGCAGTTGTCAATGGGTTTGGCTTCTTCCATATGTTGTTTGACCTTTTTTAAAGCCTTGTTTTTTTTTCTCTGGGGTTTTGGTATGGCCTTGGCCTGTTACATGTTTCCACCTTTTGTTCATGATTTTTTGGTTTATATTTTCTTATGGGTGTACGAATGCTCCTTTGTTACTAATGAGATTTTTTCCTATGTTTTTGTAGCTTTTAGACAAGGTTCTCTGTAAGAATTTTACTGTGAGTATTTTTGGCCTTATTTTAATGGCCTAATGCCATGTGTTTGGTTTAATGGTTGTTGTTTCCTTAGGTGGTTGTGTGTGTGATCCGTTGTTTATGTGTTAGTTGTTTTGACACTTTTGTTGCTTATAGTGAGTCTAAAAGTTTTGGTTTTTAGGCAGTGTGTGAAACCTAGGGATTTTTTTTCATTCTTTTTGGAGGTTTATAATTGTGTTGCATGTTGCCGTCTTTTTTGAGTTAAAAAGTTTGTTGTGGTTTGTTTTTACAAATATTTGGGGTTGGTTACTGTGCGAGCTTAAAGGCATAGTCAAAACAAATTTAAAACACAACAAGTCGTGCTAACATGTAAAATTCATACCAAAATGCCAAAATAGGAAATGGGGATCCGGTATTTTCATGTGCAAGCCCAGTAAACCCCAAAAATAGTTAATTAGAAAAATACATTTCCTAAAATCTTATGAAGGCATGGTTATGAAAGATTTAAAACCCAACGAGGAGAATGAATCAAACCATAATGAACTTTTACAGCATCTAAATATAAAGAGAATGAAGAGCAGGGCATGTATTCGTAATTTGATTTCAAAAGAAAAACAATAAAGGTGTCTTTTAGGCTCTTATATATGCTTAAATGTCTTTTATTGTTATCTTTCCAGATCCATTTAGTATTATATACATAAAATGTTCTATTGTATATCCATGAGACACTATAAAAGTATGTCATCCTAAATACATGACCTGCAAGTTGCAACATTGACGTTTGTTTGTTGCCTCCATAATGCAATTTGTATGTCTCTTACAACCTTTTTTGAAAAAAAAAATTGTTCCATGTTATGCAGGACTGTTGCTTAGCGTGGTGTTGTGCTCTCTTTGTGAGTCTCCTCTTTCATCCTGATCTATTTGATGTTTAAAATTCCTACGCTACTGTTGTTTTCTCTGTGTTGCCTCATATTCGTGTTTTGCTGAAACCTCTGTGCCTTTATGTATGCGTCTGCTGTTACCAACGCTTACGGACTTGCTTGCTGTGAATTATTCTCAGTCGTTATATGTTTTTGTACCATCGTTTTTACTATCATCACAGTGTGTTTATGCCTGCCTGCTTAGTGTTTTAGCTAGCTTGCTTTCTGTTGTGTGCTTTGTGGCACCTGTTATTTTGTTTTTTTTATGATGCTCCTATTAGTTTAGTGTCGCGTTTACGCTTAGTTAACCTTAGAGGTAGTCTGTTCCTTGCTTATTTATTGTTATTATATTTGCGTTCGCTACTCTATTTGCTTCCCATGGCTCCTTAACATAAACGCAAGTCCTTACTATTAAGTAAGGCCAACTGTCTCAGTCTGTTGGGTCCTTCGGCTTTACTGGGGTTATGTTGACCTCGGAGATTGTGACAACCTTTGTGAGTTTTGCAGGGCAAGCTTTTGGTTTGAGGAGCGCCTAAAGTCGGGGTCGCTAAATGAGCGCCCTAAGTACACGACCTGCTGCCGTCGGGGTCGTGTACGCATTAGGTATCCGGTTAACCCTCCACGGACCATAAGGGGCCTCTTTAATGACAGGTCCTTTTTGCATAGCGTCCGTTCCTATAACGCCATGTTTGCCATGACCTCCTTAGGAGCAAACATTGACAACACCGTTAATGATGGCAGGGGACCTTTTGTTTTTAAGGTTTATAGACAAGTCTGTCATCGCCTCGGGTCTTTGTGCCCAGCTCCGGATGTGCAACCGCGCTTCCTACAGCTTTATATATATGATACTGCTAACGAGGTTTCTAATCGCCTTGCTTCTTTGCCTCCTTCTAACAAAGACCCATTGCATGCTGATATTGTGCGAGCTGTCATGCACACGTTAGACAGGTGTAACGCCTTGGTTAAGCTTTTCAGAACTGCCCGTGACATCTGCTCAGCTGCCGATGTGTCTGATTTCGCAGTACGTGTGTACCATTCTGCTCGTAAACATCTGTACGAAGCGCCGTCTGCTGGAACCCTTGGTGCTATTATTTATGATGTTGAGCCTATGGCTAAGGATTTTGATATCATTGTTAGAACGAGAAATGACACCCTTCAACGCATAAACATTTTGCACCCTTCTTACATATCTTTCCAATACCCTTTGGTTTTTCCGTTTGGCGAGACCGGGTGGTCACCCGATCTAAAGCTCGCATCAGCAGACTCTTCGGGTGATAAGTGGCTCACAATGAGCATGTTTTATGCGTATCAGATTCATGATCGGCCAGGTACTTACACTGTTTTGCTGCAAAATGGAAGGTTGTTCCAGCAGTAGCTGGTAGATGCCTACATTTGCATTGAACGCAACAGGTTGGAGTATGTGGGATCACACCAAAAAGAATTCCGTACACAGTACCTCAATGGAATTCATGATGCTATCGCTAGGGGAGATGTCGATGGCCGTTCAATATGCAAGAAAGTCATATTTCCTGCGTCTTTCACGGGCGGCCCGTGTTATATGTATAAACATTATCAGGACGCGCTCGCTATATGTCGGGTCCATGGTAACCCTCAATACTTCATAACATTTACATGTAATGTGAAGTGGCCCGAGATAAAAAGACACCTGGCGACCCGTCTCCTGACACCATCGGACAGGGCTGAGATTGTCGCCCGTATCTTCCGCATGAAAGTGCAGGCATTCATGTGTGTTTTTACGCCAACAAAAGCCTTTCGGTGTCGTTGTTGCTGGTAAGCATTCTGTTTACACAACTCGGCCTGTGCTTATCTTTTAATGTTTGCTCATAGCTAAGCCTGTTTTCACCTGTTTACTTTACAGACCTGTACACCATAGAGTTTCAAAAATGCGGCTTGCCACACTGCCACACACTCTTATGGGTATGGGTTGCTGCTCCGTATAAGGTGACCGATGCGTTACAGATAGATGCCTACATATCTACGGTGATTCCTGAGAAAGATTTAGAGCCTGATCTGCATAGGGTGGTTACAGAGTGTATGATACATGGACCCCGCGGCTTGGTTGACACCAGCGCTCCATGCATGAAGGAGGAAAAATGTTCAAAAAATTCCCTAAGTCCTACAAATAAACAACATGTATAGATGCTAACGGTATTGCTCATTACCGTAGGCGAATGGACAGCCCTTCGGTAAATAAAGGGAAGGTTAATGTAGACAGCTCCTATGTTGTGCCTTACAACAAAGTGTTGGCCCTACGATTTCAAGCCCATATAAACGTGGAATATTGTGGGTGGAGCATGATGATCAAGTATATTTTTAAATACATCTCGAAGGGTTCTGATCGTGTCAGGTACGCCATTGGCTTAGCTACAACTTCCACAAACGCAGCCAATATTGGCGCAAACGCTACTGCCAGCGCCCCTGAGACTAACGCTGGCACAAGTACGCCTTCTGATGCTTCTACGTCTGCTCCAAAAATTGCTGAGATAAACGAGATCAAGAACTTTGTCGATGGGCGCTTTATCTGTCCGCATGAAGCGGCATGGAGGATCCTAGGTTTCCTAATACATCATCGGTCGCCAGCTGTGCAGGTGCTTGCCGTGCATTTATAGGGTCAGCAGAACATAACCTTTGCCTCTACAGCCTCCTTGGATGACGTGGTGAACAATCCTACAACGCGTAGGACGACTCTGACTGAATGGCTAAAAAACAACGAGTCTGACCCGAGTGGTAGGCACTTACGGTATGTAGAGTACCTAGCAGAATACAAATGGGATGCGTCCGCTAAGATGTGGATAAGGCGTACTTCAAGTAGAGAGCCAAGTATCAGTAGGTTAATTTATATTCATCCCACATCAGGCGAGCTTTTCTACTTGAGGTTGCTTCTAAATCATAGAGTGGGATGTTGTTCTTTTGATGATATTCGTGTTATAGGAGGCGTGACACATCCGAATTTTCATGCAACCTGTGAGGCCCTTGGGCTTATTGGTGACAACACAGAATGGAACATTGCATTCACCGAGGCTTCTGCATGGGCTACAGCCCGTGAACTTAGGAGCCTGTTTGCAAACATGTTATTGTATTGTGAGGTTTCGAACCCTCTGGCGCTATGTGACGAGCATTGGAAGTGAATGGCCGATGACATAATACTTGAGGTTAGCCAGCATCCTAACATTTACCCGAACAACATACCACCATATCATTTGCAGCAGCGTGTGCTGTATGAGCTTGAACTGATACTTAATTCGAGTGCGTCTTACTCGACTCTTGCCCGGTACGGTATGCCCTTGCCGGAAGGCTGCTTCATAGAGATGTTGCGTAACCGACTGCTCATGGAAGAAAAGTGTTATGATAGGCCAGCCTTGGCTGCAAAATATGAAAGATTATGATCAGCCATGCATCCGCTGCAGCTCCGGGTGTATGAGATGGTTATGCGCGCTTATCACAGCAAAACACAGATTTTGCTCTTCATATATGGCCATGGTGGTACTGGCAAGACTTATTTATGGAACACTGTGATTAGCGCGATAAGGTCTGCAGGCGATATCGTTCGTGCGGTGGCTGCCTCGGGCATCACGTCACTTCTTTTACCGAATGGTCGTACGTTGCATTCTAGGTTCCGGATACCTATTAACGCCACATAAGAGTCCATATGCAATGTTAAAAAACAGAAAAATCTCACGTAACCGCTTATAGAAGCATCATTGATAATCTGGGATGAGATGCCTATGAGCGATCGTGAATGCTTGGAGTGCCTAGATCGCAGTCTGAAAGACATTCTGGACAACCATGTATCTATAAACTCCCCCTCGGCATGTGCAGTATCAATTTCCACTTTAAAACTTGTATCTTGTATCTTCAATCAAACTCTCCCTCGACTTGACGATGAGTTTAATCTTGAATACTCGATATTGCATCGTGTGTAATCTCTTTATCAACAATCTTCAGAATACTTGAAGTTGTGATGATCTCTTTCCACTTAGAAACCTGCCAACATAAATAATCTTGGCGCAAAACGTCTCTTCGATACTCCAAGATATTTTGATTTTGAAATTGATTTTGTACTCCGTGTTGATCAATCGAAAAGAAATAAGAAATAAAATCTTTTTCATTTTTAGAAACTTTACATCAAAATACACCTAATTTGTTTTGGTATTTTCTGATATAGAAAAGTAAATGCAATATAGAATCAGACACTATTTTTGTCTTTTGTGAGAAAGAACACAACTTGAGATCATATTGGTCATAACATGCTGAACTACAATTCAATTTCGATTGTTGTAGCACATAAGCCATGTCGATTGCAGATGTAATTTGTCCAACTTTAAACTCAGGCAGAATCATACTCATAACATCTGGTTATGTTAAAGTATTGATTAGATTTGCTTTGACCAGTGTACCCCACACTATCAGACATACTCAGATATGTTTTGCTTATCACAGTTTTTGTGATTTCACTTGTGATTTATCACATAATGATTTGTATTCATGATATAATCAACTGTGTTCCATGCAAAAAGAAATAAGAACGTTAAATCATCTACCTTAAGGTCGATCTTTCGATAAGGTCGATCTTTCGATACGCAGATAAGGCCTTGGATTTAACAAAATAAGAAAATAAAAACAAGTTGAAATTGTATAACCCAACAACAATCAGGTCGGTGCTCCCGCACACGTAGAGAAAGTCCGATGAGTTATACGAAACACCAAATAAAATAAATCTGAACGTCAAACGAACAACGATCAAGTCGATTTTTCGATACGCAGAGAAAGTCCGGTCGTTTGACAAAATAAAGAAAATCAAACAAGTTTAATCTTTGCAAAATGAACACATGTATACATAGTGACTTCTCATTTTATTTTTCACATATCTTTTCCTTGATATATCTTGAGATACACATCAAGATGTTGTCCACTAGATCAAACATCAGATTTAGTGTATATCACATTTGAATACTTTCTGATTTGCCGAGCCTACCTTACACATCGATCAAATGGTCTTATGGCTTTTTCATTTACTTTATCCATGAGCCAGACGTTATAAGCCAATGTACCATCATTTCCCAATTATGTCGGATTACAATTTCTCATTGTTCAATGATTTTAGATTTTTGCATTTTTCAATGTTTTTGTCTTTTCAAATTTCTCCCCCTAAATATGACAACTCAATTTATAGATTTTCATTTAGCATTTGAAAAACAACACACTATTTTTTTATTTTGCAAAAATAAACTCCCCCTCAAAATGAGACGGAGTGAAAAAACAAAACAGAAATTGATCAACCAACACGAATTCTCGCGGCTTAGCATTTTGAAAACAAAATTGATTTTGAAATGCAATTTAAGTTATCACGGATATTTCACAATAAATAGTTTCTCAATCACCGATAGGTCTTCCTGAAATACCTGTTGACACCAAATAAAACATTAGTCGCTTTAGGATCGACCCGATTCAGCAGCGTCAGGTCGCTCGGTGTCTTCCACATAGTCATCGTTGGCCTTGGAAACAATCTTTGGTTTCCATATCTTTAAAGATTTTGATTTTTTATCAGAACCAGAATCAGTATCAACTAACGTACTCGGTTTAGACCAAGACGGCTTACGAGTTGAATTTACCTTTGGAGACCATGGTTCATCAAAAAATTGACCTTTGTTATCCTCATATTTAGCAGTGTTATGGATATATGCAGTTGTCGGACAATCAGCAGCAAGATGTCCAGGTTGACGACATGCATAAAAAAATCTTTCTCGAAAAATATTTGAAAAATCCTTGGAATTTTGAAAACCAGATGAATGTTCAGAATCAAAGTTATCAAAGAAATCATCATAAGAATCATACCTAGGAGTGGACTCCTTGAAGATGATGATCCTCCAGAATAATATGATTTATCCTTCGGAGTAGGTGATTTCTTTAGAACTTTAACTTTTAAAATCTTCTTCGCTTTTTCTGGCTTCTTAGCTTGAACCGGTGCTTCTTTGACCTAAAAACCTAAACCTTTGTGTTTATGACCAGGTGTCTTTGATAAACTTGAAGAAGAACTAGACGCTTCTCTTCCCTTAGCTTCTCTAGTGAATTTAGATTTGATATCTTTCAAGTTGTTCTTTTCAATCAAAACCTTTTCTTCTTCAGTTCCAGATGAAATACTTGAAGCAACGTTATAAAAAACGTTTTCATTTTCCAAAAATGTAGACTTTGAGCTAAACTTCGGAGCTTCTCCCAAAGGTTTTTGCTTTTTCTCAGATTTGGTCTTCTTTTTCTTTGCTGGAGTGGCAAACTTTGAATAATCATGCAATTCGTCTTTAGGATCCAGTGGAGCAGATGTAACTTCAGATAAATCCACTGGTTGAGGAAACATGTGAAAATCGTTCTTCTTAGAACTATCCTCACTCTAATCGTGTTTGTACAAGAAATTCAGCAATGTCGGCGACAAATTACAATTCTTCACTTGCCTTTGTAACTCTAAAATTTCCAACTTCAATTCAGAGATTTTCTGTTGAGCATCGAACACTTCTTTTTGTGACCTGATGAACTTTGCATTGGGATCATCATATTCGTACATTTGCAACTTCCGGATCTCACATTCAGCAAACAATTCCTCAAGTACACTTTCTCGTTTCTCGTTTCTTTTTGTAAATCTCACATTCAGCAAACTTCATTCTTATCTCGAAAAAGAACATTTTCATCTTGAAGTGTAGAGATCTTGTTTTGAAGTTTGTTAATTGTAGCAGCCGATTCAACAACAAGTGCATTAGCTTTTTCATTTTTTTGTTGCACCGAATAACTCTTTTCAAATAGATTTTCAAAGTCTTGTGTTGCATCTAATGCTTCAGCTTTGGCTTTCTCACACTCTTCAGCCAATATACGCTTTTCTTTCAAAACATCCTCATGAACATGAACCAATTCATAATATTTTCTTTTGGAATTCTTCCAATTCTTTCTTTAGAATCACAATTTCTTCAGACAATAATTTAGAATCCTTTTCAAGAGTTGTATTCTTCTTACCCAACCTTATACATTCAAGACAGTTTGATTCTTCGACCTTAACTTCTTTGATCATTGATATTGTCGAATTGGAATCCGAATCAGTTAGAATGCTATCATCATCATCATGACGAGCAGTCAATGCAACAGTAAATGGAGCATGTTTTAGTGTTGCTTCTGAATCTGTATTCCAGGCAAATTCATCTGGATGCCAAAACATTTTTGTCGGTTTTTCGTTAAAAGAAACAGAGATCTTCTCAACCTTGAGAGCTTCATTTGGTGAATGAATAACTAAATGAGCATGTTGACCAGACCTTCAGTTTGTTTTCAGTTGAACTTGGACATTCTCGTGCAAAATGTCCATATACGGAACACTTATAACATTTAACCTTTTACTTGTCCAGACCAATTTTTCCATCTTAATTCAATCGTTTCTTGCCAGTATTATAAAAAATTTCATCGTTCTTCGAACCAACATAGCATATTGCCAGTTCAAATCCATCTCTTCCAGATGATCATAATCAATTTGATCATAATCTTCATTGGTCAATTCTGCGTTACTTACCGAACCACTAATAACACCGATATATAAAGATACCAATGCAGACATTAATGCATTATAGTCATCAGTAATTTGAGCAGACAAAGCATTTTGATTTGAAGAACTAGGAACCGAAACAGTACAACCAGCAGGATAACTAAGAGTTTCAGATTTACCTGCAATGAGTGTTGTAGGAGGTGCAGAACTAAGAATATTAGATTTCACAGCATTGATTGTTAAATCATTTTCTCCATGAAATACAGCAGGATTTTGAATTTGTGCAGGAAGAGACTTATTCACCATTAACTCCATATCCCTTGCTTGTAATCTTTGAATCAGATCATTAAATGACAATCTCGGATATTCTTTATCATGAGTGATCATCATCACTTAATTTTCTCATTTCTCAGGCAAAGCTTCTAAAATCTTTTCTTTCAGCTTCTTCTTTTGTAAGACTTACCAGACGCATTTCACTCATTAAATGTGCAAATCTTGCAATCAGATTTGGAATTGATTCGTTTTGATAATGCTTGAAACTATCAAATTCCTTTTTCAAAACTTTATGACGACTCTTCTTATATTGGTCATTTCCTTCACATCTCTTTTTCCAATGCATCCCACAAACTGTTTGATGTATAGTTACCTGAGAATTGATGTAGTAATTCTTTAGGTAATGCCATCGTTAAGGTACCATATGCCTTTTTCTCTATTTGATACGCTTTCTTTTGTTCAGATTAAAGCTTTCTTTGAAGAATTAGCTCACCGGTTTCATCTTTAGGATAAACATATTGATCAGAAAATGCCATCCACATATCAATATCATTCGTATTCACATATGCTTCAAACCGTGTAATCCAACTATGATAATCTTCCAATTTGAGCAATTTGAGAACTTTCTGACTTGTTCCAATTTCATTATTATAGTTCATCATGGTTTGCATTGTAGCTTGCATCGAATTCTGAATTGCCGTAAACGCTTGAAAATCAGACATTTTGTAAAACTGGTTACTGTTCACGCGAACCTGTTCCGAACCACGTCCGAACAACTTCCGAACCTTATCCGAACAGAAATAGGCCGAACTCTCTCCAAACCTCAACTTCGGAGGATCTAACCAAACCTGAACCAAACTTGTTCCGAACATTGTACGAACCTCAGTCGAACTATGTCCGAACGTGACCCGAACTTTGACCGAAACAAGAAACAACCGAACTTTGTCCGAACCTAGAGTTCGGAGCGGTTATTTATGGGTTATCCGAACCTCAAACGAACTCGAACACTCTCGACTCCATTTTTGCGATTTTCAGAGATTTTGAATGAGATTTTTGACAGGAACTCAGATAAAACCAAAAGTAATGCTCTAGGAGAAGATTTTTCACGAAAAGCACATACGAGATGATCAAACGAACTAAAAAACGAATGACATTTTCGCAAAACTCCAAATTTTGACTCAAAACAAAGAAAAACGGAGATTTTCGACCAGTAGATTGAACCAAATGCTCTACTACCACTTGAAAGTGCGTGAGCGGTGAATCGTCTACTCGGTCGTATCGAAATCAATATAAAACGAGAGTGAACACAAGAGTAAATACAATGAAACTTGTATTAGACCACAGAGAACCACAGAGTACACACTTATGATTTGACACAAAAAGTTCAAGAGCTACTGAATACAACACAAGTCATACTATTTATACTAGAAATGAACACGCTCAGCGAACCTCAGGTTCGGACATATTCGGATGTGTCCGAACTTGGAGTTCGCCAAAGGTCCGGACACCAACAATCTTGCATGTCTTTGTCTTGTACTCGATACTTCACATGACGATCAGGAACCATGTATCTACAGAAGATCGATGATCTAGAGCGCGCTGACTTCCAGAACTCTAACAGTGTCCTACGGATGAGGGTCATAGTAGCAGGGTAAGTATGAAACGCCACACACTTATCAGTTTTAACATCTAATGGCCTAACCTTTTCTCAAACAGAGCAAAGCCCGTACCGATAACACTATGGAAAGAGATCCATTCTGACATCGACCTTGCTGCTATTACCGAGGCGGATCATGAGGTCATGGTCGCTTTGACAATGATGAAAGTCATGCCACACCAGAGTAGGATAAATTCAGATACCGTTAGGCTTCTTGCATAAAGTTAGCGGCTTTTAACTTCTGTTTTCGTACAGGTGGGTTGCGCTTGCAATCTACTGGCGGTACAAGGGTTATCATAGACCCGCACCTCGTCAATGCCCGCGAAATGGCTCAAAGGTAATTACTACACACTGCCGTTCTAAAAAAAAAAAACTACACACTTTTTGGGAGATCATGGGTTTCTTTAGTGGGTTCAAGCGTTAATAGTAAATGGTTTCCTAAACAACAAGTTTAAGGTTGAGAGAATGGGTTCACCAGTGAGCAAACTGTCTTTGCAAAATGTTCGTACTTCCATGGCAGTTACAAAAAGAGACTTCGTTACAATTGGCCATCTTTATCAGCAGGAGACTGGGCTGCTGCAGGTAGTGACATATGCTACGCCTATGTGTTGTGTGGGGATTTTAGCCTTTTGTACCTGCCTCTTTGATTATTAACTGTTGTCATATTTTTTTTGGGGGTTATTCATTGGCTACTAAAAGTTGTCATTAGCTGATACCCTTTTTTTTTGATGCAGAGCTTGCCGTATGCGGTGGAGGCTACGTTAACTGATTTCACGAAGTCGAAGAATTGGTTCTTTGTCTTATGCAGCGCATGCCCTTGCAGGGTCTATGAGGAAAACCAAGTGTACTCATGTGCTAATCACAAGCAACAGCATTTGACCTACAGGTGTTTCGCTTCCCACCATGCAAACAACAACATGTATGGTTAATATATTTTTTTGCTAACTTTTATAGCCGTGTGCAGCTATAGTGTTAACCGCACCATTGAAGATCACACCGGCACAACAAATGTGACCGTCTTTGACAAGGGCATATGCACAATGGTCGGAGTTTAATGCTATTCTATGATAACCGAGAATGGTTTTACAAACGACAAGGTGCTGCAAGGTCCTATAGAGGCGCTAAAAGGTACAAAATGGGCTTTCCAGGTGAAGAGGGGCGAGAAGTCCATGGACAAGATGTTAAGGTTTACAGCAAACAATGTGTATCCCGCCTTTAACAAGACACCCCCTGCACTTCCAGCACCTGAAACAAAGGGGAAGGAACCGCTTTACTTAACATACGGACAACCAAGCAAGGCAAGGAAGGAGTTGTTTCCGGCTGAAGGTAAGTGATTATGAAGCATTTCGGTTCTCACTTTAAGACCTCATAAAACTAAGAGTCTGAGTGTAGGCCATGTAATACTATTTTGATCATGTTCATTTAATCTATTGGTATCTTAATTGAAGAACAACATATGACGCATTTTGATTTTTATTATTTCTTGAAGTCCCTTTTCATTGTTCTTTTATTCCACGATGACCAACTTCCTTTCTAGGTTCCTGTAAAGTAATTATAATGTATTTCTTTGTTGTACCATTTTGCATGATAACCATTTTACATGTTCATCACAATAGATCCTAGAGTGGTTTTATTTTTTATTCCAGAGCTGTATGACATGGCTATAGGTGTCTGAGATGTTTTACTTTTTATTTTTAAGAGCATCTAAATCGTCAACCCTGCTTCCCTTTTCGCAGGCACTCAGAAACAGCAAGGACCTGTGGTGGTTGAGGCAAAGGCCAACTCAGAGAAACAAGATACAGAAACAGGAAAAGGTAAACATAAAACTTCACTTATTTTGAACGTCAGTTTAGCAACTGTTCTTAACTTTATTTGGCGTGCATTATCACTTTTCTGCCTTTAGTCTCTGTGTGCCTCTGCTGTTTGGTGGAGCTGTGCAAACCAGGTATAGAGTTTCATTTACTTACACGTATTATTGGTGCTTATGATCATAGGAACAAGCAGCTCCACTATACTCGAAGGTACGCCTGCCGGAAGCAAGAAGGTTAAGGTCAAGTAGGAGCTAAAAAAAGAGCCTTAGGCAGCGGCCAGCTCACATAGCATGTGACCTATTGGGGAGCCCTTTTTGCAACACTAGCGTGTAGACGCGTGCTAGGAACTCTTTTGTAGGAAATGGTAAAACCAATAGGTTTCGTGTAGATTGCTATCTGTTTTGGTGCACCGTAGTAAGGCGTCGTACTGCGATAGGCCGCTGGTTTATGTTTCTAAATAGGCTGTTTTGGGATGTTCTTAAACATTGCATTTGTGCATGGCCTCTTTATATTATTGCATAGGTGGTTATTTTGAAAGAAAAAAAATTAAATCCATTTTGTTATCCGTCAGAAAATTTATCGCTCAAGAACACACTCACTCGTGCGCGGAAACCCTCGTTTCAAAACCCTTAATTTTTGAGCGAGGAGGAGGAAAGCAATGGAAACCGACGATTGGGGATTTAGTGCGGAGGAACTCGAATTTCTTGAAAAGGATGCCCTAAATCGGATCGCTCAACGAAATACCAGTGCCACCAGCACCAGCACCGGCACCGGCACCGGCACCAGAACCGGAATCAGTGCTTATTCACACTCCACACCATCTGCGAAGCCAATCTACGAGTCTAATTTCGAAAACAAGGTCAATATCCATATGGAATTCTCTAGTTACTTTTTTTTTAATTATTTATTTTTTTGTATGTTGAATTTCGTCATTTCATCTGTAAAATATTGCGTGTGAGTGGGTGTTGAGATTTTCCGATTTAACGTGCATCTCTTATAATGAACGTTGTGCGAGTATATAGAACTAAATTGTTCCTAAAGACTAGAACATAGATCAACGAATGATCGCATCTCAAATTGGCTAACAAAAACTTGTGCCTTGGAATGATTATATCCCAAATTGGCAATTGTGGCAGTTGTTTGACTGGCACCCTAATTTGTATATCAGGGATGTGTTCTATATAAAGTTATGAGAGCAAGCGCATGTAGCCCAATATTATTTTGGTATAGTTGTATGATAAGATGATAAGAGAAGACAAAACTATGTTAAGTGATGCAAAGCTGTTGCAAATCATGCGGGAAGAGTTTACAATCTTAGTCCTTTGGATAATCCTTGATTATTGAGCTACAACATGGTACTATCGTAGTAATTTGTAATATAGACCTAGAGTTTCTAGTCACTTTCTCCTAGTTAGGTCTGGTATGGATTGTTTCTAAATGGAATATACTTATGTTGAACTATTATCCCTTTATTCATGTATCTTAGCTCGTTATATACATGTGTTTCTGACTACTTGCATTTGGAAAATAGTTAAGTTCTTTGCCAATTGCTTCAGGAAATTCAACAACAATCACTACACAAAATTTATCTGGTGAGTCGTGTCTCCAAGTTTATTTCTTATACGGATTTGCTCACGTGTTATATTATTGATTGTGGTTTTCTTTTTGTAGCAGATGATTGTTCAAAGTCTCGGCCAAAAGTGTCTATCAAGTTTTTTCTGCATGCCAGTGGAAACATTGCTGCAAAATTTGTATATAACGATGTACTTCGTGTGCCTTACCTTTTAATAGACTTCTTAGTAGATCCTTAACAATTTATTTATAGCTGTTTCATTATCCTATTCTCCCAGGTACTTGTGGGAGCAATACGTAAGGTTCAAAAAGCAAAATGGAATGCAAATGAAAGGTTCCCTTTTTTCTTTCAAGTGCATGCATTTTTCTTCCATTTGTAGTTTTTTTTTTCTATATTTCACTATTTATTCTTGTCCATGCAGATTATGGTTGTTCCCTTTGTCATCATTATCAGAAGCAGAAAAAATTATTCGGGAATTAACTTGTTCTAACATTGAGGTGATAAAACTATCACTTTTTAGTTATCTTATATGTATATGTTGTTTCCTATTGGTATCACATAGCATTGTTAGCTATTTCTTAGTTAAAAAATATGCAAAAAACATTCTCTCTCTCAAAGGCTCTTTGCTCTCTCGTTTGCAAATCTAAACTCTAGCCCAAACATAAACTATGGCTACCACCGGTCAGAGATAGCAACCACCACCCTCGGCCACCACTGTACACCTTTCGTGAGCCATCGACTAGCTCTGGCGCCTCTAAAATATATTCGTCTCAATCGAAATCTGTTTTTAGGTAAGACTTAGCATGTTCGTTCACCTTACTCCACACTGCGGAGTGTCATGCGAGAGTTAAGATTTTCACGTCGACCACTTGTTTTCTTCGTGAACAACCTCGTTTTAGGCGAGACCAGTTTCAAATGAGATCTAGAGTTTTTCATGTGAACCAATGAATCAGTCATTTTGGGCAAGACCTTTTTTTCCGGTGAGTTATATGTGAGATCCATATATGTGTGCTCTACTTTTTCCAACGAGTTTTTGCTTTAGATGCTCTGGTCCAAACCTCGTTACATGTTTCAAAAGGTTGGAATGATTGTATGACAGAAGGATTAGTAGAGTGCCACAATAGGTTTGGTTACATAATTAGGCATTACCTTGTTTCCACTTATCACGACGCGATTTATGTACATCCCCAATGATTAACCCCCTTTGAACCACATTTTGACTTAGGCTGACCATGATAGAAAATTCATAGACCTATCATTTTTCTAGTTGTGATTGAGAGGGCCCTATGATAATACAAGATTGGGATAGAGGCTAAGATGGAGGCTTATCGGAATCAATAATGGTTGTCAAGAAAAACAAAGCTGAAAGAACCTGGAAATTAGGGTGTAGCAGCGACGGAGAAAATGGTAGTGGCAATTTAGGTCAGAATTTTCTTAAGAGCGTAGCGGTGCAGATGGTGTAACTTCACTCGCCAAAAATCATTCGGAATCAAAAAGAACATTGACGACAACGTTGTGGCGCTTGGTGGCGTGTATGATGATTATGGTTGGTTGGTTTGGGTCGATTTTGAATGTGGAAGTTGTTTATGTGGGTGGTGTTGCTAGGAAAGGGGCAAGGTGAAGTAGATCATGCTTTGATATCATGTGAAGGTAAAAGAGATATTGTATTGAGATGGATGCTATAATACAATGTACACGTATATATAGATAGAGATACAAAACTCTAATGGGCCTATGGTGGCTAACCCTAATATATAATATATCTATTCTAAATGAAACCCTCATAATAGAGGGGAGGAGGGGCAAAGGAGACTCAAACTAACATGGGATGTGTGGATTAAGCATGATTTGCTAGACTTGCACTTCTCTGATGACGTGATCGAGGATATGAGTTCTTGGAGACGTTAGATTAAGGTTATGGGCTTGTACAGTACAAGTTGTATAGATTTGTCTTAGACTTGTCTTTAGCCTTACTATTAGCTCTAAGCCTCTAACCTCACCCTTGGTCTTAGCTTTGCCTTAGCCTTAACTTCGCCTTAACGTTTGTCTTGGCTTGTAGATATTTTTTTTTGGATTTTATAGGTAATATCAAGAGGGCTAGTGTGGCTTTTCCCCTTACTATCTCTTTGCTTTGTTATTCGTTGCTACTATAGTTTACTTGCCACTTTACGCTTGGGGTGGTTTATTACTATCAATATTACTATATGAGTACTCTTGTATGGTTGCTTGTTTTTATCAGCCACATTTTATGTTATCGAGAATAACATACCCTATATTGTATACTGAATACGTAAACAAAAGGTTTTTGAACCGAGGGTAATAGTGGGAGCAACCTCTCCATCCCTTGAAATAGAGGAAAGATTTGCTCTCATCTCGTATTCTTGTCCTCCGAGACCCTACCCAATAGCTTTGACTTGAGTTATTGTAGAGTATGTTTATTTGTTTATTGGAAAATCTTGCTTTTAATCCTCCTATGAGTATGACATATGTATTCGGTCGTTACACATGCCTTTTGTATTATTTTTTTTAGCTCTTTGATTGTGATTTTACAGGTTGAAACTTTAGACCCATTGCTGCAACGTGCTATTGCTTCGGCCTCCGCTGTTCCAGATCTTCGAGGTAGAAATGCCATCTTGCAATGCTTCTATATTAAGATGATATGATTGCTAGTGAAGTGTGCCTTGTTGAGAAAAAGTCAGGAAGGCATGATTATCATGATTGTTATCATCCTCTTTAATGCTATAGTGTGTGTTTATACACATAGTGATGATTGGTGGGGTTGGGTTATGGCATCGAATCATATAGATATTCTTTTTAAGTAGAACTGGTTATTGTTCCCAGGATTGTGTGGCAATATTGCACAAATATACATGTAATTAAATAATAAAGGTACACATGCTGGATTGTCCAACATATATTCTAATTACCAGATGCTAGCTATGGCTTATTTTCTATTAACAAGATGATATGCTTTTATTATTACTGTGTTTCTAGTGTCTCAATGGTGCTTCTTTTTTTTTGGGCGTAGGCTATAGGAGTGCGTCTTGCACCTTTGACGACCTACTTCATAGACAAAATGTCATGAATTTAGTTGTGATATATAAAAAAGCTGAATACTTGGATGGCTCCATATTCTTATCCTAGATTTAAGCTATATTAATAAACTTTTAGGCATACATGTAAATCATCATCATTATTTCAATGAATGAATTATATGCATCTGCCATGAAATATTTATCTCAGTTTTGTGCTTTCATGATTTTTATGAATTTTCTTTTCTTTTTTCTGATAGTCTGGCACAACATAAATTGGCATGTAATCATTATATGATTAAGCAAAACATGTTCATGACATGGGTATCTATAAACATTTGATTGTCTGTAGAACCTTTGATTAATCAGTACCATATCTAATAAAGATTTAGGTAATAGTGAATAATTTAAAATCTTTATTGCAACATTGCAACGCTTAAAGAAACAGAAGAGTAAAGAGAGAAGAGAGAGTGAACATTAGTGAAGCTTAGATCGTTAAACATGCTCATGTTTATCTCTGTGTTGTTGCTTTTCTTGTTAAATGTGTTTATCTCTTTGTTATGTTGTTGCTCAGACCGTTATGATGGGATGCCTGATAACATTAAATCAAATCTTTTACCATTTCAGCAAGAGGGTGTTAGGTATGTGATAATATTGACTAACATGCACCTTTCATGATCCCACATTGATATCCTCACTGCCATTCTCAAATATCTTGTGTTTCTTTTATTTTTGTTCTTGCAGGTTTGTATTGCAGCATGGAGGGCGTGTCCTCCTGGCTGATGAAATGGGTCTTGGAAAGACTATTCAGGTAAATAATACATAGAATTCAATTTACTCTTTTTTTTCTTTCTTTATTCAAGTGGTATTTTCCTGGTTACATTTGTTTGTTTGCTTGTATACTCTTTTTTCTTTGCCAGAATTTCTGTATGATTTGTGACTTTTACAAATTTCTGATGTTCAGAGAGAGGGAGAGGGAGGGAGAGAGGGGCGCGGGGGGGGGGGGGGGGTGGGGGGTGGGTGGGGGGTTGGGCATTTTAATCATTATACCATTTCATCCAGCAAGATTTAAGTTATGTTTATTCGTTATGTGATTACATGGTGATAGAGTTCTGCCACATTCTCCACCTCTTCAATCTGGCATTATTTTTTTTTGTTGTGCCGCTTTCTTCTGAGATTAATGGCATGGATATCATTCTTTACCAAACAGTGTATAATTTTTAGAAATTTGTCCCCTTTTCTCCTTCTGGAGCTTCTCCTCTTATTGTGTAATGTGTATTCTTACATCTATTACTGAAAGCCATTTTATATCAAAATCTCCGTAGGAATTTGTACACTGTTGTTGCCTATATGATGATTGCTGATCCTTTTTGTTGCATAAATGTGGGAAACCTAAGCTTGCACCTCCTGCCACAGTATGTCAGAACTCTTTAGTGGCTCAGTGTAAATGCCGCTTCTTTCATTATTTCTATTACATTATATGTTTTTTTTTATTTCTTTATTCAAGGTTACAAAACCATATTCATAGCATCCTTCTTTATTTCTACAAAATAGCTGTTCATAATAACTTCCAGAAGTCTTGATGTCACCTGTTATTGGAAATTACAGGATAATATAAACATCTCAAGATTCTGTTTTAGAAACTATAGGCAGACTGACTTTAATTTAAAAAGTTACAAGATATAACTACTTATATGTACAACGTACAACCAGGTAACATCGTTCTCTATTTTTGCAGGCTATTGCTGTAGCGGCTTGTGTCCGTGAGTCATGGCCTGTTCTTGTTCTTACTCCCTCTTCATTACGGCTTCAGTGGGCTTCTGTCAGTTTTCTCTTTAATTCCTGTTTCATGTTTCCTGTGAAGAGTTTGCTCATTATGCACTTACAAGTAATAGTTCACTCTTTACACAGATGATTCAGCAATGGCTAGCCATCCCTTCGTCAGATATACTTGTATGATATTTTAATTTTACTTCTCTTCTTGCTAATCTTTTAATCCTACATGTTTTCTTTTACTGGATTTAAATGTTATTAGCTTGCATATGTAGAAAATTTATCATTTTGCAGGTGGTTTTGTCTAGTTATAGTGGGTCAAACAAGGGTGGCTTCACGATAATTCGATCAAACACCAAGGGAAATATACGTCTTGATGGATTATTCAACATTGTATCATATGATGCTGTGCCCAAGCTTCATGACATTCTAATGAGCTCAGATTTTAAGGTAAACACAACCTGATACTTTGTATCCACTAGCAAACAGTGTATTTATCTTTTAGTTTGGAATTCCAGGACTTACAATTGCAATGTTTTTCATTGTGAACAATTAAAGAAGTTATCTTTTAACTAGCTCATGGTAAGATAATACATAGAGATTGCAAGATATAGAATCTGAGCAGTAGTACGAGTGTTTCTGAGACTTATTTAAACCAACATCTGAAATAGTGAAATTTGAGTTTATGGTATCTTTTATATTGTGATATGAAACATGGGGTTCGATCAGTAAATATACATTTAAGAGAAACAAGTAAAATGTACAGGCTGACTAACTTTGCATCCCTTGTTATTTGTTAATTTGCGGTTTTTCTGTCACAATGAAGTCTTTATTTAGGTTGTGATTGCTTATGAGTCACACTTCCATTGATAAATACATTTAATATAATAAACTTCTGCATGTGTTTTAATGATACAACAAGCAAAGAACGTGCCTAGTAATATCTCACTCAGAAAATATATATTAGAAGTAGAAGAGAAAAAAGAGCCAGAAGAGGGAATCACAAATCACCTAGGAATAATGGCAAACAAAAGTGTAGGACAAGCTAAGACACCAAGGCCCAACTAATACAAGTCTACACGTCCGTCTAAAATCCCTAACCTTTATATGACACATGTTTGTTAATTATGAAATCTTTATTTAGGTTGTCATTGCCGATGAGTCGCACTTTTTAAAGAATGCCCAAGCAAAGCGAACTAGTGCATCCCTTCCCATATTACAGGTATCCATCTCACATCTCTTTTTATCCAAGAAATTTAAATTTTACTTGTATACTATATAAGCATATAATGATAAGGATAAACTATATTCCTTAATAGTCAGATACATTTGATGCATTTACATGCTTATAGCTTATATATTTATATGTTAGATAGTACATGTAAATACAAGTGGAAAGATGCAATTGGTTAGTTAGGTAAAATCATTCATAGTTGCGAGTGGCCATGTGGCAAAGCTAGTATCTTGCTATACATAGAATTGTATATCCCCGTATTCTATCAAGAAATACGCAATTATATTCTCTTTAATGTGTCTGCTTTCTGATTAAACCAATTACATGGTATCAGATGCTGGTTCCATCTGTGAGTTATACTTGTTCCCATTAAAGAGTTGTAC